>LPNX010116215.1:165314-273214 GCA_001517045.1 Pseudotsuga menziesii
GCAACTTCTCTTCTCCACTAATGTGCTACACAAGTGAGAGTGTGTGTCATAAATGAGGAGCACTACACCTTTATTTATATTCATCCGTTCACTTAAGTTAACTCATCTGTCATGTAGGCTCGAGTTAATCATGTAGGCTCGAGTTACACATGTAGGCTCAAGTAACCACACTGGGGTGCTAATGACCCACCTTTACAATTAGAGGGGACTGCCTCATGACTCTTATTATTTTTTTCGATTAGGAGCATCGGGGTACAAAGTAATACAAGTAGTTCTCCTGGTAGGGCCATTGGGGACCACAAAGAAATACATATAGAATATTCTTCGAAGTTACAATATTTTAACACTCACCCTTAACGAGAAGGGTATTCTATAACAACATCAACAACAACAATAATAGGAGAGAGATAGAGGACATCATCAACATCATTAGGGTGATACATCTATAAATCATTGGAAGCTTTTCAACATCATGTAGTCTTCATCTTCAATCTTTAGTCTTCAGCATCATCAGTACTTTGACCGCTTCGATCAACAACATCTTCAGCATCTTGACTCTTCAATCAGCAGCAACATCTTCAGCAGTTTGACCTTTCGATCAGCAACATCATCTTCAACACTTTGACCTTTCGATCAGCAACATCTTCTTCAACACTTTGGCCTTTCTATCAGCAACAACATAATCATCATACTCTGATCTTTCGATCAGAAACATCATCATCATACTCTGATCTTTCGATCAGAAACATCATCATCAAAACATCAACATCATCATCATCAAAATATCAGCATCAAAATATCATCATCATCACATTCTGATCTTTTAATCAGAATCATCATTATCATCAGCCTCTGATCTTTCGATCAGAAACATCATCAACCGAACATCATCATACTCTAACATCAACTCATCATCATATTCTGATATTGTGATCAGTACGTCATCATCATCATACTTTGATAATACGGCATCATCATCATCAGGATCTCATCATCATCACATTCTTATCTTTTGATCAAAAACATCATCATCATCATCACATTCTGATCTTTCGATCAGAAAACATCATCATCAGCAGCAACATCATAATCATAAGCAACTTCTGATCTTTCGATTAGAAAACATCATCATCATAATATTCTGATCTTTCGATCAAAGAACATCATCATCAGCAACTTCTAATCTTTCAATCAGAGAAACATCATCATCATCATATTCTGATATTTCGATCAAAGAACATCATCATCATCATATTCTAATATTTCAATCATAGAACATCATCATCATCAGCAACTTCTGATCTTTCGATCAGAGAAACATCATCATCATCACATTCTGATCTTTTGATCAGAGAACATCATCATCATTAGCAACAACATCATCATCATATTCTAATTTTTTAATCAGTACGTCATCATCATCATAAAAACATCAACATCATCAAAACATCAACAGTATCCTTCCTTTCGGAATTACGGGATTTAGGTCTTTACGGAATTACCAATGATCCTTCCTTTCGGAATTATGGGATTTAGGTCTTTACGGAGTTACTAACGATCCTTCCTTTTGGAATTATAGGATTTAGGTCTTTATAGAGTTACTAACGATCCTTCCTTTTGGAATTATGGGATCAACACATTTGTGGAACTTAGACAATCCTTCCTATTGGAATTATGGGATCAACACATCTGTGGAACTTAGACAATCCTTCCTATTGGAATTATGGGATCAATTCAATCATCCTTCCTTTTAGAATTATGGGATTTAGGTCTTTACGGAGTTATTAATGATCCTTCCTTTCAGAATTACAGGATCAACACAGATGTGGAACTCAGACAATCCTTCCTATTGGAATTACAGGATAAACACATCTGTGGAACTCAAACAATCCTTCCTATTGGAATTACGGGATCAATTCAATGATCCTTCCTTTTGGAATTACGAGATTTAGGTATTTACGGAGTTACTAATGATCTTTCCTTTCGGAATTACGGGATCAACACATATGTGGAACTCAGACAATCCTTCCTCTAGTAATTATGGGATAAGCACACATTCTAGAGTACCAAAGTCACCGGATCCGTTCTGAACCGAAGTTCAAGGATGATACAATCCTACCACATTCACGGGGACCGAGATCTCCGAATACATTTTGAACCAAGTTTCAGGGATGATGCAATCCACCACTTTCATGGGGGCCTAGACCTCCAGATACATTTTGAACTGAGGTTTAGGGATGATGCAATACACCACTTTCACGGGGGCCAAGACCTCCGGATACATTTTGAACCAAAGTTCAGGGATGATGCAATCCTACCACTTTCACGGGGTTCGAGACCTTTGGATACATTTTGAACCAAGGTTCAGGGATGATGCAATCCACCACTTTCACGGGAGCTGAGACGTCTGGATACATTTTGAACCGAAGTTCAGGGATGATGCAATCCTACCACATTCATGGGGGCCGAGACCTTCGGATACATTTTGAACCGAAGTTCAGGGTTGATGCATTCCCACCACATTCACGAAGACCAAAGTCACCGGATCTATTTTGGACAGATGTCCTGGGATGATACAATCCCTCTTCATTCTCGAGGACTGAGGTCTCTAGATCACTTTAGGGAAAGTGCCCAGGGATGATACAATCCCACTGCAACATCACTACTCCCCCTTTCAAGGAAGGTCTTTTCGAACAACACCAAGCTTGTCTCGAAAGCATTCGAACTTTACCCGAGACAGAGGCTTCATCAGTACATCATCATTCAAACCATCATCATCTACATCTTTAGTATAGAAATATGGAATCATCATCATCTGCATCTACAGTATTTAAATACTGAAACATCATCTATATCTTTAGTATGGGAATACTGAAACATAATCATCTGCATGTTATCTCGTATGTAGAAATACCAAATTTTTATGTGTTACAATCGGAACACAGGGTTCTCTGTCATCACAAATCTGGTTATCACATAGAATCATTGTAGTATCCATCTTCAGGTCAAAGAGGCCTGATATCAGATTCTGAAGCCATATGACTTCATAACTTAGCAGAGCAATCTGCTATGTATTTTTCTTTAGCCGTGCTACGAGAAACACTGGACTGTTTCCTGCTAAACCATGAACTCATAGCAAACCCCAAACAAAAGCATCTACCTAATGTGCTTTTTCCTATCTGAGATACTTCCAGCCCAATCTACATCTGTGTAGCCATACAATCTATACTCATGGCTACCATCATAGTATAGACCAAAGTCTATAGTCCCTTTCAGATATCTCATCACATGTTTTGCGGTTACTAGGTGAACTCGTCTTGGTTGAACAAGAAATTGACTTAAGTTGTTCACAGCAAAACAAATGTCTGGTTTGGAATTTGTTCAGTACATTAATGACACAATGATATATCTGTAATTAGTCACATCCACTAACTCTGATGAGTCATCAACTAATAGCTTCATGTTAGAGTCCATGGGTGTGGCCATGGATTTGCATTCCAACATATTGAATCTCTTCAATATCTCTACCGCATACTTTCCTTGGTTGAGAAATATTTCTTCTGAACTTTGTCATATTTCCAGATTTAGGAAATAGTGCATTAACCCAAGATCTTTTATCTCAAATTCTTCTACTAGTTTCTTCTTGCTTTCCATGATCTGTTTCTCCTTCCCTGTCAAGAATAAGTCATCCACATATAATAATAGGATGACAGGTTCATCTTCTACAACCTTGAGATAAGGTTAGGATCAGCTTTACTCTTGGTAAAGCCCATAATTGACAGGAAACTGTCTATTCTTCCATACCAAGCTCTGGGAGCTTGCTTCATGGCATAGAGGGCCTTCTTCAACTTACATATATGAGTCCATCTGTCTTCAACTTCAAATCCTTTCAATGTAAAACTCTTCCCCAATCATACCATTAAGGAAGGATTGTCTTTACTTCATCATGGAAGCAACTACCATCATAGTTATGAAGGAAGTGTACCTTTCTTCCTGGAGTAAGTGTCTCTTCAGAATTAATTCCCTCTTTCTTATAGAAACCTCTAGCCACAAGTCTTTCCTTACTTCTATCAATGACATATTTTATCTTGCAAATCCATTTGTAAGATACCACATTCTTGCTTTCTGGTTTGAGTACTATATCCCAAACATCATTCTAGTATTATTTTATCATAACATCTTCCATGAGTTCATCTTGTCAGATCATCAACATATCCTAGTCTTCTGCATTCAACTTTGAAGATTGGAACCCAAAAGTCTCAATCCATCAGGGAGCTATCCATCATATCATACCGTGTCGAACTCAGATATCTTCTGTAGACACTCCCCCTGAAGTGGAGTATTATCTTCCTTCTTTATTCTGTACAGGTGGTTCTATGCTTGATATATATTGGTCAATAGAGTAGGTCATGTCATAGTCTATTCTTTTTGAGGCAAATCATGAAGATTTCTTTGTACACTTGTTCTTGTATATCCATATGGAGGATACTAGATACTTTCCTTTATGTCTCGAAATCATATCGTATACATCATTCCCCATGATCAGCTGTTAGCATTCTTTTCTTCATCTTGAGTTATCTCTCATACCCATGGTAGTCTTCATCCTTCAAGGTGGATCTACCGCTCTTTGAAGCTCTTTCTTCCGTCATGGTGTCTCTGACCCTGGGAGCTTCAAATTCATGTTTATTGAATTATCACTTGTTCTTTGGAACAAGTCTCATCCTTATTTTCTTGTAGGAGGTTGTACAGGACCTTTCCTACAATTCAAATGCACCAGTTGCATGGTTAGAACTATTTCATAAATCATATGCATAACGACAAATTCTTATGCATCATGCAACTATTAAGCCAATAAAACATTCATCCATATCTCATAGAAACTTTCTATAATAATCCAATATGTCCGCAAAGAGGTTTGGTAAGTAGCTATGGAAAGTTGTATAGCACCATGAGCTACTTACCCATCACAAGCATATTAGTAGTATACAGTCATTAATGCAAACAATCTATCATGCATAACACATCAACTAAAAATAATCAAATGTAAAACAATATCATGAAATAACAATTGAATACTTATCTTTTATTTGTTTCATGGGTAGACTCCATCTTGATAATTCTGCTTTATCATCATTTCTTATCCAAATGATAAGCTGGATAAGAGGTTCGTCAAGAATTGAGTTCTTCATATTCCTCATCACTTGAGGGATATTCTTTGAATGGTGATAGCTTGATCTTCAATTTGCTCCCATATTTCTTCTTCTCTTCTTATGAGACAAGCTTCTTCTTCTTCCCAAAGTCAACTAAAAGTAATCACTTTCTTCTGGCACACCTTCCTCGCATGAATGAATCCCATGATCATGGGAGGCCATTCAAGGTGGCTATCACCACTTCTGCATTCTCTGCTTCTTCTTCTACTGCTTCAAGATGTTATGCATTCTGGATCTTCACATTCTTCAACTGTTTTCTCAAATCCATCTTCTGAATTATGTTCTTATCTTCAAATAGCTTGATCAAGAAATAAAACATCTTTAGTGTCTTTAGGGAAGACACTTGTGGTACAAGTTGATCTGTGATTGAATCAATAGTGATCTTCTTGGCCTTGATCAAGTTCTTCTTGTGTAAGGCTTTGAGGCTCATCTCCCTCTAGAACTGGAACCTCTCTACTCATGTAGGTGTCCAATTCATTTTCTTCAGAGAGATCAAATGCTTTCATGCTTGGAATTTTTCAACTTCACCAAGATTATCATCAATATGATTTGATATATCACTTTGAAATGAGAACCTCAAATGCAAATAGAAAAAGATTAGATCTTACCGATTTGAGGTGTCCGTCCTGCTTCCGGAGCTGGCTGATCTAGGGTTTGTCAGAGAAACCCTAATTTTCAAAAATTGGAATATTTCAGATATTATTGGATATAAATATATATCTCTTCAAATGGAGCTTTCCAATGTACTCCTTTTCTAAAAACAGTGGAGGGAAGCTCCTGGAACAGGAAGCCCTAGTTTTCCAATTTCTTTTGCATAAATGCCTGTTACTATTTCTATGATATCTCTGAAATTACTGCTCCTAGATGCCTGAAATTTCGCACTGAGGTAACCTCGTATGTCCTTGATCCAAAAACACATGTTTCATCATATTTGGTTTCACCAATTGTTATTTATGATCATTTTCCCAAGGTGACCTGTTACAGGAATGTTCAGAACATTGAAGTTGTACGGCATGCCACGTGTCACTGGTTCATCTTCAGGTTCTTAAAATTGTACCACAGAAAAAAAATTCCATTATATTTCTAGAACATCTTCAGGAATTCCATTTGGACATCTATAGCCAAATCTATAGCAATTTTCCCTAGGTGTCCTGTTTAGGGATGAATTCTGGAAGAGGCTGGAACCCTAACTTGGAGGAATCAAATATCCTAGAATATAGTGCATCTAAGGCTGAATGCTGGACATAGTGTTCGTCAGGACCTTATCTTAGGTCTTGGAAATTTTTATCTCTTGAACCTTCTCCAATATTGGGATATAGCGAATATACAAAAACCTAGCAGTTTTAGTATTTAGGGTTTTTCTAGCTTTGGGTCAAACTAGGGTTTGACTTTACTGGAGTTTCACCCAACCAAAAATCTTGATCCAAGTCTCTAAAATTCAATTTTGATGATGATATCAATCCTATGCTGGTCTCACTCAAAAATTCTTCTTCTGCAAGAATCCCTAATTTCCCACACAGAAAACTGAAAATGCTCGGAATCGAATTCCACTTCGATAGAAAGATGCGCCCTTCAATGGAGAGTCATCCTAGCCTTCTTTTGCTGATCGATTGTAGAGAGAGAACCAAAAATTAAGAATCCCTAGATTCCGTAGTTGCATAATGTCTTCTTTTCAGGGTGGCTTTGATACCATGTTAAATTTTCATATGCTTCGCTAAGACATCAGTATTTCATTTCATTTTTCATAACAAAAGCATATAAACAGGATCACTAAAAGATAGACAAGCACAACCATACAAAAGGAACACAAAGATTTATCTTGGGAAAACCCTAAAGGGAAAAACCCAGCAAAATCTTCCTCAATATAGATGCCCCAAAAAGATCAAAGATAAAACTAGCAAGGACATCAAATCTTGATCCTCCTCTTTCCCCAGCAACTTCTCTTCTCCACTAATGTGCTACACAAGTGAGAGTGTGTGTCATAAATGAGGAGCACTACACCTCTATTTATATTCATCTGTTCACTTAAGTTAACTCATCTTTCATGTAGGCTCGATTTAATCATGTAGGCTCGAGTTACACATGTAGTCTCAAGTAACCACACTGGGGTGCTAATGACCCACCTTTACAATTAGAGGGGATTGCCTCATGACTCTTATTAGTTTTTTCGATTAGGAGCATCGGGGTACAAAGTAATAAAAGTGGTTCTCCCGGTAGGACCATCGGGGACCACAAATAAATACATATAGAATATTCTTTGAAGTTACAATATTTCAACAATATGTACAACAAGATCCCCACTGAGATCAAGCCCAATGATACCTTGGCTAGAATCACTTATGAAAATTCCTTTGACTCTGATTTCTTCCTTCTTCTCAGAGAGAGGAGGTCTTCCTCCCTATCACTCATTCAAGATGCTTCCCTAGAGGTAGAAGCTAACATTTTTTCATCTCAGAAGGTCAAAGGAAAGATAGATAGGAAGAAACATCCTACAGACCCTCTTGGGGCTTCTTCATCAGAGAACAAGATTGAAAAAATGGCCAAACTGTTAGATAATTTGACTGCTGAAATTTGTAAGCTAAAGGATCGGGGGAAAATACCTGTGAGGGGTAAAGGGCCAAGTGATTTTGTTCCTTGAAACCCACATTTTGTCCCTTATAGAAGAGGAAACCCCCCAGTCCAGATCCTTAGAAGGGAAAGGAATCAAGTTGAAGATCATAGGATAAAATCTCCCTTTCAGAATGTTGTACTAGAAGAAGAACCAGAGTTCATTCAAGAAGAAGGAGAGGATGAAGACAACATCAACTGGTTGGAGGATGAAGTTGACTATTCTTTTCTGACATAGGAAGAATATGAGGAAGCCCTAATTGATGAGAAGATCAGTTAAGAAGCAGTATATCAGGAAGATGGTCAAGGAGGTTATAATATGAGGTCCAGGCTGATTGCTCCCCATAAGAAGAATGTTGTTCCTACAAAGCATCCTGTTGCACCAGCTAAAAAGGTTACTGTTTTACAAAAGAAAATGGTTGTCATTCCCAAATAGTTGAAAAAACTAATGCATTCATCAAACTCTGATCCTGTCCAACTCAAAGATCTAGTACAAGAGGTAAGGTTTCCTAATAAACTACATTATTCTTTCAACCTTGAGTTAGAGATTCAGAAATTGAATATCCCTTTCCCATTAATAGAGCTAATGAAAAATGATGCATTCAAATATTCAATACTGAATTCTCTTCAACGAAAGATACATATTGATACTGACCTTGTCAATCTACAATATGATAAACCTATTGTAACCCTTGGCCCTATGATTGAAGAGCTAAATGATTATTTCCCACCTTTCTACATATATTTGAATATCCATGATAAAGTCCTTCATAACTCTTTGATGGACTCAGGAGCTTCCCATAACCTAATGCCAAAATCTGTGATGGATGAGCTTGGCTTCAACATTACAAAACCCTACCATGATCTGTTCTCCTTTGACTCTAAAGAGGTTAAGTGCTTGGGCCTCATCAAATACCTTGTTGTAAACCTATCTCAGCTACCCTAAAAAAGCATCATGATGGACATTGTAGTGGCTGATATCCCTCCTAAATTTGGTCTGTTACTATCTCAATCATGGAGTAAAAGGCTAGGTGGCACCCTTCATATGGACCTAACATATGCTACAATCCCAATGTTTGGAGGGGATACCAAGAGGCTTTACAGAGAGAATCAGCTTGCCTACATCATAAGAAATGAAAAGAATTCAGTGAACCACCCCATCTATGCAGTAGACATAGATTTTGGGTCATGCATTCTACAAGTAGATGATTCTCAGCAAACACCAGTCCAACTTACTAAGCCCACCTATCAGCCGCCCGAAGAGGTGACCACATCAGTCTGGAACATGTATTTTGATGGGGATAGCACTCAAAACTCAGAAGGTGCAGGTGTAGTATTGATCTCTCCATCCAAAGAGACTATTCATCTGTCTTATAAGCTCGATTTTAAAACCACTAACGATATAGCAGAATATGAATCCTTGTTGTTAGGAGTGAAAGATGCCAAGGAAATACGGATCATGTACATGAAAATATTTGGAGATGCAAACCTTATTATATAGAAGGTTAGCAACACCTTTCAAGCAACAAATGTCAGACTAAAAGCTTACAGGGACAAGGTATGGAAACTCAGAGAATCCTTTATGTTTTTTGAACTGTCACATATACCTAGGACTATGAATCACCTAGCCAATTCCCTTGTTGTCTATGTGAGTCTATTTGTTCCCCCTTTACCTCCTAGGCTCAGCTATGATATTCAAGTGAAGTACAGACCTTCCCTGCTAGATAATGTGAAATTTTGGAAGGTGTTTTAGAATGATGATGAGCTTAGTAAATTCCTCCATATAGTAGATGAATTCTCTGATATGAATATAGATCAAGAAAACCTAAACATGGAATAATCCCAACAACTCAAGTTGAAAGATAAAGTAGCTGACTAGAATATTGTTCAATTACCCGGTAATTACATACCTCAGGGTCGGGTACCCCTGGAAGAGGGTTTTGATCATAATGATATCCCTCTTAAGCCTGCCAAAAAGGAACAAGACCCTGTTTTCCAAGAGAAAAACATAGGTAGCCAAATCCATCCAAAACTTATAAACCTATCCACTGAGTTGACTGCTGATCATAGGTCCAAATTTTGTGGCCTGATAAAATAATTTGCTGATATCTTTTCTTAGAAATACAGTGACTTGAAAACCTATGACACCAATATCATCCAACATAGGATTCCCTTGGATAAGGACACCATCCCTTTCAAACAAAAGCTGAGATCCATCAGTCCTCTCCTACTACCTGTAAATGAAAAAGAAATCCATAAGCTCCTCAAAGCCAAAATCATAATTCCCCTCAGGTATTCCAAGTGGATTGCAGACTTAATGGTGGTAAGGAAGAAGAATAGGGAGATTAGGTTATGTATGGATTCCATAAATCTGAACAAGTGCTCCAAAAAAAAAACTATCCACTACCCAAGATGGAACACCTATTGCAAAGATTCTTAGGGGCTAGTCTCATGTCATTTCTGGATGGTTTCTCTGGATACAACCAAGTTTCTATGCACCCTGATGACCAAGAGAAGACTGCTTTTACCACTCCCTGGGGCACTTTCATGTATGCCAAAATGCCATTTGGACTGATGAATGTTGGGGCCACTTTTCAGAGAGCCATGGACCTAGCTTTTGTAGGATTGAAAGATAAATTTGTGCTTATATACTTGGATCACCTCACTATTTACTCTCACGGCCATCATGAACATTTGCAGCACTTGAGGAGGGTATTTCTAAAATGTAGAAGGTTTGGGATATCACTCAACCCTAGGTCACATAGTCTTAGCTGAAGGTGTGAAGATTGATTTGGTTAGGGTTGAAGCAATTCAAAAGTTGTCCATACCTAGGTCAAAAAGGGATATTCGGTCCTTTTTGGGTAAGATAAATTTTGTCAGAGGTTCATCCCTAAATTTTTTGAGTTGGTAAATCACATAACATCTATGTTTAAAATGGATGCAGAAATCAAATGGACTAACCAGACAATAAGCTCTTTTGAAGACATCAAGAAGGCTATCATGGAAGCCCCAACCCTGATTAGTCTGGACTATACCAAGAGTCTTTAAATATTCTCCTTTGCATCCTATGACATAGTGGCAACTGTGCTATTACAAAAAGATGATGAAGGTCTCGATCATCCAATTGAATTATTTAGCAAGACATTGAGGGATGCTGAACTGAAGTATGATCCCATTGAGAAGTAGGCTTATGCTCTCATCAAGTCATTGAAAACTTTCAAGATTTACATTCTACATACAAAATTCCTTGCCTATGTCCCTTCAGATGCTGTAAAGGATGTTTTGACTCAGCCTGACATTGGTGGAAAGAGAGCTAAATGGATTGCCAAGATTATTGAGTTTGACATAGAGGTAAATCCCACCAAGCTAGTAAGACGCCAAGGTCTCGCCAAACTCATGGCTAAAGAAAACTGTGAACTAATGGGGATAAAATTCACTTGTGTAAATTCAACAAATTTTCAAACTAAAGTAGCAGTAGAAGCAGTTCAGGATCAGAATGGCATTCAACAAGTGGCTGGCAACTTGTCCTCATGTGAGTGGTACTCAGGTATTATTCATTTCCTGCAAAAATTAGAAGTTCCTCTTGGTGTCACTCCAAATCAAGCACGAGCTCTTAAACTAAAGTCTGTTAAATTTTGTGTAATTGATAAATTGTTGTATTCGAAAGATCTGTTTGGGGTTTTGTTGAGGTTTCTAGATAAAGAAGAATTATTTCAGGTCATGCCTCACTTTCATTCAAGAACATGTGGAGGCCATCATTACTGGAAGACCACAGCCCACAAGATTCTGAGGGCTGGGTACTATTGGGTTGTCCTTTTTGTTGATATGTGTACCTTTGTGATAGCCTGTGACCAGTGCCAAAGATTTATAGGGAAGCATCAGCTCAGATCCTTACCCTTTAGGCCTATTGTAGTGAATGGGCCTTTCCAGCAATGGGGTCTGGAATTCATACGTGAAATAAATCCCTCATCCAGTGGTCAGCATAAATGGATCCTAGTATCCACAGACTACTTCACCAAGTGGATAGAGGCAGTACCCACCAGGAATGCAACTCATCAGGTCATCATGAAGTTTTTATAAGATAATATCTTTATCAGGTTTGGCTACCTAGCAAGGTTAGTGACTGATAATGCACCATATTTCAAATCCATGGCATTGGTTAACATGTGTGAGTCAATGGGAATTCAACTGGTGCATTCCACATCTTATTACCCTCAAGGCAATGGCCTGGATAAGTCATCCAACAAAAGCCTAGTCAAGATCATTAGAAAACTATTGGAGACAAATCAGAAAAGATGGGATTCTAAGCTAAATTTTGCTTTATGGGATGATAGGGTAACATACAAGAGATCTATAGGGATTTCTCCCTTAAAATTAGTTTATGGTACTAAGGCCATTTTCCCCATTCAGCTAATTCTGCCAATAGAAGAATTCTTTCAGGAGGAAGATGAACCAAATGATATGGTGAGGAGGATGAGGGATTTGGTGGAGTTGCAACAAGTCAGGGAACAAATGATAGGAAAGTTAGAATCTCATCAACAGAAGATCTAGGTCATGTTTGAAAATAGGGAAAAAGTGGACAACTTTTAGGTTGGAGATTAGGTCCTCAAGTGGGATACTGTCTGGTAGGACAAGGGAAAACATGGAAAGTTAAACTCTCTATGGATTGGACCTTTTGTGATAGCTCAAATACAGAAGAAGAACACCTTCAAATTGCAGAATCTGGGAGGGGAGGAGGTGTTTGATGGCCCAGTAAATGGGCGATTTTTGAAACTCTATTTTATCTGAGGTTCTGAGACCTTGTTATTGTAAAATATTAGTTAGTAGGTTTTTTTTGCTTACAAAATAAAATCCATGCCCAATGGAACAATAGATGATAGTTTTAAGTTTTTTAGTTTTTTTCAAGGAAATGCATTTTGGTCTATGGTTCAGTTGAGGCCTGGAAATTCGCAGGCGACAACAGAAAGGGATTCTCCCCAATAAACGTTCCCAACTAGCCCGTTGATTGTTTGGTATAGGGAATCCATCCGGTTTTGCGGTCCGGCTACCGTAGGTCAAACACAAACAAAGGCTTTACCAGTTGTGGCCCGGTCCACCAGAATTTGTATTTTAACTTAAGAATGCTATGCAAGAATTCGAACTAAACATGCAGGGTGGTGAAGAATGCAGGGAGCAGTCACAATGTGATGCGCAGGTTCTTACCTCTCATCTTAGGCTCACCAACATTCGAATCACACATGCGTCTATGACCTAACTATCTATCTATCCCTATCTACCTATCCCCGGGGAGCCAACTTATATTTAATATATATGAGTAATGCCGATGTGCACACATGATAAAAGCAATTACAGATCGCTGACATTTACTTTCACAAGCATGAACAATGAAAGATATTTCCGCAACCAGATAACTAATTGTTTCATGATAAGCATGCATTACTCATGGTGGTTATTTCATAAAATAAATCAGAAATCATTTAAACAAGACATAGGTCATAAGTTAAAATGATCTCACGATTCATGGACACAATGCTGAAAAACAAAGTAGTTCATCTTTCAACTATCCATAGCAACACATTTGAAATCCCACCGATCTTCTTTCAATAGGAAAACTGTAATTTCTATTGCAAAATGAAGTAGTTCTTCTTACAATATATCATCACCAGTCTTACTAGGAAAAAAGCCCCTTATTCCTTCTACGCTTCCTACTTTTATACAAAAGGTCAAAATGGTTGGGCTGCCCAAAGTGACCTTTGGGCTTCCCAACCTTTTGCTCTCCCAACTCTTCATTTCTCAAAAACTTTTACAAAAATATTAAAATATTACAAAGTTTGACCATTCCTTTATGAGGAGGGTGCCGCCTGCCTATCTAAGAACTTCTTCCACGCTGCTGCTTCAATAGCAATGCCTTCAAAAGCGCATGGCTCTAGGAACTGAATGTTGATTTCAAACTTTTCAACTTGGTTCTTGATGGCCTCGATCCTTACTGGTCTCAACCGAAGCTGATCTTCTAGAAACTGCATGCTAACGGCTGCGTGACCTACCTCGTTCTTCAGTACTAGGTCATCAATGGCTCCAATCTGCTGAGTTCTGGCCTCTGCATATTGATATCTTTTATGTAATACTTCCATAAAGGCCTCATGGTCCGAGAATTATTCAAGCCTATGATCAGCCTCTGTTTGACATCAGTTGTACGTATTCAGGATCCTTCTGAAATACTCTGAGCATGCTCCCTGCGTCCTTTTTACCGCCTTCTTGAAGTCTTCTGTAGTACTGATGGCGAACTCTATCAGGTTGTGATCTCTCTTGAGGGCTTGATGATCTTTTTCTGCTAGCCCTTCTGGAACCTCGGCATCATCTTCCCGCCTTGCCATTCTGGTACTCAAGACCTCAAGCACCTCCTGAGATCGATCAGTGAAGTATGAGGAAGTTTCCATGATCTCTTCTATCCTGCTGTCAATCTGAAGGACTTTGCACCTCTCTTATTCCAGAGATGTCTGCAGCTGTAGCATTTGAGCTTTTTGAGCCAGGATATATTCTTTAAATGGCTGCAAATCGACTTGTTGTTCCTTGGCTTCCTCCAGATCAGTAGTCAGAGAATCTAGCTGCCCTTTCAGCTCTTGAACCTGTGAATCACTGGCCTCATAGCTGACCTTCTGCTGCTCTTCTAGTTCTATCACCTCTGCCAATAACTACTCCTTATCACTCTTTAGACTTTGGGCTTCCTATTATGCATTTTCTAGGGATTCCTGTGCTGTTCCCTTTGCTTGTATCTCCACTTGAACGGTATAGACTTCACCTTTTGAGGATTCCAATTCCCTTTGCATGTGCTCATATTTCCTCTTGAGTCTATTACCTTCATCTCTTTCTTTTCTCAGTGTGTCTTTTAGCTAAGCTGAGGTCTTCTTAACTAACTCTAGTTCAATCAATACCTGATTTATGTTATCTGCGGAGGAATCGATTAGTGCAACCCCAGCTCTTATCGTGAACCTAGGATCCTTGTCCGTCCCTAGCATGACAGCGGTATCTGTGACCATCTTCCCTGATAGGTCTTTTGCTTCAACCTTATTTTCTGTCCTCCTCATTATTCTTTTGGTGGCCCTGTCATAATAGACAGTATTGAAGTCGGGGACTTCTTCACCCTTTTTTTGATTGAAAGGTATTAGCTTGAGTGTAGGGGTCACAAGAGTGCTAGCAGCAGGTATTTGCAAGGTCTACACCTCCGGGTTTGCCTCCTCCTGGGTTTGTCCTGTTGATGTTTTAGCAATTGATTGTTGTGGCAGCTCTTTTCTTTTAGCCTCCTGCTTTTGGAGCTCTTCATCAAGATTTCTTTTTGCTTCCTCCGCTGCCTGTTTGGCTGCCTCTTCTGTTTCTTTGGCTGCCTCTTGTGCCTTTTCAGCTGCTTCTTGGGCAGCTTGTCTTTTTTCTTCTTCTCCTTTCTGCAGCCATTCTGCAGCTTCCTGTTCCAGCTTCTGGGCCTCTTCCTGTCTCCTCTTGGACTCTTCTTCAGCTCTGGCTTGCTCAGCTTTGGCTTGCTCAGCCCCTTTTCCTCCCTTGGTGGGGTTCTTAGGCTTAAACCTCCTTCTCAGAGCCGTCAAGTTAGGGGCACTTCGGAAGACAGATTCTTCCTTGTCAAAGTGGTGAGTGTACTCAAAATGTACTTTATGTTCTCTATAGTGCTCTACCATTTTACCATGAGTATCATTCCTTCGAAAAGTCATCTCACCAAAATGGAACTTCCCCAATTCTTCTATGAACTCTGCAGCTTGTTTTACCTTGGCAAATCTGTAGCTACCTAGTTTGAATGGTAGCGGAGGATATGTAGCCTTCTTTTGCTCAAAAAGGTAATTCCCTATCCCATGAATGAATACCTGCCTGACTGCCTCTTTATGAATAACATAATATGTTGCGTATTTGGGAAGCAGTAAGGGGCATTTTGTGCCACCAAAAATTCTGATGTACATGGAATTCTCAGTCAGGAAATAGTCTGCATGCTCTTCTATTACACGCATAGCCTCCTCTAACATACAGTCACACTCCTTCCGGAAGATGAGTGTGTAGAGTGGCATGATGAATTGCTCCCAGACCTCCTGGTAGTGGCTATGGTACTGCTGCGCCCACAGTGGTTTGTAAGCGGAATATACAGGCATTCTTTCCCTATCCCAGACACACTTGAGACCAGGGAAAGGCTGGTTGCACAGTATACAATCTACCAATATCGAGCTCATGTAGAATTTGGACTTTTTCTTGGATTCTCCTCCCAAGGCAGCAACCACGCAAGAAGAAAGACTGCTTGATACTAGGCTAGCCCAATTGAAGATGGTTCCTTGGGTTGCTACGTGGAACGTAATGGGTATCCATTCAAATTTGAAGAGCCTGCCATGGGCTCTCCTGAAGATCCTATTCAGCATCAGGACTATAAATCTGTACGGAGCCCTCAAGTTTGTTGTGTCATATTCACCGGATGTTCTGTACCGATAAAGCTTTCCCTGCAAGAGCATTCTCTTTAGAGTTTCTATTAGGTCCATTTTGATGTTAGCCAGCCAGTCATCAGATATAAAGATTTGAGGTTCTGGCAGATGATAGGCCAACGACACATACCCTGGGATAAATGCAGCATAGCCCTGGCCTTCCACATTTGCTATAAGCATTGTGGCTGTATTTGTATGGGGTAGAATCCATCTAATCACCTCAGAACAAGGGAACAGCTCTGGTCTTGTAGCCACCTTCATGATGGCAGATTTTTCTATGTTTGCATATATGGGTTCTTCTTCAAGACCCGTGTTAGGAACTTCCTTGCGGGAAATCATCCTGTATATGTCACCCCATTTATACTCAGGCTCCACACCAGAAATACATTGGGTGTCTTCATATGTATATTCAGTCTTTGTGACGACCTCTATTTCTGGTTGTTCTTCGACCATAGGGGCTTTCTTTTTCTGCCTTTTGGACATTGTGGGCTCAGCTTCTCCCTGCCATATATAACATTGTAGTATTTAAGGTGCACACATTTACAAGAAAAGGTGCAACCCTTTATTTTATCTATGTACATCATGGCAGCAACTAGTTGATGAAACTATAATATAAGTTTGCATATTCAACTAATCAAACGCACACTACTTCGTGCTTCTGTCTATATGATGCAAAACATTTTGTATGGTATTTACAACATCCCATCAACCATCTTCAAAACAGCAATAACATTACATCCATATCCAGAGTGCCATTTAAAGTGAAAGCAGGCATAGAAATCAATGCATGTATGCACAATCCAACAATGCCCTAATTATCAGAATTACTGGCATAAAAAGGCTAAATTCTGTGCAATACAGTGGGAAATCATCTCGCAGTGCCACTTCTCCTATTAAAACAATTCGCAGTGCAAATGTATGGATCTTAAAATCCAAGTGCAAATGTACTGTCCAAAAAATCATCAATGTGGTCCACGGCCCAGCAAATGAAGAAACTGGTTATACATATAAAGATCATGCTAGCTGTCTAAACACTTTGACCACAACGCTGTTCGTGGGAGGTGATTACATCAATTTGAATATATGCTGCAGGCATTAGCATCAATTTTATGCACACGGCGCTCTCCCCAGCACCACTATCTATGCTATCCTTAAAACAAAAACAAACCACCACAACAGCATAGCCCTCTTGACCACCTAGGGTTTCAGAGAAACGAGATACGCTGGACTGCGCGGGACGGAGAGGGTGAGAGGTTGGAGTTTGAAACTGGGCAAACATACTGGGGAAACTGACCAGCAGAGGAACCATCAACAAATCACAAGCAAAACCCCATCAAAACTTCTCTCCGAACCTCATCATTATAAGGGAAAACCAGGTGCAGGCGGCATAACGGCCGCCTGCACCATGCCTTCATCCACTGCGCGCGTGGGGCGAAAAAATATGGCCGAGGTCAAAAATATAAATACATGGGTTTTAAATGAAAAGAAAACAAATGCCCCTCCCTCCTAACCGCCATCAGTTAACCTAACCGGAAAATCTCACTATGAAGGCGCAAAACGCTGGGCGGTCAAAATAAATTGACTATGGAAAACTAAAACAACGGTAGGCCCTTGCACGTATGTAAATGGTTTTCCTACACACCTAAGCGCAGTATACAAATCTTGAAAGGAACAAAACACGGAAAGAATGGCCTACCTGGTAGCGACCTGTAGCTGATGGGGCGAGGACGGTTGAGCTTCCAAATGACACCTGGACGTAAGCACCAGCACGATAGTCCACGGGGTTCGAGGGATCGATAACACGGAGAGGATCACGACAGCTCAGGCCCAAAATAACAATAAAATACCCCAAATCATGTCCCCGTATATATAAAAAAGAACCGCATGTGTGACATGACGTATCGGGAGGGAAACGAATCTGGATCAGGCGTCGAGATCGTGAACTCCTTCGCAACGGCGGCAGGCTCTAGCGTTAACTCATCCGTAATGGTGAGCAAGGTGCGATAAAGCAATAATCGGGCGTCGAACAAAACCTGGATCGAAAACTGGGAGCGTTCTTCCCTCCGCAATGGTGGATGGGAACAGCGTCTACCAAGCCGGGTATACACACATGCCGGGCCATAATCAGCCGATCGGTCGTCGAACGGTTCTCTAATCGGGAGGTGAAAGCTCAGACTCATCCGCAACGGTGGAAAAGAAGATGGTGAAAGCTTTCTCTTTTGCTACCTGCGTCGGACGTCGGGAGGATCTCAAGTTGGAGGCGGAAAGTCCAAATCCCTCCGCAATGGGAGAATTAACATTGTAAAAGGTTCCGATTTAAACTTTAAAGCAGTCGAAAAACGTAAGTCGGGAGAAAACCAGAAGTCGCAATTAAAAGGCCGTCCACAACGGTGGCATAAAAGATCGACAAAGCGTCCGATGCCCAATCAGAAAACGTCCACCGTAAATAAAGGAATCGGCCGTCGAAAGGTTCTGCAATCGGGGGGGGGGGGAAGAACTTAAAGATAGCCGCAACAGCGAAAAACTCAAGCAAACAACTGCCGGTTTCAACAAGTTTCGAGTATATTCGACAGCGACAATCAGGCTAGTTTACAAAGGCTTTCCAAGGCATCAAGTGGAGCAACTCAGGCGTTAAAACATTCTGAGAAAACATTGCATCAAAGTAGGAGAGAAAAACAAGCTAATCCAAAACAAAGGAGGGTCCCAACAATTTTTTAGAATTTTGGAAAAATGTTGCAGCTGCAACAATTGGCGACTACCTGGTGAACTCCAGATCTCTGAATTAACCTCTCCCCAGCTCAAGACTGTCTGACTAAAATTGAAATCTTCTAGATGTCTGCATTCCTAATCCAGCCCAAATTATGCATTAAGTTACTCAAATGAATCCCATTCTTTCGGGAGAAGGTAACATCAGCAGTGTTTTAGGTCTGAATAACTCTTTTGAGGCTAAGTATGTGAGGTTTATTTGCCTGTCCTTAGGTAGTTTCCAGCTTGGACACCACAGGATTGTAATAGATATCAAGCAGTATAATCCTTTTGTTCCTCATTCCCATGCCAATTTGCACTTTTGTGCTATTTAAGTTTTATTCCTTTGATATGAGTCCTCCTGTAAGCCTTTATTACTGAATTTTAATTCAGGATCCTCTATCCCATAGTGTCCTTTTGTGTGAACAAGATACTTCATATTTTAATTCATGGACGGAGAGGATCTGGTGGCCATTTTAGAATTTCATGCTTGTCAAGCTTTGTTTTGGTATGTCTTATTCCTTTCAGGAGTTTTGACTCTTGATAGATTTTAGCTTTTCTGACATTATGGCATGGGATAATTTATATATGATATACTGTCTTAATCTGCTTCCTTTCCATGGATCTTATGCTGTCACCCCCTTGGAGATTAAGATGTGAGGTGGACGGAGCCTCGAAATAGTATTCCAGACCTTCTTTACTTCTGAGTTATTTACAAGGGTTAAGTGAGACTTCAATGAATGCATGCCAATTAGGAATATGGTTACTAGAAGACATTCTTATGCTTTAAAGCACAATCTCTAACTCAAGATTTTAGTTAATAAAGAACCCTGATGCTTCCATTGCAACCAAAAGTTTTCCTCTTTATTCAAAACCAAAAGGAAGAAAGCGAAGTACTAAAGGAAAACATCAGCCAAGCAAACAATCGAAGAAAGAAAAATATCAAAGCATTAAAGCAAGAAAACCAGCACCTAGTAAAAACAAACAATTTATTTATGTACAAAAAGAAAAACAAAAGAAAACAAAAATTTTGTCCATTCCTGAAATTTTAAAACTAGAGGATTAAGGAATGAGCTGGATTTTTACATGAGTTACCTAACCATGGTCCAATTGTGCTGTTATTGAAATGGAACCCATATCTAAAATCCTGCAATCATCACTTTCGGCCTGAGGGAGTTGAAGGAGCTCAGGCTGAGTGTCCATCACAGGGCTGGCTCTTTTTGAGGAATGATGTCTTAGCTTAAGCTCAGTAAGGTAGTTCCCCAGGATAGAATCAGCAGACTCATTTCCTTCTCCTAACTTAGTGACAGTATGCTTCATGTATACTTCTCTCATAATTTTTATTGGATTTGGGGTACCTTTGAGAGGTAACAATAGGTGGGACCAATCTGAAGCAAAATAACCTTTCAACCTGGAAGCCCAATCTCGGTTGAGAATGAGCCCATATCCCCTTGGTATGTCAGCCACCATAATATCAATGAATTGGCATATCTTGTTGTTTGCAGCCAAACGAATGAGGACATTCTTCATTTCTCCTACCACCTTGACACCTGTGCGATCTAATTGCGTTACTTCACGAGGTGTGGACTCTAGTTGTTCATTAATATTTTTACAAATCTCAAGGGGCATCACATTCACTGCTGCTCCAGAGTCCATCAAGCAGTTATGCACATTATAATTCAATATTTCTAGAGTCAAGAGGAAAGGCGGGGTGTCAAGTTTTCTTTCCATCCTGGTTCTTGGTCTTCTTCTCCTAGCTAGTTATGAGTAGGTATGTCCTTGGTTAGCTCATGAGTTTCACCAAAGTTCTTCCCACTGACCCCTGTATGTTCTTCTACAAGTTTGACATTTTTCGTGACTGGATTGGTCCTCTGGTTGAGGGTATTCTTCTCACGCTTTTTTCCTTCATCCAATTTCTTAACATTATCCTACCCATTTTCCATTTTAGACATTACTTCATTGTCTTGGTATATGACTCCCCTATCCTTTGTGGTTGTAGATGTGCATTCAGATTTAGGAGTGTCATCTTCAATGTCAAATAGTGAAATACCACTCCATGAGAACATAGAATCATCCTCTGGTTTTCTTATGATCTATTTATCCTTTTCTTCCTCACCACTGTCCTTAATCAATTTAGAGTCCAACAACTTGTTCATCACCAATGTCATTGAATGTAACCATTGAGGACACTTCTTCTCAGAATGAGGTTGTTGGTGAAAGGTACAAAAATTATCCCCTCCCACTTCTGTTATGTTTATTGATGCCGAATTGGAAGGAGGAACCTGCCATTGGTCGTTGTTTTCTCTTTTTGGATAGTGAGGCTTATAATATTTCTGAATGTCTGCTTCCCTTTCTAGATCTATTATTCGGTTGGATAATTTCTGGAGCATTTTCATCATTCCCTGATAATCATGTGGTTGATCTTCTCTAGGTTTTGACAACAATGAGACTCTTCCCGTCTTAATCTTGTCTTCAATTGAATCAGGATAATCTTCTACACTCTCATTTTCTGCCTCTACCCTTTCATCCTCTTCATAAGTCTCTACCAGTGTAGGCTTGACTTTCATCTTGGCAAACATGGCCAGTTCAGGCCCCAGGGCTGAGGTGTAATACTCAATTAAAACCTTGTCTGAAGGTCTGTCAATTGTAGAAAAGTTTTTTAGGTACATTGAAAATCTCTGAGTGAAACTATGTACCTTTTCACTCTTCTCTTTTCTTAGCCTACCAAGACCATTCATCAATGAGGCATGTGTCTTCTGAGCTGTATATTTACTTCTGAAAACTCTTTCAAAGGTGTTCCAATCAGGAATGGAGTTTGCAGGTAGACTGAAATACCAATATGCTGCTGCTCCTTTCAGAGTGTGTGGGAACAGCCTACAGACCACATCTTCATACTCCCCAGCCCTTATCCCTTCTAATTCTAGGTAAAAGCTTTCAAGGTGATCATCAACAGCAATCCCTTCCTCAGGGTCAAACTTGGGCAAAAGCTTGTCAAAGGCTTGAGGTAGATTATGCAAAGGAGGTGTTAAGTTCAGAGGGGACCTACCTCTCCATGCCGGCAGAGGGTTGGCTTGATTACCAGCCATGAGCAAAGGTAAAAAATAAGCCACTGAGAAAAACAATCCTTCAAGGATAATACCAGAATCTGCAAATTCTCGAGTTAGGTTGCAAGCTTCGAAACATCTGCTGGTAGGATAGTCTCAGGGAATTAATTTCCACGGCCAGCCATTTACTGGCGGCCCTCCTTCTACCGCCAGAACTGTTGAGGCCTGGAAATTCGCAGGCAACAACAGAAAGGGATTCTCCCCAATCAATGTTCCCAACTAGCCCGTTGATTGTTTGGTATAGGGAATCTGTCCGGTTTTGCGGTCCGGCTACCATAGGTCAAACACAAACAAAGGCTTTACCGGTTGCGGCCCGGTCCACCAGAATTTGTATTTTAACTTAAGAATTCTATGCAAGAATTCGAACTAAACATGCAGGGTGGTGAATAATGCAGGGAGCAGTCACAATGTGATGCGCAGGTTCTTACCTCTTGTCTTAGGCTCACCAACATTCGAATCACACATGCGTCTATGACCTAACTATCTGTCTATCCCTATCTACCTATCCCCGGGGAGCCAACTTATATTTAATATATATGAGTAATGCCAATGTGCACACATGATAAAAGCAATTACAAATAGCTGACATTTACTTTTACAAGCATGAACAATGAAAGATATTTTCGCAACCAGATAACTAATTGTTTCATGATAAGCATGCATTACTCATGGTGGTTATTTCATAAAATAAATCAAAAATAATTTAAACAAGACATAGGTCATAAGTTAGAACGATCTCACGATTCATGGAGACAATGCTGAAAAACAAAGTAGTTCATCTTTCAACTATCCATAGCAACACATTTGAAATCCCACCGATCTTCTTTCAACAAGCAAACTGTAATTTCTATTGCAAAATGAAGTAGTTCTTCTTACAATATATCATCACCAGCCTTACTGGGAAAAAAGCCCCTTATTCCTTCTATGCTTCCTACTTTTATATAAAGGTCAAAATAGTTGGGCTGCCCAAAGTGACCTTTGGGCTTCCCAACCTTTTTCTCTCCCAACTCTTCATTTCTCAAAAACTTTTACAAAAATATTAAAATATTACAAATTTTGACCATTCCTTTATGAGGAGGGCGCCACCTGGCTATCTAAGAACTTCTTCCACGCTGCTGCTTCAGTAGCAATGCCTTCAAAATTCCATGGCTCTAGGAACTGAATGTTGATTTCAAACTTTTCAACTTGGTTCTTGATGGCCTCGATCCTTGCTGGGCTCAACCAAAGCTGATCTTCTAGAAACTGCATGGTAACGGCTGCGTGACCTACCTCGTTCTTCAGTACTAGGTCATCAATGGCTCCAATCTGCTGAGTTATGGCCTTTGCATCTTGATATCTTTTCTGTAATACTTCCATAAAGGCCTCATGGTCCGGGAACTCTTCAAGCGTATGCTAAGCCTCTGTTTGACATCGGTTGTACGTATTCAGGAGCCTTCTAAAATACTTTGAGCATGCTCCCTGCGTCCTTTTTACCGCCTTCTTGAAGTCTTCTGCAGTACTGATGGCGAACTCTATCAGGTTGTGATCTCTCTTGAGGGCTTGATGATATTTTCTGGTAGCCCTTCTGGAACCTCAGCATCATCTTCTGGACTTGCCATTCTGGCACTCAAGACCTCAAGCACCTCTTGAGATCGATCAGCGAAGTATGAGGAAGTTTCCATGATCTCTTCTAGCCTGTTGTCAATCTGAAGGACTTTGCACCTCTCTTCTTCTAGATTCGTCTACAGCTGTAGCATTTGAGCTTTTTGAGCCAGGATATATTCTTTAAATGGCTGCAAATCGACTTGTTGTTCCTTGGCTTCCTCTAGATCAGTAGTTAGAGAAGCTAGCTTCCCTTTCAGCTCTTGAACCTATGAATCACTGGCCACATAGATGACCTTCTGCTGCTCTTCCAGTTCTATCACCTTTGCCAATAACTGCTCCTTATCACTCTTTAGACTTTGGGCTTCCTGTTGTGCATTTTTTAGGGATTCCTGTGCTATTCCCTTTGCTTGCATCTCCACTTGAGGGTATAGAATTCACCTTTTGAGGATTCCAGTTCCCTTTGCATGTGCTCATATTTCCTCTTAAGTCTATTACCTTCATCTCTTTCTTTTGTCAGTGTGTCTTTTAGCTGAGCTGAGATCTTCTTAACTGACTCTAGTTCAATCAATACCTAATTTATGTTATCTGCGGAGGCATCTATTAGTGCAACCCCGGCTCTTATCGTGAACCTAGGATCCTTGTCCGTCCCTACCATGACAGGGGTATCTGTGACCATCTTCCCTGATAGGTCTTTTGCTTCAACCTTCTTTTCTGTCCTCCTCATTATTCTTTTGGTGGCCCTGTCATAATAGACAGTATTGAAGTCGGGGACTTCTTCACCCTTTTTCTGAGTGAAAGGTATTAGCTTGAGCATAGGGGTCACAAGAGTGCTAGCAGCAGGTATTTGCAAGGTCTGCACCTCTGGGAATGCCTCCTTCTGGGTCTGTCCTGTTGATGTTTCAGCAATTGATTGTTGTGGCAGCTCTATTTTTTCAGCCTCCTACTTTTGGAGCTCTTCATCTAGCTTTCTTTTTGCTTCCTCCGCTGCCTATTTGGCTACCTCTTCTGTTTCTTTGGCTGCCTCTTGTGCCTTTTCAGCTGCTTCTTGGGCAGCTTGTCTTTTTTCTTCTTCTCCTTTCTGCAGCCATTCCATAGCTTCATGTTCCATCTTCTGGGCCTCTTCCTGTCCCCTCTTGGCCTCTTCTTCAGCTTTGGCTTGCTCAGCTTTGGCTTGCTCAGCCCCTTTTCCTCCCTTGGTGGGGTTCTTAGGCTTAATCCTCCTTCTCAGAGCCGTCAAGTTAGGGGCACTTCAGAAGACAGATTCTTCCCTGTCAAAGTGGTGAGTTTACTCAAAATGTACTTTATGTTCTCTACAGTGCTCTGCCATTTTACCATGAGTATCATTCCTTCGGAAACTCATCTCACCAAAACGGAACTTCCCCAATTCTTCTATGAACTTCGCAGCTTGTTTTACCTTGGCAAATCTATAGCTACCTAGTTTGAATGGCAGCAGAGGATATGTAGCCTTCTTTTGCTCAAAAAGGTAATTCCCTATCCCATCAATGAATACCTTCCTGACTGCCTCTTTATGAATAACATAATCTGTTGGGTATTTGGGAAACAGTAAGGGGCAATTCGTGCCACCAAACATTCTGATGTACATGCCATTCTCAGTCAAGAAATAGTCTGCATGCTCTTCTATTACCTGCATAGCCTCCTCTGGCATACAGTCACACTCCTTCCGGAAGATGAGTGTGTAGAGTGGCATGATGAATTGCTCGCAGACCTCCTGGTAGTGGCTATGGTACTGCTGCGCCCACAGTGGTTTGTAACCGGCGTATACATGCATTCTTTCCCTGTCCCAGACACACTTGAGACCAGGGAAAGGCTGGTTGCATAGTATACAATCTACCAATATCGAGCTCATGTAGAATTCAGACTTTTCCTTGGATTCTCCTCCCAAGGCAGCAGCCACACAAGAAGAAAGACTGCTTGATACTAGGCTGGCCCAATTGAAGACGGTTCCTTGGGTTGCTACGTGGAACATAATGGGTATCCATTCAAATTTGAAGAGCCTGCCATGGGCTCTCCTGAATATCCTATTCAACATCAGGGCTATAAATCTGTACGGAGCCCTCAAGTTTGCTGTGTCATATTCACCAGATGTTCTGTACCGATAAAGCTTTCCCTGCAAGAGCATTCTCTTCAGAGTTTCTATTAGGTCCATTTTGATGTTAGCCAGCCAGTCATCAGATATAAAGATTTGAGGTTCTAGCAGTTGATAGGCCAACGCCACATACCCTGGGATAAATGCAGCATAGCCCTGGCCTTCCACATTTTCTATGAGCATTGTGGCTGTATTTGTATGGGGTAGAATCCATCTAATCACCTTAGAACAAGGGAACAACTCTGGTCTTGTAGCCACCTTCATGATGGCGGATTTTTCTATGTTTGCATATATGGGTTCTTATTCAAGACCCATGCCAGGAACTTCCTTGCAGGAAATCATCCTGTATATGTCACCCCATTTATACTCAGGCTCCACACCAGAAATACATTGGGTGTCTTCATATGTATATTCAGTCTTTGTGACGACCTCTATTTCTGGTTGTTCTTCGACCATAGGAGCTTTCTTTTTCTGCCTTTTGAACATTTTGGGCTCGGCTTCTCCCTGCCATATATAACATTGTAGTATTTAAGGTGCACACATTTACAAGACAAGGTGCAACCCTTTATTTTATCTATGTACATCATTGCAGCAACTAGTTGATGAAACTATAATATAAGTTTGCATATTCAACTAATCAAACGCACACTACTTCGTGCTTCTATCTATATGATGCAAAACATTTTGTATGGTATTTAAAACATCCCATCAACCATCTTCAAAAAAGAAATAACATTACATCCATATGCAGAGTGCCATTTAAAGTGAAAGAAGGCATAGAAATCAATGCATGTATGCACAATCCAACAATGCCCTAATTATCAGAATTACTAGCATAAAAAGGCTAAATCCTGTGCAATACAGTGGGCAATCATCTCGCAGTGCTGCTTCTCCTATTAAAACAATTCACAATGAAAATGTATGGATCTTAAAATCCAAGTGCAATTGTATTGTCCAACAAATCATCAATGTGGTCCACGGCCCAGCAAATGAAGAAACTAGTTATACATATAAATATCATGCTAGCTGTCTAAACACTTTGACCACAACGCTGTTCGTGGGAGGTGATTACATCAATTCGAATATATGCTGCGGGCATTAGCATTGATTTTTTGCACATGGTGCTCTCCCCAGCACCACTATCTATGCTATCCTTAAAACAAAAACAAACCACCACAACAGCACAGCCCTCTTGACCACCTAGGGTTTCAGAGAAATGAGATACGCTGGACTGCATGGGACGGTGAGGGAGAGAGGTTGGAGTTTGAAACTGGGAAAACATACTGGGGAAACTGACCAGCGGAGGAACCATCGACAAATCACAAGCAAAACCCCATCAAAAATTCTCTCCGGACCTCATCATTATAAGGGAAAACCAGGTGCAGGCGGCATAATGCCCGCCTGCACCGCGCCTTTGATCCACTACGCGCGCAGGGCGAAACAATATGGCCGAGGTCAAAAAGATAAATACATGGGTTTTAAATGAAAAGAAAACAAACGCCCCTCCCTCCTAACCACCATCAGTTAACCTAACCAGAAAATCTCACTATGAAGGCGCAAAACGTCGGACGGTCAAAAGAAATCGACTATGGAAAACAAAAACAATGGTAGGCCCTTGCACGTATGTAAACGGTTTTCCTACACACCTAACCGCAGTATACAAATCTTGAAAGTAACAAAACATGGCATGAATGGCCTACCTGGTAGCGACCTGTAGTTGACGGGGCGAGGATGGTTGAGCATCCAAATGACACCTGGACGTAAGCACCGACACGATAGTCCACAGGGTTCGAGGGATCGATAGCACGGAGAGGATCACGATAGCTCGGGACCAAAATAACAATACATTACCCCAAATCCTGTCCCCGTATATATAAAAAGAACTGCACATGTGACATGACGTATCGGGCGGGAAACGAATCTGGATCGGGCGGGGAGATCGTGAACTCCTCCGCAATGGCGTCAGGTTCTAGCGTTAAATCATCCGTAACAGTGAGCAAGGTGCGATAAAGCAATGATTGGGCATCGGACGAAACCTAGATCGGAAACCAAGAGTGTTCTTCCCTCTACAACGGCGGATGGGCACAGCGTCTACCAATCTGGGTATACATGCATGGCAGGCCATCATCGGCCGATCGGCCGTCGGACGGTTCTCTAATCAGGAGGTGAAAGCTCAGAATCATCCGCAATGGCGAAAAAGAAGATGGTGAAAGCTTCCTCTTTTGCTACCTGCGTCGGACATTGGGAGGATCTCAAGTCAGAGGCGGAAAGTCCAAATCCCTCCGCAATGGGAGAATTAACATTGTAAAAGGTTCCGATTTAAACTTTAAAGCAGTCGAAAAACATAAGTCGGGAGAAAACCAGAAGTCGCAATTAAAAGGCCGTCCGCAACGATGGCATAAAAGATCGACAAAGCGTCCGATGCCCAATCAGAAAACATCCACCGTAAATAAAGGAATCGATCGTCGGAAGGTTCTGCAATCGGGGGGGAGAACTTAAAGACAGTTGTAACAGCGGAAAACTCAAGCAAACAACTGTCGGTTTCAACAAGTTTCGAGTATATTAGACAGCGGCAATCAGGCTAGTTTACAAAGGCTTTCCAAGGCATCAATTGGAGCAACTCAGTCGCTAAAACATTCTGAGAAAACATTGCATCAAAGTAGGAGAGAAAAACAAGCTAATCCAAAACAAAGGAGGGTCCCAACAATTTTTTAGAATTTTGGGAAAATGTTGCAGCTGCAACAGGTTCATGGTACCTCACAAGAAGGTTCCCATCCCCAAGTAGGAGCCAGATGTTATCTCCCAAAATAAATTTATTTTTGATACGATGAAGAATTCAAGTCATGTTATGAAAGATTTAAAGGTGACTAACAAATTGAGGGTCTCTGGTTTTTCTATATTTGAGAAAATTGAAAGTTTTAGCTTTCGGTGGCTTAGGTGGGTTTTTAAACAGCTCATTATCCATTGAAAAGATTTGTTTTGGTAGCTAACAGTTTAATGCAGGATCAAGGTTAACCACCGAAAGCTGTCCCAATCGATTATTTGTTAAAAGGACATTCAGCGGCTTGGGAGAGGCTTTGAAACAGCTCATTAAACACCAAAAAGCATTGGTTTCGGCATCTTAGCAAACGGTTGAAGGAATGCATTAACCACCAAAAGAAAGTGAAATGCGTTGGGCAAAAGGATGGTTTCAGTGGCTTAAGAGAAAGTGTTTATGGTTCATTAGCCACCGAAAGGCCTGTATTTTGGAGGTTAAAGAGGAGATCTGAAGAGAGTATAATCCATTGAAAGCCAGTTTTACAAGACCATTTGGAAATAACGTTTCGGTGGCTTAGGTGAACAAGTCAGCAGTTCATTAACAACTGAAATATCAAATTTTGAAAGCTAGCAGAAAAAATCCTGGGGGCCCTTAACCACCGAAAAGTCCAAAAGAAGAAACAGTTACTGCCTGTCAAATCAAGGCACATCAGCACAGTAGAAATCATGAGAGGGCGCAATAAACCGTCGAAAAGACAGGAAATTTGCATCAAGGTGTAAGTAAATGATTGAGGAGGTCAATGTTTAGCTAATGGGGACTAATGTGACTCAAAACCCTACTCTTCCCATCATCTATCCAATGAACTGCAGAAGATCTCCACTGGGTATCCAGTTTGCATTAAACATGATTGTTGGGAAAGTGGTCTCGAAAATATCACCAAAGGCCATCATCCTCTCACCCAAGCATTTCTCATGTAGTTAAAACCCTCATAATCAGTTCCCAATTCTCCAATACGCTCCACCTTTGATTGTATGAATCCTCACCACTAGAAACCAGCTCTAAAAGTTAGCCTGCTAAAAAACCACCTCTAAAAATCATCCTGCTAAAACTCTTCCACAGAACTTGAATTGAATTTTTGCAGGCAGTCAGGAGCACATTCAGCAAAATGAAGAAGGGAGGGCCTACTCTCAGGCAAGAATTGGGAGACATCAGCTACCTGGAAGCACATCAAGAAGTCTGCAAGTTCTTCAAAGATGTTGGCTGCTACAAATTTTGTGAGAAAGTTCAAGGTTCACACCAGCAGGTGGCTGAGGCATTTTCTCTCTCTTTCGATGGCTCCAAGGAACTCATAGGTAAGGAGGAATTCATGGTAGATGAAGCCCTAACTGTAGAGGTGACTGAACTCCCTAGAACTGGGGAGAAGTGGTTTAAAACCACCATTACAAAGGATGTGGAGTTCAGATCTTATTTGAAGCCTGAACATAGAGGGGTGGTGTGGAAGAAAAATGTCCCATCCTGCTGACTAGAAGAGAGGTGGGAACAATTATTGAAGGCCATTGTGGTCTATATAACTTGTGAAGGAAGATACAACAGGGCCATGTTTTACCATTTCAAACTAATGAACCACTTCATAGGAAAGAGCCCACTGAATTTACGTTTCTACTTACACAGGAGCCTGGCAAATATGGCACACCAAGTGAAGACTCAGCCAACCAAGATTGCTGGAAGATTGTCTCACCATGGTCTTATCCAACTCCTTATCCAAGAATTGCTGAAGAGAAGAAATATGGCATGGGAACATTTATTTTTTTGGAATGGTTTTGAAACAGGCCTTCAGCCAGAAGAGAAGGGGAAGTCTCCTTAGAAAAATTCTAGCACCCCAAGGAGTGGAAAGAGGAAGAGAAGGGTTATCTCCCCAACAACAGTAGAACATCCTCCTTCCTCTTCTAAAACCAATAAGGTCAAAAGAAACCTAGATTTCCATGAAAAGGGCCAGGAAATAACAACACATAGTGGGAACATTTTGAACCTTCCCTACTTATATTCAGAAGAGGAAAAAGAGGAAGGTGTTGACCTAGAAGTGCAGGTTGTCGCAGAGATTGAATAAATCCCATCACCTACACCAAAAGAGAAAGATGAACCAGTAGAGAAGGCTTCCTCTAGCAACCCCAAGACATAAAGGATAAATCAGTTGCTGAGACAAGTGTATGAAATGGAAATTTTAGAAAGAGAGATAAAGAAAAAAAATGCGATATTGACCAAAAGGAATAAGCAGCTACACAATTCTTAGCTAGAGATGAGAGAAAGGTATATCTTTCTAAAAACACTAAAAAAAAGATACATGAAGGAAAACACAAGGTTGTACAGAATGATCAAGCTTTAGAGGCTACAAATGAAGGATGCCAAGCCAAAATCTAGCACTCATCTCACACTAAAAACCCTAGCTGAAGCTGCAGTAAGCCTTCAGCCTGTAGAATCAAGCTAGACTACTACTAACCTTCCTAACATGGATCCTACTGAATAAAAAGATAAGAAAACAAAACTTCAAAGAATAATTTTGAGGGATGATTAAGAATTTTTGCAAAAAAAGGCTTTTGGTAGGTAGGGATGAAGTATAAAGATGAAGGGCGCTGAAGAACAACATCAGGGAAGGTATGCTTTAGTTTTGCAATTGCATAAAGGAAGAAAGGGTCACAAATACCAAACTGTCTAGTAAAACAATGACTTATCTAGTAGAGGACCAGTGGCAGTTTATTTGTGGTACTCACTTCAGTTATCAAATGGTTCAAACAGTGAACGAGTTCTACAATTAGATATACTAGTAGTTAAATTAGGGTTTTTGACGTAGTTATGCAAAAACAATTATTTTGTCTATTTTTAGTAAATCAGATCCAATTTTTCAGGATCTGAATATTTTTGTAAAGGCTATAAAGCCTAGGACTTATGTTATTGAAAGGGTTCAACTTCGGGGACTTGTAGACCATTACTATTATCAAGCTTCTCATTTTTCTCATGACCTAATATAATCTCTTTTGCTATCATATGTTCAACTTCCATTTCTTGTCTATTCTATGCTTATGCTTGAATGTGTTATTCAGGTTTATTCAGGTTAATTGATGTCTAATAGCTGTCATCCTATTGGCATATTAATGATTTGAATTATAAATACTTTCTTTCTTATGATTAGCCATTTATATATATCTATTTTATGTATGAATCTGCCAGCATGATAAGTTCTCTATCTCTGCACCATATTATCAAACCTCTAAATAGTGGTAGTTAGAAGCCTTGTCCCTGATTGAGTCTCATGCATGTCTTGAGAGTGTGAGGTCTTGTAGGTCACCTGACTTGATCCACTTAGAAAACCATAAAAAACATTTAAGTTACCAGGCATCCTCAAGCTGTAACCTAGAAGAGTTTCTTGGAGTGATAACAAGTTTGATAAGCCCAAATCACAGGATACAGCATGATGTGCCAATTTGAGCGAGATGTGTTAATAGTATGCTTGAGAATAGTCTTCAAGGTCTTATTGACTGCCTCGACTTGACCATTCGCTTGTGGGTAGAAAGAATATGAATGTTATTGTTTAAAGCCTAGCATAGTAGCCAACTCGGTCATCATGCTGTTTTGGAAGTGATTTCCATGGTCAATGACAATCTCTTTAAGAATACTGAAACACATGATAATCTGGTTAAAAACGAAAAAATCTACAGTTTCCCCGTTATCCTTCTAGGTGGGCATTGCCTCTGCCCACTTTGTGAAGTAATCTACAATGAAAATGATATGTTTGTGCCCCCCAGTAGAAACTAGGTTACACATCACGTAGTTTGTCCCCCACTTGGTGATGGGACCCACTATGATGACGAGAAATAATGGAGCAGGATGCAACTACATCTTTCTAGTGAAAAGCTGACAAGGATGGCAGTACTTCATGGCTTCCACAAAATATTTGAAGATCGTGGGCCATAAATAGTCGGCACGTAAAATATTCTGGGCCGTTGCTAACCCAAATAAATGACCCCCACATGCTTCACTATGGGCATCATTTAGGACAATCTCAACCTCTTCGTGGGTGAGGCACCAACACAAAATAGAGTCTACCCCTCTTCTATACAAAGTATCTTTAATGATGAGGTATTTTTTCGCATGTGCGCGTAATTTGCATTTCTCTTCCCGTGAAAATCTTGCAGGACACTTCAGAGTATGGAGATAGATAAGTATATAACCATACCACGGGTCAAAGGTGGAAATTAAGAAAATGTGCTCATTTGAGAACGAGTCTTCTTCAATTTCTATATCTTCTTCAACTGGAAATTCTACAATGAGCTCAGCAAAAACTAAGGACTTTTTGGATTTGGTAGATTGAAAATCCAATTCAAACTCTTGGAGAATGACTATCCATTTGTTAAATTTGCCTCCAACTATGCGTCAGGACAAGACATATTGGAAAGGATTGAAATCCACCACTACTACTATAGTCCTCAGTAAGATATAGTGATGTAACCTCTTAATAGCATACACAGCTTCTAAGGCCAAGTTTGTGACGTGGGAGTACCTAATTTCAGGGCTAGCTAAAGCATGACTAAGATAGTAGATGACATGCGCTTGGAGCTTATCATCCTACTAGACTAGAAATACCCCAATGGTCGACTTGGATGTGGCCAGATACAATATAAAATCATGAGAGTAATCTGGCGGATGCAATAAAGGTGTTGAATACAAAGATTTCTTTAATTCCTTGAATGGGGTGTCCTGTTTCAATAGGTGCATGAAACCTTTGGTTATCTTGGCATAATTCACAATAAAACGTTGAAGAAAGTTAGAATTCCCTTGCAGGCTCTAAAGTTTCCTAATGGAACGAGGAGGAGGAAGATTTACAATGGCCTCAACTTTCAAAGGATCCACCTGAATATCTTTGTTATAAACAATGAACCCAAGCAACCTACCTGAATCGGCACGTAAAATATTATGGGCCGTTGATAACCCAGATAAATGACACCCACATGCTTCACTATGGGCATCATTTAGGACAATATCAGCCTCTTCGTGGGTGAGTCACCGACACAAAACAGAGTCTACCCCTCTTCTATACAAAGTATCTCCAATGATGAGGTAGTTTTTCGCATGTGTGCGTAATTTGTATCGCTCTTCCCGAAAAAATATTGTAGGATACTTTAGAGTCTAGATATAGATAATTATATCACCATACCACGGGTCAGAGGCGGAAATCAAGAAAATGTGCTCATTTGGGAACGAGTCTTCTTCAATTGCTATATCTTCTTCAACTAGAAATTCTGCAATGATCTCAGAAAAACATAAGGACTTTTTGGATTTAGCAGATTGAAAATTCAAGTCAAACTATTGGAGAATGACTATCCATTTTTTAAATTTTCCTCCAACTATGCGTCGGGACAAGACATATTGGAAAGGATTGACATCCACCACTACTAGTGTAGTCCTCGGTAAGATATAGTGACGTAACCTCTAAAAAACATACACTGCTGCTAACGCCAACTTTGCGACATGGGAGTACCTAAGTTTAGGGTCAGCTAAAGCATGACAAAGATAGTAGATGACATGCTCTTGGAGCTTATCATACTCCTGGACTAGAACTACCCCAATGGTTGACTTGGATGTGGGAAAATACAATATAAAATCATGAGAGTAATCTGGTGGACATAGTAAAGGTGTTAAATACAAAGATTTCTTTAATTCCTTGAATGCAAGTTGTGCGGTCTCATCCCATAAAAATGGGGTGTCCTATTTCAATAGGCATGTGAAACCTTTGGTGAGCTTGGCATAATTCATGATAAAACGTCAAATAAAGTTAGACTTCCCTTGCATGCTCTGAAGTTTCCTGATGGAACGAGGAGGAGGCAGATTTACAATGGCCTCAACTTTCAAAGGATCCACCTGAATACCTTTGTTAGAAACAATGATCCCAAGCAACTTACCTGAATTGACACAAAAAACACACTTGTGGGGATTTAAGTGTATTTTCTAATGACTGCATCGTTCAAAAATTAAATGCAAGTGATCTGGGTGATCGATCTTCCTACGAGAATGTGTTGGCATTTTATCAAGGTAGGGTTCGACAATAGACTTAATTTCATGAAAGGAAATATTTGTTGCACATTGAAAGGTAGCCCCTACATTTTTCAATCCAAAAGGCATTTCCTTGTATCCAAATGTACCCCAAGGACAAATGAAAGCCATTTTATGTTGGTCTTCTGGCTTGATTTGAATCTGATTATACCTGGAGAAACCATCCCATAAACAAAAAGACTTCACTTCCCGCACAAGCATCAATGATTTGATCTATGAATGGTGTGGGGTAGTTATCCTTCAGATAAGCTTTGTTTAAATTGTTAAAGTCAGTACAGACACATATCATCCCTTTATTTTTATCGATAGGAACAGGGTTGGATACCCATTCCTTCAAATCTATCAGGTAAATAAAACCAGTTTTCAATAGTTTTTCAACTTCAGCCTTTATGGCTGCCACTTTACGCGGATTGATAGGTCTAAGTTTTTTTCGAACTAGTTTGGCATCAGGGTAGATTCGGATTTCATGTTCAACTATCGATGTATCTATTCCTAACATCTCCTCATATGACTAGAAAAACAAATCGTGTAATTCCTTGAACAAGGCTGTATAGATAGAAATCTCCTCCGGAGAGCAGTCTATGCCAATATATACATTTTACAAAACGTTGGGGTTCGTAGATATGTTGATAGGAATAGTAATGGAAATGTTTTCCATATTCTCCTTGGAAAATATTTCCTCCCTTGGTAAGGGATTGATTGGTATATCAGCATCACCTTCCAGTCTCACATGGAACTCTTGATTTTCAATCCTGCTCAACTCTGGAAGAAAGTAGGATCTATGATGAAGATCTTCACATATTTTATATCGCTAGCTCATGGCTTCCAAGATGGCTTTGTCTGAAGGAAAAACCATATCTAAGCAGTCATCAGTATACAAAGAGTTCTCTGCTCAAGCAGGAAGATAGGCTTCTTCCAGCTCCTCTAAGACTGTGGGAGGAACCAAAACAGGATCAACAATGGTGTTAACGATAGCTTGATAGGCTACTTCCACTACTAATAAGGGCACTTCAGGTTCATAATAGGAAGGAATAAACCAAGGATACGTTCTATTGCCAACTGTTGCAATACACTTCCCTACACTAGTAGAACCTAAGTAGTTAATTGGGGTTAGGATGTCAAATGTTCCCATTGATGATGAATACATTCTAGCCCTTAACATTCTTTGAAGTAAGTTTGACCTGATCAACCAATTGCATGGTGGATTCATTAGTTTCCATGTGGCCCTTCTGAGTGAAACTGAGTTGGTCTACTGTAACCAACTTCCCTTCATGTGGAAACACTACTACCTAAAGAACGACCGATGCAATCGAAGACATGGAATAATTCCAACTTCTCCCCAAGACCAAGTTATAATCCAATGGCACATCTATTACCTATAATTCAACAGACATCGCTTTCCCTTCCAACTTTATCTCGAAAGCTGGTAGGATACCATGTGGACGAAATGACCTTCTGTCAAAAGCAGTAAGTAGGGTGTTCGATGGAACTAGCTCTAGATATCCAAGAGCCTTCCAGCAAGACAAGGACATGACACATGTGGAAGAACCCTCATCGAAAACTTCCCTTCCAAGGCAGCTAAGAATGCCTCACGCTAGGCAGGACAACTCTATAACACCTAAGGCAGCTAAGAATGCCTCACGCTAGGCAGGACAACTCTATAACACCTCCAAAGTTGACTTCGCACAAGGGATTTGGGATAAATATTCAACTACAAAGTAATTGGTTGTAGCCGTATCATTAGGATTGTGTAATTCTTTCTCAAAGACACCTTTTGGTATCTTAGTCATAGTTTCAATAGGTTTTTCAATTGTGAGAGGGTTAGAAGTTTCACCTATAGACTTACCCTTCTCAAGAGACTCTGTCTCATAGTTCTTGTTTCTAGTTTGGAGTAAGGTCTGGGATCAAACCATGTTGATATAGTTTGGGTCGGGGGCATTAGCACTGGCCCCTGCTACATTAGAAGTTGAAGCTACATTTTGTCCTTGGGGAAAAGGATCTTTAAGAACACTTGGTTGTTGATTTTTTAGCAACTTCTCAGCTTGAGCCATAAGAGGGAACTGATTAGTCAGGTGATCTTTTTGGCACAACTTACATGGAAATTTCAACTTCTTCTTCTCTTTTTTCCCCCCATCAACATTGTTTGTGGGTTTTGGCTTGTTTTTTTTTTCCCTCACCTTTCTTCCCCTTTTTCATTTTCCCATCGGGATGCTGATTTCCCTTTTGGGAGGATTGAGAAAAAGCATTTTTGTTTTGGGGTGAGGGGGAAGCCTTTAATGCCTCTACTGTAGATTGTTTAATGGACAACTCATGGAGTTGTTTCGGCAAAGATTACATAGTGGGAGATTTAACTGAACCAACCAAACCATTGGCATGGGGTCCAGGCTTATGTTTATCGACACTATGTGTTGGACTTGGTGCATCAGGGATGATTTCATATAGAATCCCAGACGAAGAATATATCAGATCTAACTACTAGGCCCTGAGGATAGCCTCTTCCTCATTAGTTACTCCAAAATTGGATACATCCTTATATATATATACGGTAATAAGGACTTAAGGAACCATTCTAACAAAAACTTGGGAGGGTTAGTGGCCTTAATGAGCCTTTTCCATCTTCACCACTCTTGGATATGATCCGAAATATGAGTGGCTTTGTCCTGCCGAAAGGTGGACAATAAGTGTGTGCTGGCATCATACCAGACAGGAAGCTGGAAATGGTTAAGGAACACATTAGCTAAGTCCCAAAAACTATCAAACACATCAGAGGACAGTTCAATGTACCACTTCGCTACGGCACTAGTGAAAGTTCTTTGGAAGAATGTCAACCGAATGGTGTCATCATTTAGTGAGTTAGAAGAGAATCACAAGTGAAAATTGGTAATATGAGCCCCTGGGTCTTGACCAAGTTTTCCTTCGAATTTTGGAATGTCTGAGGGTAACCTTTTAGGGAAAGGTGTCCAGGTGGAATCATGTTTCACCGGGTCATTCATTAACTTGGACAAGTCTGAAAAGTTCAAAGTTTCCTAGAAAGGAAGTTTGGGCCTAACCGGAGCCTAAAACGTACGAGCTTGGGAAGAAGAATGACTTCCCCCCTGGTTCCCAAATGTAAAGATGAGGTTTCCCCCAGCTACCAGTTGCGAAGTAGTCAAACCTTTTTGTAAAGGATTCCACCCATAAGGCAGTGGATTATTCATATGTGGTGCAGTGTATGTGGTTTGAGCTACTCCAGTTGAAACTGGAGTTTAGAAAATAGGAGTAGGTATCCCTCCTCTAGAAAGCGAGAAAGGAGAGCGCATGAAAGGATCCGAAACCGGCGTTTGAAAACCTTGACCATAAGGGTTAGTGTTTCCAAATTACACCCCTACATATGTAGGTGTGGGGCCTACATATGGAGTGGATGGGGGAATGTTCCCCCATTCCATGGAAAAACCTGAACAAATGAAGACGATCCAACAAGACCACTCTGAGTAGTGTGTGCAAAAGAAGGTGAAGCAGAAGGTACACTAGGAATCCCAGTGACCACCCCACCAGAAGTTCCTACCATATTTGTGGAAGCCGATGGTTGAACCACCCGACTAGCTGGAGTTAAGGGAGTAGTAGGTATACTTGTTCTAGGGGTACCAACCAGGGGAGGTGGCACTCCTTCAGCTGGAATAGCTGAGATGGGGGTAGAAGGAATTTATCCTACACTAGACATTAGTCTGCTCACAGGAACACCAATCACAGGTGAATTGAAAGGACGAACCTGGACGATCACAGGATCGTTTAGGTCAGTAAGAGGTGAATTAAAATTTCTTGCAAACTTGTCAACTTACAAGTCTTCTATCTCTATTGTGGTTGTATCAAATTGGTTTTCCCTAAGTTCTGCTTCACCCAGAAATTCACTAATTCCTACCGGTTTGAAATAACCATCTGTGTCTAATATCCACCTTTGAGGGGGCGGTGGAGGCTCCACTATAGTAAACAGAGGAAGGTTTTGCAACCTTCTTGACCTTCTGAGAGGTTGGTCCTCCATTATTGAAAATTTGACTCTTCACACTCTAAGGTTGGATAAACACAAACAAACCACATATAAATCACTACAAAATTTCCTAAAGCCACAATAAACACAAGGGGTATAAGATATGCTTTCCAGAAGAAGTCTGAGAGAGAGTTACTTGGCATCCTTGAAGATGTTCTTAGGCATAAGCAGAGGAATCATGCACCACCCTCCCACACTTTCTACAAGGGTTACCTTCCATGCCCTTCCAAGGTCAACCAAAAATAGCCTTCTGGTGTACCGGTGTATAAACCATAGACGTCAAAAGGGACTAAAGGCTACCGCAACTGTACTGACAATCTAGGGGGACAGTTGCAACCCTATTTTTTATGCATGGGTGGGGTAGCAAAGCCCAAAACCCTATTTAAGACAGAATCCCCAGATGCAAAAAAACCTTGGTCTACGCTTTAACAAGGAATCAAAGGGTTATCTCCTCATTCCAAGCCTCCACGCGGCCTCGTGCTTAACTCATGTTTGAGAGGAGCTTCCTCGATACAATCAACATAGAAGAGGGTTTACTTAACAATTGGCCAGCTACGTCTGAATTTAATTACTTGTGGAGAGTTAAAATTCTATTCCACAAGTCTAGCCTAAGCTAGTTGGTGTATGAACCTATAAAATAAAACTTACTAATAATTTTTAAAATATATCGTTCATTTTAAGGGTTGTTCTTAATTAGAAGGTAAATGGCGTGAAATAATGTGATGTTATAGACTCGATAAGAAAAAGTAAAATGATGTATAAAGCAAATTGCAACCACTTAAACCAAATTTCTTTTCTTTTTTGCAAATGTAAACTAATGAAATTGAAACTAAGTGCTAGAAACTAATACTTTTTTTATAATTTTTAAAATTTTATTTGAAAAATAGTGAAAAGAAAATGACTAAGTGCAACTAAATGCAAAAGTATAAGATGTTCTTCTTCACTTTTTTCAAATTCTTCAAAGACTACAATGCAGCTAAATGCAAATTTTTGAGCAAGTTTGAATAATCAGAGCATATAATAAGTAAAATGAAGTATAAAGGACCCAAAATAACCCGCTTCAACCAAACAAGAAGAAGACTCGGAAAAACCGACTTGGAGAGACTATTGAACCCAAAAAGTAAACTATACTCACAAAAGAACAAATGCCACCCTGACACTACAAAATGCAATACAAAATATAAAGTATCCAAAGCCCTGATCACTGACCTAGACACAAAGCACTGAACTCATCAACCAAGAAAGAGGACCGACTTCGAATCACAAGATGAAAGAAAATTCAAACAAATAAATCTCAAAGGCTTGAAAAGAAGCACAAGGTGTGACACAAATTACTTTTAGACTCACAGAGTCATGCCAGAATTAGAAGACTCCATAGCAAGAAAAAATCAAATAGAACATGGACAAGAAAACCCTACTAGAAAATTATGCTGTTATAGGATATACACGACTATGTATACAGGAAAACCACGTACCATACGCGACTATCTTATAGAGCAACCCATGTATACAATTTGCTATACATGACTGTGTATAATAGCAACCCGTGTATACAACCAAAAAAATTTCAAAAAGAAAAGGAAAAGTAAAGGCTCGGGGCACACTAAACTGTGAATTAAAAACAAGATAAAAAATACCACACTCATAATCATAAAAAGAGAAAAGACTGGTAAAGAACCTATAGGATAAACCCACAGCAGGATGGGATCCCCAACGGAGTAGCCAGTTCTGTTGTACATGACATTTCACCCTTGTAACCTAGGGTCTGGGGTTACCAACTTACTATTTAGACTTGCAGACAATCATCTTTTAAATAAACTAGAATGAGAATAGGAAGATATCTTGGCTTACCTGGTTTATGACGGTTGATCCAAGCTTGGCATTCTCTCGCTCCAATCTTCTTCAAAGCTTCTAGGGATGCTTCTCTTCACTTGCAAAGAGTCGATTCTTCAAGCAATATCTCATACATATATAAACCTAAGGTTAGATGAAAATCATAATAATAACATCATTGAACATATTCATTAAAACAATATACATGAGATAGGAACAATACAAGATTGGAAGAAGAATTGTCTTTATTAACAAAAGGTTAATAGGTAAGAATACAACCCAGATTCTGACACAAGGACTCCTCTGCAACCGAGGACTCTGATTTCTGCTGCTCCAAGACTCTGAAGATATACCACCAGCATAACTTTTTTCTTCAAATTGATTGAGTAGCCCCATCCCAAGGCCTCTATTTCTACTTTGGTAAATATAGTGGTTTCGAACGTTGGGATGGTTGAGATAGTTGGAATAGTTATGGATTAGGGCCCAACTAATATCATCTAATATCGATTTATATTTTTTAATGTCAAATTAAGGTATACGCAGGTATTAATATAGGAAACTCACATATGACACGCGTGTTGCTCGAAGGGAACTCGAGTATTCAAGGTATACGTGGGTTGCAATGCACATAGTCATGTATGGTACGCGAGTGGCAATGCACATAGTCACGTATGCATACCAAAACTCAAAATAAAAATATGTAAAGATGGTCTAAAGATAATGCATCAAAGGTCATGCACATCTATATTTTTTTTGCCACTTCAATCCAAATTGTCCTTTTGTGTACCGACATGGTGAATGTCAGCACTCGCACGGAGAAGTGTCATTTTGGCTGATAACATGATGATGGTGGTGGTGATGAAGATGATGAAGATGATGAAGAGGGAGAGGATGAGGATGATGATGAGGATGATGATGAAGATGATGAGGATGATGATGATGAGTAGGATGAGTATGATGAAGATGATGATCATGATTATCATGATGATGATTAGGATGAGGATGATGATTAGGATGATGATGCTGATGATAATGAAGATGAAGATGGTGGTGATGGTGATGGTGATGATGATGAATACGTTGATAAAGATGATGATGATGATGAAGATGTGATAACAAGATCTTTACCTTGGTATTCACTAAATTATTCTGAGCTTCACCAACATTATAATAGAATGGTTATGAGTGATTATTCACTCCTATAAAGAATTCACTTTATGGAACTACCAAACTGCTCAGTTTGGATCATCCTCTTTTAAGACACCGAACTAGGTCCATAAGTCTTGATTCTTCATGTGCAAAAATATAAGAACAGGAGGCTTCACAGGGACCAAAAAGTTGTATTTCTTTTTACTACTTCCTCGAATCATATTGAATTGTCAGATTAGTCCTTGGAATGGGTGTTAGGAGCAATCCTTAATTTTTCACTCAATTGGTTGCTCCCCCTATCATGTAGATGTCTTCATTCACTGAGCTACCCCTAAAATTGAGATGAAGATGATGATGATGATTATGACGAATATGATGATGATGATGAAGATGATGACAATGATAATGCAAATTATGATGATCATGATAATGGAGATGTTGATGAATTGGATGACGATGATGTTGATGATGAATATGATGATGAAGATGAAGATGTTGATGATGACGACAAAAAATATGATGATGATGGCGATAATGAAGATGTTGATGATGAAGATGATGGTTATGATGATGATGATAAGGAAGATGATGATGATGAAGAAGATCATGATGATGATGATGACGACGACGATGATGATGATTATGAAGATGATGATGATGATATTGATGAAGATGACGAAGACGATGGCGATGACGATGACAAGGATGATGATGAGGATAATGATGATGATGATCATCATCGTTGTTTTCTTCATCACCGTCATCTTCATTGTCTTCATCGTTATCATGATCATGATTATCATCATCATCATCGTGTTCATCCTTGAAGGGACTTATGTATAGGATCTCACTATAAGAAATGCAACCAATAAAAATTATGAAAAAATACTTGTTAAATTAAATTAAATTAAATTAAACTAAACTAAATTAAAAACATAGAGTTGTTTAACTATAATTAATTTAAAATACAGCAAAATATAAAATATGCAAATAAAAAAAACCCAAAATAAACTGAACAAAAGATAAATATGCAAAATAAAAATAAAAACAAAACATAAAATATAAAATATGCAAATAAACAAAAAAAAAAACATAGAATTCAAAAGCACTCATGCACTAGCTCATTAGCATTCAAAAACACCCGCGCAGGTTCTCCTCCGACTCCCATTTGGGGGTTTTCGATTTAGAAATTTCACTGAAGGATCTGGAACATACTATGATGCTTTTTTTACAGGAAGGGCGAGTGAAGGACTTTTCCTACTAGTGCATCATACACTCCCTTCGCATGTGAGCCCATGCTTCTAGAACCACCTTCCCCACCTCCAAAATGGAAGCAATGTTTAGACCTTCAGGTTTGTTGCCTTCTATGTTTTTCTTGATTACCTATTGTGTTTTTATTTTATTCATGGTTTTTTTCATTGTTGTGGATGTGGCATAGATGAAATGGCTCAAATATCCTTCCAAGCATGAATCACGAGCTGTCCAGGTGAACTTTGGGAATTCAATATGAGAAATAAAACCAATAGTTATTGAGGAAAAGGAAGAAGGGAATGAGATATTTTAATGTTGCCATTCCTGTGTTTGCTTATTGTGAGAAATTTTGACAATATTCCTGAATGGAATGTGGTAGTTTTGTGGAGCTATATGATTGCAGGATATGCTTTGAATGGGAAAGATGAAGAGGCTCTCAAGATGCATTGGAAAGCGTTGATGATGGGGATGAGGCCAAATGATTTTACTTTCTCGACGATGCTTCTGATTTTTGAAAATATCACGGCTTATGATTAGGGTAAGCAAGTTCATATCCTCACCATAAAATATGGATTTGATTCATATAATTTTGTGGGTCTTTATCTAGTTGGCATGTCTACAAAATGTGGGTTTGTTTCTAGTTTGTTCATTCCTTTTGGGAATCATGTCAAAATTCCCATGAATTGATAGTTCAAAGCTAGGCAATGAATGTTTTTAATAGGATATGTAAGTGGCTATTGTGTTAACTATAATACAATAACTAGTTCTTTGTGGACTCAAAAACCCAATTCTCTTAGGTGCCAAGATAACTCCATTCCATGTTTTTTCTCTAAAGGGCCACCAAGTATTATATTTGAGAGGAATCTATGTTGGTTGTTACCATTTCAGCAACCATTTCAAAAACAAGGCTGTAACAGCTCTATATCAACACACTTCCACCTGCTTCCTACAGTCTGCAATAAACTGCAAACTGTCAAACTTTGACAGCCCTCCCTACCTACAACCACAACAAACACCGAACTGACATTAGAGGAAATTTCAACTCAAAATGGGCCTTTTAACTCTAATTCAAATTCCATATCATCATGTGTTATCCAATGAATTCAATTTAAATTTGAAATACTGTATAGGTCTTAAACACCTTTTTAATATAAATTTGGGGATAGGTATCATAAAAAAAAAACTAATTTTTTTGTTTGTATTTTCGACATATCTCTCGGTGTTTTTACTCAAATTTTGATCGAGAGAGCTCGTTGGATGTGGAATTAAATTCCGCATCCAACAAGTACCCGCTCGGCATACTTTTAACGGACCCCACTACCCCCAAAACAAGAAATACCTGAAAAAATGTGATGATGATGTCATCATCACATTTTTTCAGGTATTTCTTGTTTTGGGGGTAGTGGGGTCCATTAAAAGTATGCCGAGCGGGTACTTGTTGGATGCGGAATTTAATTCCACATCCAACGAGCTCTCTTGATCAAAATTTGAGTAAAAACACACGGAGATATGTCGAAAATACAAACAAAAGGTAATTTTTTTCTTTTCTTCCTCCAAAATTAATAAATATTATTTTATTATTTTAACTATTATTTTATTATTTCTTTTTAGGAGGCCCATTTTGAGTTGAAATTTCCTCTAATGATCAAAGGTTAACTATTAGTTGGATGGTTATATTGTTTAAGAGAGGTAAATTAAGTCTAAAAAATTAAATTATTTGCATACCTACAAGTCTGGAAGATACATTTGGTGGCTGTCCTATATTGCTAAGAATAATGTTCAAGGTTTGGAGTGGCGTGGTTTACATTGAATGCAAAACTAAAACCTTATACACCTTACATTGGTAACCTTCACTACTACTATAAAATTGTCATAATTAGAACTGTCATACTGTATTATTGCTTCTATATTTATATGAGTCCTCATACTTGAATGGAAGGTTATTGCTTGGTTAAATACTACAATTGAATTGTATATGGTTACACGTCTAATGATCTCTTGTATGCTAAAGTGCTACTGGATGACCTTGCTACCAATTCCATATATCTTGAATTGAATAAATTGACTTGATATCATTTACATTTGCATCTATAAGCACTAAATCAATTTAGTATGTCTTCTTCATTGATAGTAGTGATTGATTGAAAGGAACTGGTCACTAGTACAATTGTGTAGAATATATAGTTGTTTTTCCTTGTAAATAAATCAAAATAAGGTTCCCTACAACCAAATGCATTTTCCATGGCACTAGAGTCCATGGCTAAGTTTCCAGAAAGACCAGAATAGGTGTCATGCCATGAACATTTTGGTACAGAAATGTGTGGTAGAGACTAGAAATGTGTTACCAGTTACCACTACCAGCCATAAAGACAAGTCCAATGGAAACATGTTTATATAGCTGGAAAAGAATTTCCATGCCATACCAATGTCCATACAGCATGCTTTCTTCTCTACATCCACCTATTTTGACTTGGTTTGACTCAGTTTTTTACTAGACTTGACCAAAAATGCTGGTAAAAGTTGACATTTCCTCTATCTTTCATTTTCTATCCTTTTACTTAAATTTTTAACATTACGACTAATTGTTCCAGTATGTTTGAGAAAGTTTCCAACCTCATCAAACTTCATATGGAGAAATTATAATTTCATACTCCATTCAAAATTCAACAGACTTAACAGTTTAAACGATTTCAGGATTGGCAAGATTACAGTCATTTGATTGGTTTCTATCATGTATCAAGGAATGGGATTGGAATTTAATCAAGAGTACCAAGCCCTTTATGTAACCTAATGTTGGTGCCATTGATTGTTGAATTCCTCTATCATGGCCTTAGCAAAAATGTATCCTTCACTCAAGCCAAAGTCATTGATTAGGCATGATATTTTTCTATGATATTTTAAGGCTTGTATTAGGTAGTTTCATCAAAATTGAATGGTGTTAATTGGTATCCCTAGAGGATTGAGGTAGAGCCAAAGGCTAGATGAGGAGGTGGAGGGTGATACTAATGGTGAGGATCCCAATATAAGCAATGGTGGAACTTTTCTTGTCATTTAAATGTTCTTGCTCATTTATTCATAATCCTTTCTTTCAAAGTTCCAATATAATGTGCTATTTATAAATGAGTGGACACATTTCCAGTGTGTTTTAGTTTTGGAAACACATACTTGTTTCCCCGTATCGTGTAACTTATGTCCACAACTATAAATGGAATTGATTTAACTTCATTGTAATTAAATTTGTGGCAATTATTGGAGTTTGGTCACATACAAGATTGATAGAACCTCCCAGACTTGAATTATTGGAGTTTGAAGCCCGAATGTTCTATAACAAACTGTTTTTGTTTACTCAGAGTGATTTTGAGGCTACTAAGCAGAGCTTTGTAGAAATTGGAATGCCAAAGATTGTCTTGAGTTGTACATGCATAATTGATTTGAGTAATTAGTGAGACATCGACCCCAGTCATAGCATTCTCTATATAAACTAATGAAATCCTGTTGCATGCATCAATTCTTCCAAATTCTAAGTGTAGGCAAGCATTGCGATAGAAGAACACAATATTCCCTTTGCGTTTTTCCATTTCTTGTGTCCAACATGGAAGAATATTCTACCAAGAGGAAAAGAAGCAACAATGAGGGATACCTTGGAATGCTTCCTAAGAACAAACCCAATCCTGAACCTAAGGAGAAAAAATTCATGTTCAGGGTTTTTCTTCTTAATGGTTTGAATTTAACTCCAAGGTTAGACGAACCGTGGGTGCGATCAGAATCGGCCAAAGAATCCGATACAGATTCGACACTCATCCCAAAATTAGGAATCGGGGATTTGGAACCCTGACCCTAATTAACCTTAATTATCCTATCTAAAAAACTTTATAATAGTAAAAATGAGGTGTAAGAATCCGATGAAGAATCTGAGAATTTGATTCAGAAGAATCTGATTCATGTGCGGTTAGGCCTAGGGCCTAATCCGGTAATTATGTTTAACTCTACACTTAGAGGATGTCATTGAAAATATGTCGGTCGTCGATTTTGTAAGGACTGTTAGGAGAAAATCTATGAAATAAATAATAAAAAGCAGGTCAAGAAAGATCCACTAGGGTCCCCAAGTCTATGTCGAAGATGAAATGGGAGAACAAATAAATATGGAAACATCATACGCAATTATTCTCACAACAAGCCCATGCTCATAGCTCTGTAGGTTCATCCCTGAACTTCCTCCCCTAAATTGTTTCTTTAGTTTTTTTATAAGTCAACAAAAATGTATTTATTGTTGATGTATTTGTAACTTTGGAATGTATTCACTTGTATATTTCATATATTGTACCCCGATGTTTATTCCAGGAAGTGTCTACAATGTATTTGAGTCATGTCATGCCCCGATGTTCCTATCGAGAGTTTCTATAATGTAAACAAGCATGTCAAGTCATTATGGGTAAGCCTCCTATTGATCAAGGGTTAAAAGTCCCCGCAGTTGTGGGGCTCTAGGGTTATTAGACTATCCTAGAGAAGTTGGACCTAGGTGAGTTATTGTAAGTTGGGGAAATAGTCCCCACCATTGTGTTAAGGATAACCCTCCTTGTTGTTTGGAGGGGAAAAGTCCCCACAATTTGTGGGGCACTAGGGTTATTAGACTCTCTTAGAGATGTCGACTCTAGTAAGTAATTGTTAAGTGAGGAAGACATGTTGGAGTGGACATTAAGTGAACGAAAGAATATAAATAGAGAGTGAGCCTTTCTATTTATCACACACACACTCACTCATTTGGGCGCATGAGTGAGAGAGAAGTTGTTGGGACAAGAGAGAGACTACTGCTATCTGGAGATCATCTTTATGTTTTCGGGTTTTAATTTTGGTGATAATTCTATCTCTAAGGAATTTATGGGGTTTTCTCCTTTATGGTTTCCCCGAGGAAAATTCTTTGTGTCTCTTATCTCTTGTGTTTATTGATGTGCATGTTATTCTCTCAGTTAAAGATCCTAAGATCATAATGCTAGATTGAATGATAGAAATCTAACATGTTATCAAAGCTAACCTGAGAAGAAGACATTGTGAAGCTACAGAAGCTATGGCTTCTTACTTTTTGGGTCTCTATCCATAATACATCACCAAAAGTATGCTTAGCTGACTCTCCATTGAAGGGTGCATCTTTCTGTCGAAGCAGAATTCGATTTCAAGCATTTTTAGTTTTTGGTGCGGGAAATTAGGGCTTCTTATAGAAGAGGAATTTTTGAGTGAGACTAGCATAGGATTTCTTTCCCCATCAAAATCAAACTTTAGATACCTGGGTAGATATTTTTGGTTGGGTATAACTATGGGAAAGTCAAACCCTAGTTTGACCCCGAGGTGGAAAAATCCTAAAATGCTAAAAATGATAAGTTTTGGTACATTCGCTTTATGTCAATATTGGAGAAGGCTCAGGAGCTAAAACTTTCAAAGGCCGGAGATAAAATCCTGATTTACACTGTACTCAAAATTCATCCTCCAATTTGCTATATTATAGGAGATATTATCCCTCGACGTTAGGGTTCCAGCCTCTTCTAGAATTCATCCCTAAATAGGAAACCTGAGGAGAATTAATATATCTCAGGATAGAAAGGTCCAAATGAAATTTCTAAAGATTTTCTAGAAAGGGAATGGAAGTTACTTTCTGTGGTCTGAGTTTCAGACCTAGAAGAGGAAACAGTGACATGTGGAAGTCCTAACAACTTTGCTATGCTGAACAGTCCTGAAACAGGTCACCTTGGGAAAATGATCATAAGTCCCAATTGGTGAAACCAATTCTGATGAAACCTATGGTTTTGGAATAGGGACAGGAGTGGATAAATCAGTGAGAAGTTTCAGACATAGAGGAGTATTAAGTCCGGAGATACCGTAGAAACAGCAGCAGAAATTTCTGCAGAAGAAATTGGTAAACTAGGGCTTCCTGTTCCAGGAGATTCCCTCCACTATTTTCAGAAAAAGGAGTACATTGGACATCTCACCTTGAAGAGATATATATTTCTATATTATCAGATCTGAAAGATTCCAATTTTTGAAAATTAGGGTTTCTCTGACAAACCCTAGATCAACCAGCTCCACAACTAGGACGGACACCTCAAATCGGTAAGATATAATCTTTTGCTATTTTCATTTGAGGTTCTCATTTCAAAGTGATTTATCAAATCAGCTTGATGATAAGTTTGGTGAAGTTGACAACTTCCAAGCATGGATGTATATGATCTCTTTGAAGAAAATGAATTGGATACCTACATAAGTAGAGAGGTTCCAGTTCCATAGGGAGATGAGACTCAAAGCCTTACACAAGAAGAACTTGGTCAAGGCCAAGAAGATCATTGTTGATTCAATCATGGATCAACATGTACCACAAGTGTCTTTCCTAAAGACACCGAATATTTTTTATTCTTTGACCAAGATATTTGAAGGGAAGAACATAAATCAGAATATGACCTTAAGAAACCAGTTGAAGAATGTGAAGATCCAGAATGCAGAGACCATACAGTCATACTTTACAAGGGTCTCTCAAATCAAAGAACAACTTGAAGCAGTAGAAGATGAAGTGGAGAATGCAGAAGTGGTGATAGCCACCTTTAATGGTCTCCCAGGATCATGAGATTCATTCATTCAATGAATGTGTTCCAAAAGGAAGTGATTAATTTTTGCAGACTCTAGGAAGAAGAAGAAGCTTGGCTCATAAGAAGAGAAGAGAAGATGGGAGCAACTGAAGATCAAGCTCTCACCATCCAAAGAAGATCCCTCAAACAATGAGGAATATGAAGGTCTCAATTCTTAAAGAACCTCTTATCCATCTTGAGCATTTGGATAAGAAATGATGAAGTCATGAATGAAGAAGATGATGAAGCGGAAGGATCAAGAAGGACTCTACCCACGAAACAAATAAATAGAAGTATTCAATTGTCATTTCATGATATTATTTTGTTGTGCATTTGTTTATATTCAGTTGATGTATTATGCATGATAGAATGTTTGCATTAATGATAGTATACTATTAATATGCATGTGATGGGTAAGTAGCTCATGGTTCTATACAACTCTCCATTGCTACTTATCTAGAATTAAACCTCTTTGCTGACATATTGTATTAGTGCACAATCTCAATGTTGTCCTGGTAGAGATGGAAGGCATCTAGAAACGTTTCATGAGATAAGGATGAATGTTGCAGTGGCTAAAATAGTTGCATGATCATATATTTATGCATAAGAATTTTCCATTATGAATATGCCTATGAAATGTTTCTAACGATACAACTAATGCATTTGAATTGTAGGAAATATCATGTAAAATCGCCTACAAGCAAAGAAGGATGAGACTTGTTCCGAAGAACAAGTGATGATAGTTCAAGATGAAGAATAATATGACGAATGCAGTTAGATCATTGATGCAGAACCTTCCAGCCATGAAGAAGTAACCAAGAAGAAAGGGAAGACCAGTTCAAGAAGAATGATGTCTATGATGTAATATCGATACATGAAGGGAAGTTCATAGTTCGATCATGCAATAGATGGAAACATCATGGGATACAAGGCAAGATTCATAGCGCGAGGCTTCTCATGAAAAGAAGGCATAGAATATGAAGAGACATTTGCAGCCAGTGGGAGTTGAGACACATGACAGGAAAAATCATGTGTGCAAATGAAAGAAGGCCTTGTACAAGCTCAGAAGACACCCATGGGATAACACAGACATGAGGAGCTTGATGAAGATCTAAACCTTTGCTACAAGGTTGATAAAGGATGACAAGCTCACAGATGGGTGTGAGAAGAACACTTTCAAAAATAGAGGATCTTGGTACCCAGTGACCCTAGATGGATACATAGAATATTAGTAGCAGAGGAAGCTACTTGTCACTCCAATACAGAATGTTTCAGGGCATAGGGTACGAAAGACAGAGGGAGTATCATGCTTTAGAGGGAGTGACTGTAGAATATCCTGAGGTTCAACATGGTATGGCAGGATGGATATAGTACTGATGACTCTAGGCTTTATTGAGAGTAAAGTGGATTCCAACCTTTGCTTCAAGGTTGAATGTGGAATACCAGTGATTCTCCTGTTATGTGTAGATGCACTATTTTCTAGGCATGGAGGTGTGGCAGAATGTGGATAAATGCTCCCTTGGACAAGGGAAGTATGTAGTAGAGATCTTGAAGAGGTTTGGGATGATGGACTGCAAGGCCATGACCACAACTATGGCATCGAACCTGAAGCTATTGAGTGATGCTTCATCAGAATCAGTTTATGCTACGATCTATCATCAAATGATGGGGTCCTTGATGTACCTAATGAACACAAGACCAGATATTTGCTTTGCTATGAACACCTTGAGCCAGTTCCTGACAGATCTAAGACATGTTCAATTGATTGCTGCAAAGCATATTGTAAGGTACCCGAGGGGTACAGTTGATTATGGGCTCAAGTATGAGGTGAATTAGAAGATTAACCTGGAGGGTCATGTTGATTTAGATTGGGCAGGCAGTGCCATCGATAGGAAGAACACCTCAGGGTGTTGGTTCAGTATGGGATCAGGTGTGATCTCTTTGTTTAGTAGGAAGAAATCCTGTGTGGCACTGAGTACAACTAAAGGAGAGTATGTCGCAGCATGTTCAGCTAGTTGTGAGGCAGTATGGATGAGGGAGCTACTATCTTATTTATTTGATCTCTAGTTGGATGCTACTTGTATGTATTGCAACAACCAGAGTTGTGTGAAGTTGTCAAAGAACCTGATGTTCCATGACAATTCGAAGCATATCGAGATCAAGTATCACTATATCAGGTATATGGTGCAGAGAGGAGCAGTGAAGCTCTAGTATGTTACGACGGACGAACATATAGCTGATGTGTTGAAGAAGCCATTAGCCAGAGTGAAGTTTGAGTACTTTAGGGAGAATCTTGGTGTTCTTTAGATCGAGGTTCCCTCCAAGGGGAAGTGATGAGTCTGTGAGCCATTCTGATATGTTGAGAGGATTAGTTCCTTCCCTGGTCAGATGCAAGGGCTGAGTCATTTTATGATGATGAGAGGATTGGTTCCTTGCATGTCAGATATGAGTGCTGAGCCATTTTGATGTGACTATAGGATTGGTTCCTACATGATCAAATATAAGTGTTGAATTCCATTCTTGGAATGGAGGCACCTGGTCAGTTACCAGGAACACTCAGTTTGGGAGTGAGGGCCATTCTAATGTGAGTGTAGGATTGGTTCCTACATGATCAAATGTAAGTGCAGAGCCATTCTGAGGAAATTATAGGATTGGTTCCTACATGATCAGATGTAAGTGTAGAGCCATTCTGAGGCAATTATAGGTTTGGTTCCTACATGATCAGATGTAAGTGCAGATCCATTTTGAGGCGATTGTAGGATTGGTTCCTACATGATCATATGTAAGTGTAGAGCCCTTTCGACATGCACATAAGATTGGTTCCTTGCATGGTCGAATGTAAGTGCAGATCCCTTTCGACATGCACATAGGATTGATTCCTCGCATGGTCGAATGTAAGTGCTGGGCCTTTCTGACATTGGTTGTTAGATGTGAGTGTTGGGCCTTTCTGACAGGGTTGTGGGATGTGTTCCCACATGGTCAGATGTGCGTGTTGGGCATGCCTTTTTGATGTGATTATAGGATTGGTTCCTACATGATCAGATATAAGTGTTGGGAGGGAAATTCTAACTTAGGGTCCGATATAAGTGCTGGAGAAGACCTACATGGAGGCTAGGCCTACAACCATCATGAAAAAGGTCTAGCTCTGTAGAAATTCCTTTGACAAGAAGAATCATGAGATAGCACCCATGATGATGATCTAGTGATGATGATCCACCAGTGATAATCCAGATCAAGTGATGATCTAGATGCAGTGATGATGATCCAAATCGAGTGATGATGATCTAGATCCAGTGATGATGATCCAGATTGAGTGATGATCAAGATCCATATGAAGATGACTTGAAGATGAAGATGACAAGAACTTGACGATGATTCAGATGATACAGAGAAGAGGACTTTTGCTGATCAATTGTGTTGAGAGAATACCTTCCTAGTTAAGAGCGAGTGTTGATGTATTTGTAGCCTCGAAATGTATTCACTTTTATATTTCATATATTGTACCCGGACGTTTATTTTTGGAAGTTTCTGTGATGTATTTGGGTCATGTCATGCCCCAATGTTCCTATCAGGATTTTATATAATGTAAACAATTCATGTCAAGTCATTGTGGGTAACCCTCCTATTGATTAAGGGTTAAAATTCCCCACAATTGTGGGGCCCTAGGGTTATTAGACTATCGTAGAGAAATCAGCCCTAGGTGAGTTATTGTAAGTCAGGGCAATAGTCCCCACTGTTGTGTTAAGGATAACCCTCCTTGTTGGTCGGAGGGGCAAAGTCCCCACAAGTTGTGGGGCACTAGGGTTATTAGACTCTCCTAGTGATGTCAGCTCTAGTAAGTAATTGTTAAGTGAGGCTGACATGTTGGAGTGGACATTAAGTGAACGAAAGAATATAAATAGAGAGTGAGCCTATCTATTTATCACACACACACTCACTCATTGGGGTGCATGAGTGAGAGAGAAGTTGCTAAAACAAGAGAGAGACTACTGCTATCGGGAGATCATGTTTATGTTTTCAGGTTTTACTTTTTGTGTTGATTTTATCTCTGAGGAAGTTGTGGGGTTTTCTCCTTTATGGTTTCCCTAAGGAAAATTCTGTGTCTCTTGTCTCTTGTGTTTATTGATGTGCATGTTATTCTCTCAGTTAAAGATCCTAATATCATAATTCTAGCTTGAATGATAAAAATCTAACATTTATATGTGCGCTACAAAAGCATTTCATGAGTTCCTGAAAGTGCATTCTGTTAGAACAAAGATTTCCATATCTAAATATTATTTGCTAGAAAGTTTTTTTTTCCATAACTAGGGGAATCGACAACTGGAGCTGGGATGGTACTCACATGACATGGGGTTTAGGGATCCATTCCCACTACCATTATACCCTAGGTGGCCCACACCTTCCGCAAGACATGTGACATAGGTAAAACCGGGTGGGATTTGATGTCATGACCTCCAATTTACAACAAGTGACTTCATAACAACTGAACCCTCAATGAGCCACACCCGTGCAGGATATTATTTACTGGAAAGTTAACATTTCATAGATAAAAAAGATTTATCCGGAGTATTTAGTGACATTTTATTCATATAGTAAGACAACATGACTCTTTCCTCTGTTTTTTGTTTTATATTGTTTGACAGGATGGTGGTATTAACATTGTCCACACATTTAGAGTAAAAACCTATTTATATGTGTAATTAATATATTTATGTCTTAAAATTTAAAATTTGTGTGTGTTTTTTCTTTTTAATACAATGGTTAAAGAAATCTTGTTGAATATAAACACAAGTTTCCACATCAGTGAGGCAACAGTATTGTAATATAGCATTTAAATGCGAGTTGATATTCTGGTGGAAAATGTGTGCTAGATAGATTGATTGTTGAGTTCCTTCATAGGACATGTGGAATGTGACTCTAGAACCACATCTCTTGGTGTAATCACCCCAAGAACACACTTTCCAGACAACATTAGTTGATTTAATTGTATGCACATTTTTATTTCATAGAGTATTTTGATATTTTCCATGCCTAGCAAAATGACCACTTGTGTATAGGTCTAGGAATGGATTATTTATTTAATTTATAAATTTAATTTCCATCCAACATAGTGGTTTTCCATTTATTAGGACAACTCTTTGCAAATGGTATGGGCCAATGGACCTGGTGAAAGGTGTTTGATAAGGTAAGGGTTCTTGCATTTCCCACATTCTCCCTAGGCATTAATATTTTATATGATTTCTTGTACCTGCCGTATAATATAACTTTTCTATTTTCATTTCTAGCCTCTTCATCATGCTTCCTATCCAATGTTTGTATAGAAACATAAACATATCAGACTAAACTGTCTTTGTTGTGTTCTTGTTGTACCATTCCCTGCTTTTATCACTTGTATGTTCTCTCTGTGCATTTCCCACCTATGTTTTTTAACCACTTTCCCTCTATCAGAACTGTTTGTTTTCAGCTTTTGGCTCCATTTATTCATTTCTTCTTTAAGTTACTATTCAAAATTATGTTTTATTTTTCATTTTCTACCAAAATCTTGGAATGTTTTGTTCCTGTTTATTTTCTACCAAACCAAAATATTGCACGAGAAGCCTTTTTGGGTGGAAATGGAGGTGTTTTTCCTATCATCCAAGCTTCTTCCAACCTTCTCATGGGGAGGAGGAGCCTCGAGTTTTAAAACCTAGTAAGAGCAATTATCCTTTATCCTCCATCTCTGAAGCTACCATTTTTAGTTATATTACAAGTGCATTGTGATAGATTTCTTGTTTTGGCATGGGAAGCTTTGTTGGGGTTGAAACATAGGTATATTTCCATTCTATGGCATTTGTCTTGTAGTAATATATTTTAGGAATTGTGGTGACATTGCCACCTCGTGGCTCTTGTTTGAAAAATATATAATGTCTAGCTTAGGATTTTCCTATTGAAGATTTTTGAAGTGGATCTAGTTATTAAGGAGCAGATTGGGTTTGAACCATTTAGCCCTATCTACTCTTTAATCACTAAAGCCTCCATGATATCCTTAATTGACCCCGTCTTCCTAACTTGGATTTGTTAGGCACTAATCACAGCTTTTATGCCATTTTAAATCTTAATTCATCTTTCATTTTCTGTTTTATATGATATGAAAATTTCTGTCATTTACATGTATTAAAATCATCCCTAAAACATCAAATCACATGGTAGACTTTCCCTAGTTTGTGGCTGGGAATTACCTTCTGGAAATTTGCTATGTAGCGCTGATTAAATCTGGTCTAAAACAAAATTAAAAGGTTGATTTTTAGGGTTGAAAAATTTAGATTAATAAGTGAAATTCCTAGATCTTCCCTTGTTTTAGCCTCATGTGTACCTTATTTCGAATCTAACTAAAGGTTAAAACATTCTGTTGTCACAAATCTTGGTTGTTGGTTGGAAATGACATATCATTTGCAAGTTTGTAGCAGCATTTAATTTATTAATTCAGATCTCAAATTTGAGGATATTTTCACATATACACTAATAAATTCTCAAACCCTAATTCTTCACTACTAAAATCCCTTGTAGCATCAATTAGTCCATTGATCGTATCAATCGATTTAACATTTTCTTCTGGAACTAGATCTTGTAATTGCAAATAATGCAACTCAATAGAAGCTAGAGCGTAGAACCTACTGCCTTTACATGACAGATATGGTGTTAACACTTTCCATTGCAAATAACATTGTAATACCTACAACATCTATGATATAGCCCGCTTGAATGGTGGTAGAGAGACTTATTGTAATTTTCAGTTTCTGTTATTTTATGCTTGGTTTTTCTTTCTGTCATTGTTCTTTTTTATCACCTTTCTATCTTCTTGATAAAAACTTTGTAAGTTCATAGGATACACATTGGACATAGATGAAACCATACAATTTTCATATGCACGGAGGGTGTGAATAAGACCATTCTGTAAGAACCCTATTTGGCTATGATGAATAAGTATGGAAATATTGCAAGTAATTAGAAACCGATATGGAAATGTGTACATCAGACCAATAGGCAACATATGCTATGTTTTGAATAAGTGCTTACAAAATTTAATCTAGGCATATAATCATGCCACTAGAAATAATTGAATGGGATAAGTTATCTAAGGTATTGATTTATTGACTGTTGATTCTTGAAGTGTATCTATAGATTCGCTTGTCCATAGACACAAAAACTCCACGAGACTACACATAAATCACAAGCACTAATTGAAGATCCAAAACCATGGAAAGGAATGTGCCTTTCCACATTTTTTAATTTTTTTTTAAACCTCCAGGTTTCGTCGCAATATCGATGAACTTTCGTCATGGGTATTACAAAACCGTCGAAACCTCGGGTGGCTTTCCACGAATACCATTGCTATAGCGATGCCGTTTCATGGAAACATTAATGTTCAACTTGCATATTTCATCGATAGATATTGATTTTCAATGGTTTTGTGTGGAATAAATTTATGTTCAAATTCCAGGATTCGTCGATAGAGAGACACACGTTCATTGAAACTATTCCACGATTTTACACAGAAAAAACAATTTGCCTAGCAGTTTTTGGCCATATTTTTCATCATTATAGGGACTACAATTTTGTCGATAGAGCGACGAAACTTAGAAAATGAATTAAAAAAACTTAATTTCAAGGCCACAGTATAGAAGACACATGGCAGCCACTTTTCTTCTCTATATCAAAGGCTTATAAAGTTTGTCATTTTAGAGATGAAATAAGTGCCACGAAACAACGTCATCGTTATTGTCGCAATTGAGATGACGAAATCTAGAAACAGCAATGAAAAACCATTGCAAATTTGCTCATATGTATTAGTGAACCTTTGTGCTGGGTTGTCTTGTCCATGTGTTCCATAGTTTCCATAATTTGTTGGAATATTCACATTTTAGGTGCAGTTGGCCATACCTTTTTGCTTATCCAAGGAATTGTATGGGGTCTGGCCCTTGATGGGATAATTGTTTATCTAGCTCTCAACAGATCTTCTATTACTATCTTTCTGTGGATAGTTTTTTGGCTTTCTTGGATCTGTAATTGATGTAGATCTACCTTAATTTGGATCTGCTTATTAGAGATAGCTGATTTCCTTCTGTTGATTTGAGGCAACATGATTTTTTGTTCTTATTGTACCTTTTCCCATGACAACTCTTTTGAAATGAATACATACTAGTGTTGATGTTAATACTCTTTTTACATATAAAGTTATTAGCCAGATTGTGGACATTTTGAACTATGGAATAAAGAAATTACACATAACATAACTCAATGAAAAATTCTTCCATATCAGATTCAGAAACCAAGCATCCAACAGGCTGAAAATAGTCGAGATTGGTCTATTTCTAATTTTGCTATGGACAGTATATTGTCATCCAGGATAGACTTTGAGCCCATATTTTCTTCAGAACTTTTTCTTATCCCATGGATTTGCCCCATTTCTTGAACAACGCCTTGGTATATTTAACCTTTGTGCTCGGTTGGATGGTCTATGTGTTCCATAGCTTCCATAATTTGCTGGAAAATTCACATTTAGTAGCAGTTGGCCACATATTTTTGCTTACCAAATGAATCATCTATCCCTTGATGTGCCAATCCTTCATATGGCCCTCAATGGTTCTTCTATTACAATCTTTTTGTAGATTTCAGATGAGGAGAATAAAACCAATTTTGGCAATATGTCTAGATTTGGTACTTGCTACGAGTTTCTAATTTTTTCTAGTTTTTCTTCATTTGATATGCAAATTCAATATTGAATGTTCCACTAGTTTATGAGATAGGGGTACATACCCCTCGGAAGCCTAGACCACATCCCAAAACTTTTCAAGGGATGGAAGGTTGAGGATAGCAATAACATAATAGTCTATTTATAGTTTGTACACTTAAACCATTTCTAAAAGATCTCATGCATTTAAAAGGACATGGGAAAAATGCAATTTCGCTACAAGAAACTTAAGTGCAACTATTTTCCAATTTGAAATAAGGTCCATGAAGGGGATATGAGATGAATTCCTATGCCTATAACAAATTTTATTCATATTTCCTTTTTATGCTAATTATGTTAAAAGGCATTCCCTTCTCAATATTTTCTGTAAAATTTTACAACTGTCTATTGGAAACAATTTTGAGATATGCATGCAAGCATTATGTAAAAAGAATGGAGTCATAATTTACACTAAGAAGATGATATAATAAGAATTTATTCAAAAATTTAGTATCCATTTTGAGCCACTACTATCCATTTGTTCGCACAGTGCATGAGGTTAGGACGGTAGAAGAAATGGACTAAAAAACCTTTCACATCCACTGATTGAATACAAGCTCATGTTGTATTACAGGCTTAGTGTTCAGGATATAAGAGCTAGTTAGAACAAATAAATGGAAAGAGTACTAGTTGGTCTATTACATATTCCTCAATGTGCTGGTTCCAGGTATAGATTGGAGAATGACCTATAACATAGGGAATATAGGAAAGCAAAGCAAGTTAACCGGTAACCCATTTAGGAAATAATTACATAAGATAGTAATCTGTATATAAAGTAAACATAAAGGAATGGAAATCACCATGCATATATAGTTTACACAAGAGATTAGGGAAACAAGTATGCTAATGAACAAGGAACCATTGCGTTTTCATAAGATGCTTTAGTTGATTGATTACGATGATTTTGATATTAGTATTATTCCCATATATCCCATATATGTGATGGAAATCTATACCACTATGAACTTTCTTGATCTAATATGAAGAATGCATACTATCTTAGCCCTTGTTAAGAAATAGTGCTAGATCAACACTAGTATCATGTTTTTCATTAGTGGTGTCCATACTTACTCAGCTATTAAAGTTATTACTATAAATTTGTAAATGTGACCTTCTCTGAGTCACACATTGTACTAGTATAAATACCAAGTTATTATTACAGTAACACATTGCACTTAAACTGAAGTTAGTGTAAACCTTTTATTATGTGATATGCCTTATTAGTAAGCTCCATAAGGTTGTAATGCTAACGCTATCTCTTTGTTTACTCCTATTCCATTTATTATGATTATTTCTATGATTCAAACTATGATTACTATGAACATGATATGAAACTGAGTTCATACTTGATTAGGTATATATCTATATCATATACACAATAAATTGTGATACATTGGGCTTGTTGAGATAAAATACCATGCGTATTAGTAATCATACATGGTTACTATTACCTGTACTAAGAATCATACTTAAGCTCTTGCTCATACCTATACTAACACTAACCAAGATTTATAACGATTGTACTTTATTATGTGAATACAATGTGTATAAGTAAAAATATTTACTCTTATTTACCTATATAACCTATGAAAGCAGTTTCCATCTAGAAGCACTGTAAACGATTATAATCATTCAATCTTTTCAATACAAATTCCATAACTATCAACAATGTTACTAATTATGTAGAGAATAATCATAGTGTTTACAAGTAATAGTTAATAAAAGCAAGTGTTATGAGTAACATGAGTACTTTAATACTAGATACTTACTACATAGGATATGGAATCACCTTATCTGTTACACGAATCTTGTTTCCATCATTACAAGCATAAGTATTACCTTATTCAATGAGCATGATAAGCTCTTGTTTAAGCTGACACATAAGAAAAAAAATTCTAGTGCTAAGTGGTAACACTAAACTTAGTTATAAGCACTATCAAGGGTATTACTACTATGATAAAAGCAAGCGGAACATGAATACAACAGGTATGTATGTGAGACACAATACACCTTATTAGGTAGGATAAGAGCTATTATTGAGTGCAAGTAAGGTAATCAAGCGTATTTGTACTAACGAATAAGCATACTATGTTCTCAGTAACTCCTACTCAATTGATTACGTAAAGAGTTGTTTTATACTAGTAATGAACAGAGAATTGCAAGGATACGTCATATCTGTAATAAGTATGATGTAAGGCTAATTAAGCTTAGTAATAAGCTTAATAACAATGATTAACAAGACTATAATCAAAGCAATATGAGCTTTCTTAGTTATCTTGAATAAGTTGTAAGTGATACCACTAATATTTATGGATTCCAAGTTGTTAGAGTATAGTCATTGTGTTTAGTTTAAGCATTTTTATTAAACTAATATGAGCTCTATAACATAGCTTGTATTCAAGCAAGTATGGGAAAAGGTTAATCATACTAGTCTAATTACATTTAATGAAGGGTCCATGTTTATTCTATAATTACTTAGGGAATAATCATGATGTTAGAACTCATATGGGATTAGAGCTCTAGTCATATCTTACACTTTACTCAAGTCTAATAAAGGTCCATATAATCTTACAACCTATGGGATACATGAGTATGTATTCCCGTAATCGATTACACATAGCTAATACTGGTAAAATAGTATGTGTTTCCTTTATTGAATGGGCTATGAGTTCCATATCTCACAATGGTTGAAACATGGGTAATAAGCATGATAAATACATATGTGTAAACAACTTAGGTATTATATTAGTTTTAGTTGTGTATAGTTTATTGGAATAAGCTGATCATTGTATATGTTAATCAGTATTGGTTTCATTACTATTGGTTACATGGACTATAACAGTAATAAAAATTTATTACTTAAATATATGTTATATGATTAATATTAGTAATAAATCCATGTTGCACTAGGGATAGCCCTTAACTACCCATTATTGATACTAATCATCCCAGTTGGTTCTCCAAAGCTGGCCCACAAATTATTTTCTCTTCCATGTCAACATACAATAATCTAAATGGCCTGCTTTACACTGGGTAACATCCTTGGAATAAGGGGAAGTGCCTAGGGGTTTCCGAGGGATGTAATTTCCAAGGGAAAAACTCAGTGACCTAACAATAATTTCATAGGTAATCTCTATTTTGGCCCTAAATATAGCAATTTCAGCTTAACAATCATGACGAGAAGATAAGAATCTTCCATGGGAAAGGTGAGCACACATAACCACTAGAGGAAAAAGAGGAAATCAATACTCTTTATGGAAGCTCCAGTTTATGAGGCCTTGCATGCTTCTTACTTCCCTGTATTTGGGTGATATCCTCAGTGTAGTATTTTGCAGCAGAATTTAGACCCCATGTCTGCTACTAGTAGCTTTTGGAGAAACTTGTAGTTGTCATATGACGGGATAAATTCCAAGAACTAGGAAGAAAGATCTATGACTAGGGCAAGGAATCACAGTGACTAGTCCCAATGGGAGTGGGACATAATATAAGTTGTATGCTCAAAGAAGATGATGAAATTAATTCTGAAGCAAACAATAGAAGTGACCTAAGTGTCACTTTGAGCATGAAGCAAATTATTGAGGATGACACGACTATTCTATCCCATTTTCTAGATTTATATGCGATGCTTAGCAATGAGGATAAAGCGACGAACATACTTGTCAAGTCTCAATGAACTTGCTGTAATAGCGACGGAAAATTTCGTCGCTAGTATAGCAAGTTCATCGCATTTAAAAAAAAATTCCCTATCATCGGTATAGCGACAAAACCTTCGTTGCTACACCAATGACAGCTTCATCGCAACTTTTTGTTTTTTTGTTTTAATTACCTTCCATCGCTATAGCGACGAACCCTTCATTGCTACTCCAATGATCCTTCATTGTTAAACTAACAACAGCTTCGTCGCAACAACCTTGTTTAAAAAATAAAATGTTGTCGTCTCTGTAGCGACGCACCCTTTATCGATACTCCAATGCAGCTTCATTGCTAAACCAACGATAGCTTCGTCGCTAAACCAATGATAGATTTGTCGCAATAATTTTTTTTATTTAAATGCCAGTCGTCGCTAGAGAGACGAACCCTTCATCGATACAACAATGAATATCCGTCGCTAAACTAATGAAAACATTGTTGGAATAAATTTGTTGAATTTTTAAAAATATTGCCTTTCGTCGCAATTCCGATGACCTGTCTCGCCTTTGTCGCTAAATTAACGTCACAATAGTGACGGATCTTTGTCAAAATACAAACCATTTTTTCATCACAATAGCGATGAAACGCTATTGTGGTAGAATCCATCCATTCATCACAATTGCAACACGAGAAATTCATCGCACTTGCGACGAAGAGTGGAAAGTGTTGCTATAGTCACAAAAATTTTCTCATGGAAAGAAGGGATCATGTCTGTTATAGTTGATTTTACTACTCCAAGTGAATCACACTTGTATGTCCTTTCCCCTGTCCCTCTGCAGACCCCTTGTCCTTTGATGTTTCCTTGACCATCCCTAAAAACATGTGTAAATTGCTATAGATGACTTTTAAACCTCTAATCATGTATATACATGGGTTTGACCACTAAAACCATGTACATCGGGATGTGTACAAAATCCAAATCCTTTTGGAGGTTTCCTTGACATGGATCTGACTCACTTGACTCCTGGCCTTCCATATGCCTTGAGATCGCTCGGATTCGACCTTTCATTACCCCTTTGAAAAGATATATAAAGAACTCTTTGGTACATTGAAGGCATAAGAGATAATTGAGAGCAAAGAAACTATAGTACATTGTTGCTAGAACTTATGCTTGAGTCTGCATCCCTTTGTCCCTTGGAGCACTTTTGTGTTCTTCGCAAGCTTGCCTTTTGCTTGTGATCTTGCTATCGAGAGATGGAGAATTGAGGTGGTGGAGGCCCAAGTGGGGAATTCAGTTTCTTCAATTCGCAGATGTGCAGATAGAGGTTGTATCATTGTACTATGTTGATTGGGTGGTTGGTCTTCCATTTTGGATCCTTCATCACTCCACTTCTGGGATGGAATTATAATGTATTTCAGCCATCGTATGACCCCTCTGACCTAACACATTAGGGGGCATCTGTTATAGCTGATCTTACCACTCCAGGTGAATCACACAGGAATGGCCTTTCCCCTATCCCTTTGCAAACTCCTTAGACCCCTTGGACCATTTTTTGTCCTTTGATGTTTCCTTGACCATCCCTAAATACGTGTGTAAGTTGCTATACGTGACTTTTAAACCTATAATCATGTATATAAGCAGGTTTGACCACTAAAACCGCGTACATCAGGATGTGTACAAAATCCAAATATTTTTGGAGTTTTCCTTGACATGGATCCGACTCACTTGACTCCTGGCCTTCCATATTCCTTGAGATCGCTCGGATTTGACCTTTCATGACCCCTTTGAAAATCTACATAAGGAACTCTTTGGTACATTGAAGGCATAAGAGAGAATTGAGAGCAAAGAAACTATAGTCCATTGTTGCCAGAACTTATGCTTGAGTCTTCATCCCTTCGTCCCTTGGAGCACTTTTGTGTTCTTCCCAAGCTTTCCTTTTGTTTGTGAGCTTGCTATAAAGAGATGGAGGATTGAGGTGGTGGAGGCCCAAGTGGGGGATTCAGTTTCTCTGATTCACAGATGTGCCAACAGATGTTGTATTCATTGTAATATTTGATTTTATATTAATAGAAATATATTTTCCTGTCCAATAATGTATGTTTGAATGAATATTTTATCCATGGGATGATTTCGAATGCTTATACATTGTTGATTATATATGCTAGAATAGATCTAACACCAATATATATATTATGCTTGTATTGTTTACTTGTTGTTGAGGAAGTAATCTATCAATTCAAGCTGAAGTTGGACAGCTCAATGGGGATCTACTTCAACAGTCCGGAATAAGGTACGAGGTATGATCCTTTAGTATTAGATCTTTAATTTCTATTGCATATTGGAAAGGATTGATTTCTGGAGTCAAGCTGTCTATTGTGGTACCCCAATCCGTAGGAATTTCTCTCTGTAACAATGTCCATGGCTATAGAAATGCACAAGTGTTGCAATAGCAACAATTTTCCATGGGAAAAATGTCCACATGTACTAGTGGGATCCCAATGACTGTCCCCTATAGTCATCTCTCACCAATAAAAATCAGATCTTATAACTACCACCCTCTAGAAATCGATTAATTTTACATCTATAATGCATCTCTCATCCTCAGATCTGCAACTAAGAACAATTATGCAACCAAATGATTTACAATAAAATGGCAGGTGCGCTAATATTGGCACCAGAAAGCTACTGGACCAAAACAAACATATCTTGGGCATTCAGAAAGATTTTTCAATGAAACAAAAGTTCTTATTCACTGAAAACANGGCGCTAATATTGGCACCAGAAAGCTACTGGACCAAAACAAACATATCTTGGGCATTCAGAAAGATTTTTCAATGAAACAAAAGTTCTTATTCACTGAAAACATTTCTCCAGACGCAATGGAATAGGCATGACAACACATAAATGAGTATATGTGGTCGAACTAGATCATATGGTTGTGCACCTCTCAAAAGAATAGAGGAAAAATTACAATTTTTGGTTATGAAGAAGAAGAATAGAAAGAAGGTAACCAGAATAGAAACTAAATTCCATACTCCATAAGATTCGTCCTTCCTCCATGTAGATCCTGTCATTCAATACATGAACAATCAAACAACCAATCATCCATAATTTCACATATACCAAATAAAATGATGTAATGGAAACATAACATAAGAGAAATACTTATATCAAAATATAAGCAACTGGCTGCAGCAGGACAACTTTCCTCCCCGCCATAGACATCGTCAATCCTTCATCGCTTGAACAGGTCATCCCTAAGCTAAGACCATGGATCCATCGGTAGAGTCTCACTTAGTCTCACTAATCTCAAAAATACCTCTTTCGAGAGACACAATGCTTCCCACTTCTACTTTCCTGTCCATCTCCACTGCCTATGGGATGTGACCTAGATCACCATTCCCATTTCTTGGATTTATGTGTCAGAACGTGAACTAGTAGAGGATATAATGGAAGCAAAGGAAACAAATGTATTCACTCTAAGTCTCAACACACTCTCAATAATATCAACATTCCCAACATGGCTAGATATAATAAATCACATTGTCTAAAGCTCAAGATTAACTTCAACAAGGAGATGGCATATGGATTTATAGGATAAGGAGGATAAGTCTAACCCAAAGGGATAAAACAAAACTAGATATATGTAAGGTTTAAGCCTCATCATGGATAATTAACTTGAATTAGTGGAGTGGTCTCTTAGTGAAAATATTCCCTTTCACGAATTAGCACCATGAGGAGGAGTTACCCAAAAACTAAGGAGTGCAGCCATGAAGAGCACATGGAGGCACACTAATGCATAAAGGGGGTTACAAAACATTAGGGAGGTTGAAATAGGTGAGAGAGGGAATCCAATAGGGTCATAAATATCATGGAAGCACAAAAATAGGATCATCAATGCATGGTGTAAGAGTGGAAGCTATAAAATAGCTTACTATTGCTAGGAAAAATGCACCTCTTGTGGACAAGAGTTATTCCTCTAGTATAAATGGTTCAAATCTAGAATAAATGAGTTACAACAAAGATGGAAGACTTCCCCTAGTAGTTGTGTAGATATGGAATGAGTCCCTTTAATGGAGTGGTGTAGATGTTTCCTATGGTGATAGCTCTTCATGGATGTACCTGCATAATCACATGAAACCAGAAAACAAGATCAAAAGCACCAGAATATAAAGCACAAAATCTATGTTAGTGACTAAGGAATCCAACAGTAAAATACATGATTATAACTAAACATACTTTACGGGAAATGAACCAACTTTGCATTAAATATGAAGAAGAATTTTACAAGCTTAGGCTTAGTGTTGATATGTTCCTTCACATGCCAATGTCTTATCCCCAAAAGCTCCAACTTGGTCCTCCTATGCTCACCCCACTTATTTAGGCCAGAATGTCAATGAAACAACATAACTTTTCTCTCTCTAAACCATGGGGTATGAGCCTACTTTTATAGGCTTTGGGAGGATAAAAATGGTTGAGTAAATGGTGGGTGAGGTGGATAGGATATCCCAAAAGTATGGATCTTGAGTCCATGTGGTCCTCCAGTGTAGGGATAAGGGTGCCACGAATCCTTCTTTCGAGAAGCTTCGTGGAAACCTCTCTTTTTCACTTTTTACCAAGGGCACCGCTTCTACTCCACTATGAAAGAGAGGTGACAGGGTATAACTACGTCGTGAACAATATGTAAATGTGGTGGCACTGCCTACTATCAAGAGACTATAGGTGTTACTGAAGAAGGCAATGCTCCTTGACTTAAGGGCAGAAGGGGTGCTGGATTTTCATATGCAAGATTAAAGTCTGGGCCAGTATTTTCACTTCACAACTTGGGATTTAGGGAAAATATATATGTTTAGGACCTCATCACATGATGATGATGAGATTTATGTGTAACAGAATTTCCCTAAAAGCATGAGGCTAGAGGGATACGATAGGCGAGAGATTTGAAAGAGAAATTTATCACTTCAAGGCAAGAATTGGCTTGATCGGAGATCATCATCAACCAGACATCTGAAATACATCAATACTTTTGACTCACGAGCAAATTTTTCCTCATCGTGGTTGCAAACCAATACAAGGTAGATCCATGAGAGAGATTAACAAACATGTCTACTAGAATATAGCGTAGATCCATGTGATAGAGGACTCAAACTTGGGACATAGGTACCAAAAATACACTATAGATCTATGTCAAATGAACACAAATTCAAGCACATCCATGACCATACAAATGTGAATCCATGCTAGGAATTCATACAATATACTCCATCGCAACCTAGGGAGAAAGCTATGAGTACTTTTAACAACCACCCAGGGTCTTATTCTCATCTTCCACAAAGTACGATTATATCCATGTGATTACAATGATTTGAAGTCAGACATGGTAGAAACCACTTGATTACTGGTCAATGATGTGAAGCTTTAACAAGTGAGAGGGAGATCACCATTGATGTCAACGATTCCCAAGGTACCCTAGTACAATGTCCTGAGTGTGAATAGATGATTTGATGTCAAAAACTTAGTCGAGTCTATCGACTAAAGGCCAATTATGTAAACCTATGTTGAGAGCAAAAGAATCTGTCATTAAGGCATACTGATATCAAGGTACTAAACTTGTTTCTAAGACTAATTCTTGGATGATGAGCTGATGTCAACATGAATAGTCTCATCGAAGGAGCACCATGATGAATCCCACCTCGATGACATGAAACTTGGAATAAAGTTATAGAATGTTGTAGATGGTGTAACCATAGGATTGACTCAAAAGGTATTGACACAAAAGAGGATGTTTTCACTATAGAGGTAAATGTTCAACTTCCCTTTGAACATCGGGCGGCATGACAAAATCCTTGGAAGCATTGACTTGATGAGGCAGAGCACAACGCGACAACGGATAATGTATTCTTTGAAATACTCAAAGGAGTGACATGACTCATGAAAGTGGATCGAATCAGAGACAAGATGATTACCCAATTGACTAAATGAAATGCAGAAAAGTGCCATGTTCAACGATGACTACAAACTGCCATTTTATTTGCAAAATAAATTGATTCCCTTCCCTTAATTTCCCCATCATGATTGATGAGTGCTTATTTTTGTTTTTTACAAGTTCAAAGAGGGTAACAAACACTTGTTGTAGATCATCAGAAGACAAGTCCATTCTCATACATTTTACAAACCTGAGAAAGGAGGGGTTCGTTCCCAGAAAAGGGTCTTTCATCATTTGATTTTAACAAGTCCAATGAAATTTAACTCAGTATCGTTCATATTTAGAGAGTTTGAATGAACATGGAAGAAGAATCCATAGGGTCCTTTTTTGTAACTAGTCAATCCGAACCGAAAAAGAGATAAACTACCATGGGAAAGATGACTCTTAAAGTAATTTTAGGAGCGTGAAGAAGACAAGTTCACTCGACAATCTTTTCACATTTAGGGAGTCCTAAAAGAGTTTAAAGAAGACACCATTAGGTTTATTTTCATGATGAAATATTTTTTACAAGCTTGAAAAGAATCGAAAAAAGACTCGGAACTTTGATACTAAGTTTAGGGAGCATGATCAAAGTGTCAAAATGAATGCTCAAGGACCTTTTTCATTTTTTAGAAGTACGAAAAAGTAAAAAAATGAACTTCCCCATAGACAATACTGTTCATTTTTATCCTTGCAAAACTTTTAAAAAGGCCATTAGTCTCCCAAAAAAATTTAAAATTTACTTTTATAAACTATATAAAGGGTATTTTTTGTTGATGTATTTGTAACTTCAAAATGTATTCACTTCTATATCTTATGTATTGCACCCCTATGTTTCTTCCGGGAAGTATCTATAATGTAATTGAGTCATGTCATACCCCGATGTTCCTATTGGGAGAATGAATAATGTAAACAAGTCATGTAAAGTCATTGAGGTTAACCCTCCATTGTAAGTCCGGGCTATAGTCCACATAATTGAGTCAAGTTTAACCCTCCTTATTGATTGAAGGGAAAAGTCCCCACAATTGTGGGGCACTAGGGTTTTTAGAATCTCCTAGAGATGTCGGCCCTAGTAAGTAATTGTTAAGTGAGGCTGACTTGTTGGAGTGGAAATTAAGTGAAAGAAAGAATATAAATAGAGAGTGAGACTCTCTATTTATCACACACACACTCACTCACTAGGGTGCATGAGTGAGAGAGGAGAAACTCTCTCAAGTGAGAGAGAGAGAACAACTATTGGAGATCATCTTTTCTATCTTTAGGTTCTACTGCTGCCTTGGCGCTCATTCTATCTCTGAGGAAGTTGCAGGGTTTTCTCCTTTATGGTTTCCCCAAGGAAAATTCTTTGTGTCTCTTGTCTCTTTTGATTATTGTTGTGCATGTTATTCTCTCGGATAAGATCCTAGATCATATTGCTTAAATGATAAAAATATAACATGGTATTAGAGCTAACTTGAGAAGAAGACACTGTGTAGCTGCAGAAGCTAGGGCTTCTTACTTTTTGGGTCTCTCTCCATAATCTATCAGCAAAAGAAGGCTTTTTTAACTCTCCATTGAAGGGAACATCTTTCTGTCGTAGAATAATTTGATTCCAGGAATTTTCAGTTTTTGTTGCGAGAAATTAGGGCTTTATACAGAAGAGGAATTTTTGAGTGAGCCCAGCATAGGATTTGTCTCCTCATTAAAATATAACTTTATAGATCTGGGTCAATATTTTTGGTTGGGTGAAACTCTGTGAAAGTCAAACCCTAGTTTGACCCTGGGCTTCAAAAACCCTTAAATACTAAAACTAATAGTTTTTATAGATTCACTATATCTATATATTGGAGAAGTATCAGGTGCCGAAACTTTCACAGGTTGACGAAAAATTCTTGATGTACACTGTGTCCAATTTGCAGCCTCAAATTCACTATATTCTAGGACATATGGTTCCTCCAAGTTAGTGTTCCAGCCTCTCTAAGGATTCATCCCTAAACATGACACTTGGGGAGAATTGCTATATCTCGAGCTACCAAGGTCCAAATGAAATTTATAAAGATGTTTGAAAAATGGCACAGACTTTAATTTCTTTGGTAAAAGTTTCAGACCCTGGAGATGAACCAATGACATGTGGAAGTCTGTACAAGATCGTTCTTCTAAACAGTCCTAAACTAGGTCACCTTGGGAAACCACTCATAAGTCCCAATTGGTGAAACCAATTCTGGTAAAACCTATGGTGTTGGTGTTATAATTTTATCATTCAAGCTAGCATTATGTTAGGATCTTTAACTGAGAGAATAACAAGTACAACAATCAAACAAAAGAGACAATGAACATAATGTTTTTCCTCGAGGAAACCATAAATGGAGAAAACCTCGCAACTTCCTCAAAGATACAATCAACACCAAAAGTAAAACCCCAAAAAAGTAAGATGATCTCCTGACAATAGTAGCCTCTTTCTTCCTAGCCCTAGTGTCTTCTTCTTCCTCAGTTGTGTGCTACAACTGAGTGTGAGTGAGTGTGTGATAAATATAGAGGCTCGCTCTCTATTTATACTAATTCCCAACTTGACAATAACCTACTAGGGCTGACTTCTCTAGGAGAGTCTAATAACTCTACTACCCTAGAACTATGGGGACTTTAACCCTTGATCAATAGGAGGGTTACCCACAATTACTTGAAATGAATTTTTTACATTATAGAAAATCCCAATAGGAACATCAGGGCATGACATGACTCAATTACATTACAGATACTTCCCAGGATAAACATTGAGGTACAATACATATAACATATACAAGTGAATACATTCTGAAGTTACATATACATCAACACTCCCTCTTGACTAGGAAGGTATTCTCTCGACACAATTTGTCAGCACTGGTCTTCTTCTCTGGATCATCTCATCATCTGCATCTTTAAGTCATCTTCATCTTCAAGTCATCTTCATCTTGGATCTGGATCATCACTCGATCTAGATCATCATCACTGGATTTGGATCGTCTCTCGATCTGGATCATCACTCGATCTGGATCATCACGAGGACATCATCATTGGATCTAGATCATCACTCAATCTGTATTGTCACTGCTGGATCTAGATCATCACTCTATCTAGATCATCACTAGATCATCATCATAGGTTCTATCTCATGATTCTTCTCATCACAGGAATTTCTACAGAGCCATCCCTTTTTCATGTTGGTTGTATGCCTAGCCTCCTTGTATGTCTTCTTTAGCCCTTATATCTGACCCTAAGTCAGAATTTCCAGCACTCACATCTGACCATGAGAGGAACACATCCAACATCATGTTAGAAAGGCACAGCCCTTACATTCACCAGCATGATAGTACTCAACTACTATCATCTATGAAAAGGCTCAGCACTCACATCTGACCTTGACTCATCAAAAAGGCACAACAGTCACATCTAACCTTGACTTTTCAGAAAGGCACAACACTCACATTTGACCTTGACTTGTTAGAAAGGAACAACACTCACATCCACCAGCATGACAATAGACAACTACTATCATCTATGGAAAGGCACGGCACTCACATCCACCAGCATGACAGTACACAACTACTATCATTTGTGGAAAGGCATAGCACTCACATCCACCAGCATGACAATACACAACTACTATCATCTTGGAAAGGCATAGCACTTACATATGACCTTGACTCGTCATAAAGGCACTCAGTCCTAGACTGAGGGTTCTTGGTAACTGACCAGGTGCCTCCATTCAGAGAATGGAAATAGCCCTTATATCTGATCATGTAGGAACCAATCCTACAGTCATATCAAAATGGATCAGCACTCACATCTGACACGGAAGGAACCAATCCTCTCACCATGAAAGAATGGTAACAGCTCTTATATCTGATCAAGTGGGAACATATACCTCAATCACATCAAAATGGCCCTGCAATTATATATGATCATGTGAGACTACATCTCACAGTCATATCAGAATGGCCCTCAGTACTAGAATGAGTATTCCTGGTAACTGACCAGGTACCTCCATTCAAAGAATGGAAATAGACCTTATATCTGATCAAGTGGGAACATATCCCTCAATCACATTAGAATGGCTCAGCACTCATATTTGACATGGAAGGAACCAATCCTCTCACCATGACAGAATGGCTCAGCCCTTACATCTGACCATGGAAGGAACCAATCCTCTCACCATGACAGAATGGCTCAGCCCTTACATCTGACCATGGAAGGAACCAATCCTCTCACCATGTCAAAAAGGATCATGGACTCATCACTACCCCTTGGGGGAAATCTCGATCTAGAGAACACCAAGCTTCTCCCTGAAGTACTCAAACTTCACTTTGCCTAATGGATTCATCAACACATCAGCTATCTATCCGTCTGTCGCAACATACTGAAGCTTCAGTTCTCCTCTCTGTACCATATCCCTGATATAGTGATACTTTATCTCGATATGATTCTACTTGTCATGGAACACCGGGTTCTACGACAACTTCACACAACTATTGTTGTCGCAATATATACAAGTAGCATCCAAATGGAGATCAAATAAATCAGATAGTAGCTTCCTTATCCATACTGCCTCACAACTAGATGAACAAGCTACGACATACTCTGCTTCAGCTGTACTCAGTGCCACACAGGATTGCTTCCTGCTAAACGAAGAGATCACACTTGATCCCATACTGAAGAAACACCCTGAAGTGCTCTTCCTATTGATGGCATTTCCTGCCCAATCTGAATCAACATAACCCTCCAGGTTAATCTTCTAACTCACCTCATACTTGATCCCATAATCAACTGTACCCCTCAAGTACCTCAGAATACGCTTTGCAGCAATCAAGTGAACATGTCTCGGATTTTTCAAGAATTGGCTCAAGGTGTTCATAGCAAAGAAAATATATAGTCTCGTGTTCGTCAAGTAAATCAAGGACCCAATCATCTTACGATACATCGTGGCATAAACCACTTCTGATGAAGCATCACTCAATAGCTTTAGGTTCGATGCCATAGGTGTGGTCATGTCCTTGCAGTCCATCATCCCTAATCTCTTCAGGATCTCTACTGTATATTTCCCTTGTCCTAGGGAAATTCCATCTGCATTCTACCGAACCTCCATGCCTAGAAAATAATGCATCATACCTAAGTCCTTCATTTTGAACTCAACAACAAGCTTCCTCTTCGTATCAGGAATCAACCCATCCATACCTGTTAGAAACAGATCATCTACATACAGTAGGAGCATCACTGGGTTTCCATCCTCGACCTTGTATTAAAGGTCAAAATCTGCTTTACTCTTGGTAAAGCCCAAACTGGATAGAAAGTTGTCAATTTGCAGTACCATGTCATGGGTGCCTATTTCAAACCATATAGGTATTTCTTCAATATTCACACATGAGACTCCCTATCATGTGTCTCAAAACCGAGTGGTTTCTCCACATACACTTCCTCTTCCACTACACCATTCAAGAAGGCAGTCTTGACATCCATCTAGTGTATCTTCCATTTCATCACTGCAGCCAGAGAAAGAACTGATCTGATGGAAGTGTATCTGGCTACAGGTGCATAATTTTCTTCATAATCTATTCCTTCTTTCTGGGAGAAACCACGAGCATCAAATCTTGCTTTATATTTTTCTATGCTACCATCTGCAGCATGATTGATCTTGTAGATCCATTTGGAAGTTACAATAGACTTTCCTTCTGGTCTTGGGACAACATCCTAAATATCATTCTTCATGATTGATTGATAATCTTCGATTATAGAATCCTTCCATTCTTTCTATTATGTCACTTCTTCATAATTGGAAGGTTCTTTATGGATGAAATCACACAATAAGGCTACATAACCATAGCCGGACTTGGTTCTCTTTCTTTCTCTGTGATTCTCTTTTGGAGCCCCATATCTTTCCGCACCTTAGATAGATTCCCATACCCAAGTAGGTTTCCTCTTATGAGGATTATTTTCTTGAGGTGGATCTATAGGTTCTTGAGGTTCTTCAAATTCTCGATCTTCTTCTTGATATTCTTTGTTCATGGTTGTATCATGAATTATGGGTGCTTCTGTTTCTTCAGGTTCTTCAGCAAGCCTATTTCTAGATTTGGTGTAAGCTGAGTCTTCGTCAAATGTTACATCCCTGCTGATGTCAATATTCTTGAACCCTAGGAAGTATATTCTGTAAGCCTTCAAGCTTTCAGATTATCCCACAAATATACCCTTCTTTCCTGAAGGATCTAATTTTTTCCTCTTCTCTTTTGGAATGTATATGTACACTGGACATCCAAATATTCTGAGATGGATGATTTCTGGTTTCTTTCCAGAAAACACTTCTTCAGGTGTCTTGTTATTGAGAACTCTATGTAGAGTACGGTTCTATACATACACCGTTGTTCTAGCAGCTTATACCCATAGATGCATAGGAAGATCTTGATCATGAAGAATTGCTCTTGCAACTTCCATGATTGTTCTATTCTTCCTTTCTGCAACCCCATTCTGTTGTGGATTATATGGAGTAGTTAAATCCCTCTTAATCCCTAAATCTTTGCATAATGCTTTGAATTCATTTGATCTGAATTCTCCGCCATTATCTGATCAAAATGTCTTGATCTTGTTTTTAGTGTGGTTCTCAATCAAGGATTTGAATTCTTGAACTTGTTGAATACTTCATCTTTGTTCTTCATGAATTAAATCAATGTCTTCCTAGAAAATTCATAAATGAAAGAAACATAGTATACATACCTGCTTAGTGAACTTAATGACATTGGTTCGCATACATCGGAGTGGATGATTTCTAAGATTCCTTTTTCCTTTCTCTCGCTACTTAGAAATGTCTTCTTTGTATTCTTTCCTTTCGCGCATCCTTTGCAGACTCCATCATGTTTTGCTTGAATTTCTGGAAGACCTTCAACAGCTTTGCTTGCAAGTGGTAGGGCTCTGTAATGAACATGTGCAAGCCTTCTATTCCAAAGTTCATTTGGTTCTACTATGTCATGTACCAAAGCTTTTTCTATATGGCCATTCAACTTGTATAGACCTCCCTCTTGTTCCCCAATCACTACTGCATCATTAATAGTCTTTCCCTTTGGCCACATGATAACTTGGCCATCTATAAATGCAACTCTCATGCCTTTTGCATCTAATGTAGATATGGAGAGGAGGTTCTTCTTTAGTCCTAGTACAAAAAATACATCTTGCATCTTCATAGACTTTCCAGAGTCTAGCTTATAGGAGGATTCCCCACTACCTTTTTTTGGATATTGGTAGTCATCTCCAAGTTTCACCTTGTGAGTTGATTCATATTTTGAAAGTTTTAAAAAGGACTCTTTGAATCCTGTCATATGTTTGGAAGCCCCACTGTCTATGAGCCAATCATTTCTTCCATGTGTGATGTTTCCCGTGAAAGCAGAAATCAAGACATATTAGTCATCACTTGAAGAGTCTTCACTTTCATATTTGGTTCTCTTTGAGGAAGGTTCATCATCCTCTGCAGCATGAGCATGATGTATTCTCTTGTTTCCATTTTTATTATTTTGTCTTTTAGGACAATCTTTTGCAAAGTCTCCTACTTCATCACATGTATAACATCTGCTTCTAGATAAATCTTTTCTAGTGTTATTTTTATGGAAATGCTTACCTCTGGAGTGATGAGAACTTCTTTTTCCTTTCTTGGAGTGAACTATGAGAGCTTGAGCTTCACTTCCCATCTTTTCTTCTCGAGCTACTATATGAGCTTCTTCTTGAGAGAATTCTTCCCATGGTCTACTAAACTTGAATAACTTCTTTTTGGCATAGATCCCTTGAATAAAGGAGTCCCATGATCTAGGGAGACCATTCAAGGTGGTCATCACAATATCTGCATTCTCCACTTCTTCATCTATTGCTTACAGCTGTTCCTTGATATGGGAGACCCTTCTGAAGTAATACTGGATGGTCTCTGCATTCTAAATCTTCACATTCTTCAACTGGTTCCTCAGATTCATCTTCCTGTTTATGTTCTTTCCTTCAAATAGTTTGGTTAGGGCATCAAGCATAGCTTTAGGTGTATTTAGGGAGGACACCTATGGTATGAGGTGATCCTTGACTGAATCAACAATAATCCTATTTTCCATAACCAACCTCTTCTTTTGTAAGGCCTTACCCTCATCTCCCTCTGGAACTGGAACCTCCTCATTGATATAGGAGTCCAACTCATTTTCTTCCAGGACCAGGGAGATCCTATAATTCTAGGCTCGGAAGTTATCATCTTCCTCAATCTTTTCATCAAGCTTGGTATGATGAGACATATTAACTAAGAACCTCAAATGGAAATACAAAAGATTTAGATCTTACCAGGTCAAGATGTCGTATATGGATTTGGAGCTGAAATTCTGTAGTGCTGGTTCAGGAGCATATTAGGGTTTGGATTTTCTGGAGTTTTGTCCAACCAAATACTTTGATATTGATCTCTAAACTTTGATTTTGAGGAGGAGATCAGTCTAGGCCTAGGCTCACTAAAAAATTACACTTCTGTGGAAATCCCTAATTTCTGGCAGCAGTGTCAGGTCAAAAATTGAAAAAGCTTAGAATTGGATTCTGCTTCCGCAGAAAGATGCGCCTTAGGGAGGAGAGTTAATCCAACCTTATTTTGCTGAAAAATATGTAGAGAGAGATACACAAAGTAGGAATCCCTAGTTCCTACAGCTGCGCAGTGTCTTCTTCTCAAGTTAGCTCTGATGCCATGTTAGAATTTTATCATTCAAGCTAGAATTATGTTAGGATCTTTGACAAAGAGAATAACAAGTACAACAATAAAAAACAAGAGACAATGAACACAATGTTTTTCCTCGAGGAAACCATAAATGGAGAAAACCCTGCAACTTCCTCAGAGATAGAATCAACACCAAAAGTAAAACCCCAAAACAGTAAGATGATCTCCCGACAGCAGTAGCCTCTTTCTTCCTATTCCTAGTGTCTTCTTCTTCCTCATCTGTGTGCTACAGCTGAGTGTGAGTGAGTGTGTGATAAATAGAGAGGCTCGCTCTCTATTTATACTAATTCCCAACTTGAAAATAACCTACTAGGGTTGACTTCTCTAGGAGAGGTTAATAACCCTAGTGCCCCAGAACTGTGGGGAATTTAACCCTTGCTCAATAGGAGGGTTACCCACAATGACTTGACATGAATTGTTTACATTATAGAACCACCCGATAGGAACATCGGGGCATGACATGAATCAATTACATTACAGATACTTCCCGAAATAAACATCAGGGTACAATACATATAACATATACAAGTGAATACATTCTGAAGTTACATATACATCAATAGTTGGAAGGAGGATAGATGAGATTACCGCAATATGAAATTTCAGACACAGAGGAGCAGTAATTTCGGAGATACCGTAGAAACAGTATCAGGCATTTCTGTAGAAGAAATTGATAAACTAGGGCTTCCTGTTATGCGAGTTTCCCTCCACTATTTTTAGAAAATGAGTACATTGGATAGCTCACCTTGAAGAGGTCTATCTTTCTATCCAATCAGATATGAAAGATTCCAAGTTTTGAAAATTAGGGTTTCTCTAACAAACCCTAGATCTGCAAGCTCCAGAACTAGGATAGACACCTCAAATCAGTAAGATCTAATCTTTTTCTATTTACATTTGAGGTTCTCATTTCTAAATGACTAGTCACACCAGTTTGATGACAAGCTTGGTGAAATTGACAAATTCCAAGCATGGAAGTATTGGATCTCACTGGTTCTTGAAGAACATGAATTGGAAACCTACATAAATGTAGAGGTTCCAGTTCCAGAGGGAGATAAGGCTAAAATCCTTACACGAGAAGATCTTGGTCAAGGCCAAGAAGATCATTGTTGATTCAATCATGAATCACCTTGTACCACAAGTGTCTTCCCTAAAGACACCGAAAGAGATGTTTGATTCCTTAACCAAGATATTTGAAGGGAAGAACATAAATCAAAAGATGACTTTCAGAAACCAGTTGAAGAATGTGAAGATCCATAATGCTGAGACCATACAGTCATACTTTACAAGGGTATCTCAAATCAAAGAACAACTTGAAGTAGTGGATGAAGAAGTAGAGAATGCATACGTTGTGATAACCACCTTGAATGTCCTCCTAAGTCCATGGGATTCATTCATTCGAGGAATGCGTGCTAGAAGGAAGTGATTAATTTCAGGAGACTCTTGGAAGAAGAAGAAGCTCGACTCATAATAAGAGAAAAGAAGATGGGAGTCACTAAAGATCAAGCTCTCACCATCCAAAGAAGATACCTCAAATGATGAAGAATATGAAGGAATCAATTTTTGAAGAACCTCTTATCCCTATTAGCATTTGGATAAGAAATGATGTTGTTATGAATGAAGAAGATGATGAAGCTAAGGGCTCAAGAAGGAGTCTACCCACGAAACAAATAAAGATAATTATTCAATTGTAATTTCATGATATTATTTTGTTATGCATTTGTTAATATTCAGTTGATGTATTATGCATGATAGAATGTTTGCATTAATGACAATATACTACTAATATGCATGTGATGGGTAAGTATCTCATGGTGCTATACAACTCTCCATTGCTACTTATCTAGAATGAAACCTCTTTGCTGACATATTGGATTAGTGCACAATCTCAATGTTGTCCTAGTAGAGATGGAAGGCATCTAGAAAGTTTCCATTAGATATGGATGAATGTTGTATTGGATAAAATAGTTGCATGATCATATATTTATGCATAAGAATTTTCCACTATGAATATGCATTATGAAATGTTTCTAATCATACAACTGCTGCATTTGACTTGTAGGAAAGATCGTGTACAATCAACTACAAGCAAAGAAGGATGAGACTTGTTCCAAAGAACAAGTGACGACAATTCAACAAAGAATCCAAGATGAAGAATAATATGATGATACTTTCAAAGAAAAAAATAGATTTCAAACACTGTGCAGTTATGTGACACTATTGAGCAACATCATTGATGCAAAGCCTTCCAGTTATGAAGAAGTAGCCAAGAAGAAAGGGAAGGAGAGTACCAGTTCAAGAAGAATGATGTCTAGGATGCAGTATCGAGACTTGAAGGGAAATATGTAATGTCTTCCATATGGATCTAGAAGATCCAACATGGAGTAGATTTAAACATCGTGGGATACAAGGCAATATTCATAGCATGAGGCTTCTCAGGGAAGGAAGGCATAAACTACGAAGAGACATTTGTAGCCATTGGAATTTAAGACACATGACACGAAGACTCATGTGTGCAAATTAAAGAAGGAGTTGTATGAGCTCAGAAGACACCCATGGGATAACACATACATGAGGAGCTTTAACATCACCTAGAGTGATGAAGATCTTAACCTTTGCTACAAGGTTGAAGGTGAAAGCCTATAGAGGATGACAAGCTCATACATGGGTGCAAGAAGAACTTTTGAAAAGGTTCAAGATAGAGGATCTTGGTATCCATTGACCCTAGATGGATACATAGAATAATAGTAGTAGAGGAAGCTACTTGTCACTCTGATACATAATGTTTTAGTGCATAGAGTACGAAAGACAGAGGAAGTATGATGCTTCGCTTCACAGGGAGTGACTACAAAATATCCCGAGGTTCGACATGGTACGACAGGATGGATAGCTTACTGATGACTCTAGGATTTACTAAGAGTAAAGCAGATTCCAACCTTTTCTACAAGTTTGAAGGCAGAATAACAGTGATGCTCTTATTACATGTCGATGATTTGTTCCTAATAGAAAAAAGGAACTTATGAAAGTTGCAAGAAGGATACTTGCTGCTGAGTTAGACATGAAGGACTTGGATATGATGCACTACTTTCTAGGCATTGAGGTGTGGCAGAATGTGAATTTAATCTCCTTGGGACAAGGGAAGTATGCAGTGGATATCTTAAGAGGTTCAGGATGATGGACTGCAAGGCCATGAACACACCTATGGAATCGAACCTAAAGCTATTGAGTTTTGCTTCATCAGAGTCAGTTGATGCCATGATGTATCATCAAATGATTTGTTCCTTGATGTACCTGATGAATACGAGACTAGATATTTTCTTTGTTGTGAATACATTGAGACATGTTCACCTGATGGTTGCAAATCATGCAGTGAGGTACCTAAAGGGTACAATTGATCATGGTCTTAAGTATGAAGTGAATCAGAAGACTAACCTACAGGGTTATGTGGATTCGTATTTGGAAGGCAGTGCCATTGATAGGAAGAGTACTTCTTGGTGTAGCAGGAAGCAGTCCTACATGGGTCTGAGTACAACCGAGGAAAAATATGTTGCCACTTCATATTTGGGAGGTAGCATGTTCCTTTTGAAAACTACTATTTGATTTGATTGATCTGACTTGCATTTTTGTATGATGTAAAGAGGAGCAGTTAAGCTCTAGTTTGTGATCTAGATCGAGATCTCTCGAAGGAGGGAGTTCTAGAATAGCTTGTGAGACAGGTTTTCTGAGCATAATTTTTTTTACCTTCCTACATAGGTTACTCAGATGTAAATGGTCCTGTAGGTTGTCATCAGATGTAATCAGTCCTGGCGAAGCTCGAAGGTTATCCTTGGACGTAATCAGCCTTGATGTGATTCTATTCTAGAAATGGCCAGAGTGAAATTTGACTACTTTAGAGAGAATCTTGGTGTTCTCCAAATCGAGGTTCCCTCCAAAGGGAAGTGATGAGACCATGAGACTTTCTGACATGGTGGTAGGTCAGGCCTCCCATGGTAAGATGTAAGTGTAGAACCCTTTCCTCGGATGATAGATGGTGTGTCCTATCATAAGTGTTGAAGGCCTTTCTCTAGGAGAATGAAGGCACCTGGTCAGTTACTAGGAAATTGATTCAGTTTTGGACTGAAGCTCAGCTTAGTGCTGAGAAGCCATTCTTTGGGAGAATGGAGGAACCTAGTTAGTTACTAGGAAATTGATTCAGCCTGGGACTGAAGCTCAGCGTAGTGCTGAGAATCCATTCTCTGGGAGAATGGAGGCACCTGGTCAGTTACAAGGAAATTGATTCAGTATGGGACTAAAGCTCAGCTTAGTGCTGAGAATCCATTCTCTGGGAGAATGGAGGCGCATGGTCAGTTACCCAGAAATTGATTTAGTCTAGGACTGAAGCTCATCTTAGTGCTAAGAATCAATTCTCTAGGAGAATGGAGGCACCTAGTTAGTTACCAGGAAATTTGATTCAGTCCGGGACTGAAGCTCAGCTTAGTGCTGAGAGGCCATTCTCTAGGAGAATGGAGGTACCTGATCAGTTACCAGGAATTTGTTTCAGTTTGGGACTGACACTCAGCCTTGATATGAGAGCCATTCTTTGAGAATGAAAGATGTAGGTGCTGGGCGGACCATTCTGACATGGTTCTTGGATGTGTTCCTCTCATGGTCAGATATAAGTGTTGAAGACAATGAAGACCTACATGGAGGATAGGCCTACAACTAGCATGAAAAAGGGTTGGATATGTAGAACTTCCTGTGACGAGTAGAATTGAGAGATAGCACCATTTGTTTGAGATAGCTGAAGCAGTGATGATGATGATGATCCATATCAAGTGATGATCTAGACTCGATGATGATCCAGTGATGATCCAGATCTAGTGATGATCTAGACTTGATGAACATGAATTGACGATGAAGATGAATTGAAGATGAATATGACTTGATGATGATCCAGATGATACAGAGAAGAAGACTTGTGCTGATAAATTGTGTCTAGAAAATACCTTCCTAGTTAAGAGGGAGTGTTGATGTATTTGTAACTTTGGAATGTATTCACTTGTATATATTATGTATTGTACCCCTATGCTTATTTCGGGAAGTATCTGTAATGTAATTGATTCATGTCATACCCCGATGTTCCTATCGGGAGAATCAATAATGTAAACAAGTCATGTAAAGTCATTTAGGCTAACCCTCCATTGTAAGTCAGGGAAATAGTCCCCACAATTGAGTCAAGGTTAACCCTCCTTGTTGATCAGAGGGAAAAGTCCCCATAGTTGTGGGGCACTAGGGTTATTAGACTCTACTAGATATGTCGGCCGCAGTAAGTAATTTTTAGGTGAGGACAACTTATTGGAGTGGAAATTAAGTGAACGAAAGAATATAAATAGAGAGTGAGCCTCTCTATTTATCACACACACACTCACTCGTTGGGGCACATGAGTGAGAGAGGAGAATCTCTCTCAAGTGAGAGAGAGAGAGAACAACTGTTGGAGATCATCTTTTCTATCTTTGGGTTTTACTACTGCCATTGGTGCTCATTCTATCTCCGAGGAAGTTGCGGGGTTTTCTCCTTTATTGTTTCCTCGAGGAAAATTCTTTGTGTCTCTTGTCTCTTGTGATTATTGTTGTGCATGTTATTCTCTCAGATAAGATCCTAGATCATATTTTTTAAATGATAAAAATCTAACATTTTTAATGAAAAATATTTAAAAAACATTTAAAATAATAGAAAACCCTAAAAATCCTTTATAAAAAACAAAGTAAATAGAAAAAAACAACTCATTTACCATTTACCAAGACTTGGTGAGCATTTTGAGAGAATTGGAGTGCATATTTCAGTCGAAGATTGTGGAGCCATCGCCTGTTCATTTTCCGAGCCGTTAGATCCAAGTAAGAGCTAGAAGCCCCCTATTCATTTACATGATTTCCATTTTTCATTTTTGTTGAGTTTTGGGGCCTTAAAAGAAAACCTAAAAAGTGCAGGTCGGGTACCACTTTTGGCCTTCACTGGAAGATAGGTTCCCGATATGAACCTCGCTTTTTCAGGTTTGCTCAGGTGGTGGCACTGCTATGTTATAATGAGATAGGCATGGTGCCGACCATGATACCCCAAAAACAAAAATCCCTATTCAAGATAAAATCTTTTAAGTAATTTCAATGGTTGAATATGTTTCTAAATGGCTCATTAATGTTTTTTGACAGTTTATTTGGTAAAACATGTTGACTTGGAAGGAGAGACAAAATGATGACGATGATTCCCATGCTACAAGAGATGTGGGTTGCATAGCTTCCCTATGAGGTTGTCGCCTCTTGAAATTACTCCACGCTTCTGGAATGCTTTCACATGCATGATTACTGGAGTACATCCTACGAATGTGGAATCCATAAAAATAGTATTTTGAGGTGGGACCCCATATTGTGACTGTGGAGGTGGAGGATATTTATTTCCTGATAGGACTGTCTAGACAAGGAGAACCTGTTTCTCTGACTGGTTCCCAAGGAGGGGACATTACTACACATGATCTTATTGTTTTCCACTGCTTTCCAGAAACAAATATGTCATGTAATAAAATCCCTATCAAGGATGTGATGGTTCTACCGTTTCGGACCATCTTATTCACTATGAAAAGGGTGGCTAGGAGCCAAGGGGCTCATCAAGCATCTTGGGCACATAAGTTGTTTTCCCTGGAGGCCATGGCACAGATGGTTTTCAACTAGGTCGAGGCGTTTCTACCTGTGTTCCAAGATCAACTGACAAAATGTCGACAATGAGAGCTAAAACAGTTTGGGTATGGAACCATCCTAGCATGCTTCTTCTTTGAGAGGGTACCTCTCCTAAGGCTCTAGGTGGTATTCATAAAGCTTAGAGATAGGGACCCCACATGCTGCGGTGGGTAGAGATCATGGCTCGCACAAGAGGTGGGGAGGCCAAGGTTAAATTTGAGGCTCCCTTTTTTGCATTGGTTGAGTGATCAGATTGTTATGATTGAGAACTATTCCTATGCAAGGACTAACTTCCGAGGGGATCCCAACCTATCACTACCACCTGGTGCTTAGTGGGGTGACATTGGTAAGAAACAATACTGAAGATGTTGATTATGTTTTTATATTTTTATGTTTTATGATTTTTATGGATGATAATAACACCTAATGTTTGCATGCAGATGTTGGTGATGCATGGCCTAGGGGATCCTCCCCAATGGACAGGCGAGCAGGAGCTCTCTTTGTCCATATAGGTGATGATGAGATCACAGAGTTGGAGGAGAACCTGGATCGAGTGACTTTGGATATCCTAGATACTACTATAGATTACATCCCTAGAAGGTTTCGGAGACATATTGTTGGAGTATCAAGCCACTTCAATCGCTTGCTATGTAGGGTAGCAAGGGCCATTATGTGCTACCACGAGCACCATTATAGTTGTCTACATGATGTATCCCTGAAATCTAGCTAGCTTCAGGATTTTTGTATCATTTTGTATTGGAACAAGGCTCACAGCTACAGGAAAAGCTACTATATCGAGACAAGAAAGTCAAAAGAAACAGTACAGGAAGCAGACGAGAAGAGAGAGCTTAACCACTGCACTTAAGGTAGCAGCGAAGACAGGAGGGTTGAGCTACCCTCATAAAGGAAAAGGAGCAATAGGCTGAGGTGTTGAAGACAAAGGATAGAAGGGTAGTGACCAAGGAAGCGGCACCCATACCCACGATCAGCGCCGGGAAGTGTGGAAGACTGCAGAGAGCTGCAGTATGACCAGTAAGTGGCAGTTAAAAGTATAGACGCGCCGACTGTCACAGTTAGGGTTTTTTGGTTACTGGTGGGATAGGCCCACAGTTTTGTATCAGGGTGAGACCTTTGGGCCACCTATTTAAGAATGTATTTTGTATTATAGATAATTAGACAGTTGGTTAGTTGGGTAGTAGATAGACAATTAGCCAGTTGTTTAATCATCTGTATTGTAAGATATTGAGAAAGAGTCGAGCTCTGGTTCTGTTATTCAGTCTGTATTATCTTACTGTAACCAGTAGCTGACTCCTTGAGTATTAATGTAACAATCCACAGGGATTGAGAGAGAGAGAGAGGATATATTGTAAGAAGAAAGCAGAATAGAAGAGAAGAGATCTAAGAGAGAAGGGCTCCAACTGAGAATGCGGAGTTTCCCAGAAGATCTCGAGCTGCATAATAGGTAGAAGCAGAACTTTGTTTACTCTCTCAAGATATAATATAAAAACCAGTTCCTGTGGACGTAGCTTCCTCCTTGGAAGTGAACCACTTAAAATCAGTGTGTTGTGTGACTATTTCATGTGATTGTGGTTATGTATTTGCTATTTGTTACCTGTTACATGAGCTTAGCTAACAGTTAATGAATGTGTATATGCTATCCTTCAATTTACAGTAACGTAGAGGATTAAATAAGAGTTGGATGTGTTAAGTATTCTGCATATAAGTATCAGTGTTCGATTCAGACCGTAACAGTTACAGTTTCAAGTGATTCCTGTATATTCAGTTCCATAACTTGAGCACAATAGATGTTGAGCATATTAGACTGTAGAAGCTAGGTGAAGTTGTTTAACACTCTTGTGAATGTTAGCTGAGCTAGTATAAGAGAGAAAGGGAAGTCGTTGGACTGTGAGAGTTGGAGAGTCCTATTAAGTCTTACCATAGAAGGTATCACAGCGTAGAGGGGCGATATCGCACTGCCGAAAGAGCCGCGGTGTGGGATATCGCAGGTAAAGAGTCAAGTACAAAGGAAAGTTTACGCATCGTTGGAGAAGCCGCGATGTGATAAGAGTCCATCTCATAGTAGAGTCTACGTGGAAGAGAGATACAACGTTATAAAGAGACTCAATTGGTTAACCAAAGTCAAGAGAAACCTAGGATGCTATAGAACCTGGTTGAGGACACGTGAGTCTTCAGCCACCCCATCTAGGATCACTTCGGGTGAGACTTCAGGCCATTCTATGGTCTATCACTGAAAGGGCCAGTGAGCTATGGGTTTTTTTGGTACATTACAGTAAACCCGGGTCTACCCATAGATAACCAACAAATGGTTTCGTTGCCGGTTTTGAACAAATTGAAGAGCTAATGTTCTGTTGGCATCCTAGTAAAGAAGAACTTAACCACTGGGTTGAGTCTAAGGAGATAGAATTTGCTGAAAAAGAAAACAAGAGTCCTAGGCTTAGTACAAAGGACTAGTTACAAAAACATATCTTCACAGACCTGCATATGATATTTTTTGTGACCTATGCAAATGAGTTGTATGATTGGTTATCAAAGTTCACTGATAAGAACATATTCAAGAAGAAAAGGAACATTGTCTGGACATCAGAGCTGATTCACACCATGAAGAGCGTTGATAATCCCATTTCACAGGTAGTAGACTTCTGGTTTGCGAGTTTGCTGGAAGGTTTCGTTACAGAGTTTGTAGTCGATCAAAGAAAGATTTTTAGCGAAGCAGAGAGGTACTTCTTCAAAGGATATCGCAGTAAGTACTTGACCTCTTTAAACTTGTTCCTTAAGATGATATTACATGAAAAAGGAGTATTGGATATATTCTCAGATGAATAAATTAAGTAAGTGTAATGTCACAAGAGTTTGAGAGTGATTTTGAAGAAATTGGATGTACACATAGTGGTAAGAAGTATAAAGTAGATTTCAGATCTTCCTTCTTTGAAGACAGTTCAGACAGTACTAGAGAACAGAGTCAAAATAATAGAGAAAGAACAGTAGGGGGTATCCCTTACCACCCTTATACCCCACAGAAAGCAACCGGGACTCAAAATAATCCCGCAGGAACTCCATCTAGTAGTTCACACACAATACATACTATAGTTACACCGCCGACTGGTAGTAACATAGCAAATCAAAATCCACCACGTAGAAACATAATGGGGGATGATATGAAATTACCTACCTTTAAAGGTATAGGGGCAAAAGACCTAGAAAAGCATTGGTTCCTATGTGAAGCCATATGGACCATTAAACAGATCCAAGATGATAATACTAAACTTGTCCAGTTGGCCACTACACTTAGAGAACGAGCTTTAACATGGTATATGAAGTATACGACAGCACAGCCCAAAACACTTGTACAGGTCAGGACCACCATGATTAAGGAATTTAAGAAACCTAAGTCTGAGTCATAATGTATTACAAAACTTAAAGACATCAAACAGTTACACACAGAGTCAATATGGGACTTTGACCAGAAATTTAAAGACCTTATAGACCAAGTTAGCTTTGAGTTTGCGCCAGAGCAGCATAAGGAATGGTTTATCGTAGCACTGCTCCCTCACATCAGACTTCCACTAATGCAACAGAAAATCTGTATGCAGGATGAAGCATTGGAGATGGCAATGAAACTAGAGGCTTCACCTCTAGCTGAGACTAGTACAGGTATGACAAATTTACAAAATCAGTTAGCCAATCTCACTTTACAGTTGCATGAGATTAAGACAGGAAAATAGGTTGCACAAGAGTTATGGTGTACAAAGTGTAAAGGATAGGGCCATACTAAAGATAACTGTCCAGTATTTGTTGTGTATTTAGCAAGTGGGGATCCTAACCCCTTAGTACAGAATCAAGGGCCATGGTGTGAAATCTGTAAAACAAGAGGACATAGACCACAAGAATTCCTTTCACTTCAGAAGTATGTACAAACTCCTAAGAACTTATACTGTAACTTCTGTAAGTTAGTAGGACATGATGAAAATAATTGCAGAGCTTATGATCTCATGATAGATAGAAAACATGACCTCTACAGAGTCCATTCAGAGACATCAGGTTCAGTAGCAGGACTACAGCATGAACCGGCTCATGTTGGCCATGGAGGAGGATTCAGAGGACAAGGCCGTGGTGGAGGCTTTGGCTGTGGTGGAGAATTTGGCCGTGGCTGTGGACCGATTATTTTTTATAACTGTGGAGCCATAGGACATTATGCTAGGGATTGTCAGAACCCTACTACGACATGTAAATATTGCAAGTCCTATGATCATACTATAGAAGAATGTCCTATCTTGATAGCCAAGATGAGGGACCCTAAGCCAGTAGTAAACCAGAACATTCATCTTATTGCTGAAGAGTAGAAAGAACCAGAACCAAGAGTCAATATTGTGACTCGTAGCGGTGCTTCTACTAGTAGGACATCGCAAGATGCAGAAACGAATACAGGTCCCGAGTGGGTGCGTAAAGCCAGTGATAAATCAACACCACTTGACCTGCAAAAGAACAAAGAAACTTTTCAGCAAGCTAAAACTTTATTTACCGAACCTACACCATCAGGATTGCAGGTATTGCCTTGTAAGGGCGTACCATAGTAGCAACATTGTGGCGTTAGTCTTGTGTAGACATTGTAAGCTACCACATCGGGAAGGTGCGAAGAAGATGACTTGACAGGAAGTGTCCAATCCTTCCTGCGGAGCTGTTTGAAACTCGTCAAAAATGAGAAAGCTATCGGAGAGCTTTAGCGCATCATAGACCAGTACCAGCAACCTTCTTCTGTGAGAAGTACACAGCATGTTGTTCATAATATTATGGGCCATACAAGAACCAAAAGAGAAATGAGACTCACAGCGTGAATTGGAGAATTTGAAATGGATGAGGTAATCCTAGATTTAGGATCAGAGGTAAATGTTTTGACTAAGCAAACATGGGAACAGATGGGTAGCCCTAAGTTAGCCAGATCACTTATCCATCTGTGACTCGCCAATCAGTAGAGGGTATCGCCACTGGGTCGATTACCGCAAGTACATGTTGATATTGATGGAGTTCGCAGCTTTGCAGACTTTGAAGTCATAGAAATCATTGGCGATAGTAGACCGTATCCAGCTATACTAGGTATTGATTGGGAAATCGATTACATGGTTGTTATTGATTTAAAGAAAAGACAAATGACTTTTGAGGATAATCAGATTCGAGTCATCGCATCGTTGGACCCTTTCCAGGGTCCTCATTATATTGAACCCATCAGATCAGAGGAAGAGGTGCATAATATGGAAAGCCTCTATCAGATGACTGCTAATCAGAGTGATTACATCAACCCCACCGCAGAAGGAAATATCAGTTGGCGATGCGACAGCTCATGCACATCAGATTCATATGTTGGCTTAGAAAATTGGCAGAATAGACTTTACGAAGTCTCAGCTCACAAATGTGTGTTTATGACTAGGTCACTGCGATGGATTGGCACAGAGGTTAAGGATATTCCGTCATTTCATGGCTTAGCAGATGTTAATGACTTTTTACAACAGTTTGAGCAGGAAATTCCTCATGAGCAGAGGATGGCAGCTATTGACCTTGCAATCAAATCCACACCTGCAAGATGGTGGCATGCACATAAACAACATATCGCATCATGGGATGATTTTAAGAGACTGATGGCATTCATATTCTCTAATAACAGGGATCCTTTATAGTAGAAATATATAGGAGAAAGTGACCCCAGGTCACATATTAAGATTTGTGAACCGAGTTGTTTGGACATTCCAGAGGATGAATGGGTTCACCTATTCATTCACACTTTAGACATAATCCCCAGGAACTGGTACACTAAGACAGAGTTGCGCAGAGGAACTATTTCATGGCCAGTTATGATAGACAGCTTTCTACTCACTTTCACTTTTGAGTCTAAGTATCCAAGCATTGATTGGGCTCTAGGTAGTATAAAGGCTAAGATATTTGAATATTGTACCCTACCAGTGTATACTCAGCCTGATTGGGTCGTCCATTTAGAACAAGCGCTAGAGTGTTACAACTTTGTAGAAGAGCCAGCGGATGAGGATGAGAATCCTTGTAGTATCAACATTCTGGAGTCTGAAGGGACTCGTGAAGTTGATGGACCAAAGCTAGAGTTTCCAGTTGTCACAGAACCTATCAAGATTAAAAAGATCAATATTGGCACAGAAACAAAACCAAAGTTTGCCTCTATTGGAGACTATTGGGATGATGAAATAGTAGGACACATTGCAGATCTATTACACGACTATCAGGACCTATTTTCTACTAAGTTCATAGAGATGAAGGGAATAGTAGGAGATTTGGGAGTAATGCAGATTCCTTTGAAAGAGGATGCTAGGCCAGTTAAGCAGCGTCCATACAGATTGAATCCTCGCTATAAAGAAAAAGTTAAAGATGAGATTGATAAGATTCTAGCAGCAGGCATTATTGAACCAGTAGAAGAGAGTGAATGGGTTAGTCCCATGGTTGTCCAAGAAAAGAAAACCAAAGGAGAAATCAGGATTTGTGTCAATTTGCGTAAACTCAACGACGCATCACTTCATGACCCATTTTCAACACCTTTCACTAATGAAGTTTTAGACAATGTGGGCGGACAAGAGATCTATTCATTCACTGATGGCTTTTCAGGCTATCACCAGATAAGAATCCATCCAAAGGATAGACGTAAGACCACCTTTGCGATAGAATGGGGCTCATTCCAGTATACGATAATGCCCTTTGGTCTTAAAAATGCACCAGCTATCTTTTCTAGAGTAGTAGTTGCTGTATTTAAGGAATACATCCATAAATTCTTAGAAGTTTATTTTGATGACTGGACTATATTTGGATTAATCGAAAAGCATATAGGAGATTTAAGGCTCATGTTAGTGAAATGTACGCAATATCAAATTTCTCTTAACTTGAAGAAATGTATATTCTATGCACCATTTGGTATTTTGTTGGGTCATATTATTTGCAGACAAGGTTTGATGGTAGATCCTGCAAATATTGCCATCATTGTAAATCTTCCAGCACCCAACTCAATCAAGCAATTGAGGACAGTGCTTGGTCATACTGGCTACTATAGAAAATTCATCAAAGGCTATGCAAAGATCACAGCACCTATGGAAAAGTTGTTAAAGAAAAACGTGAAATTCCTATGGAATGAGGAATGCCAGCAAGTTTAGATACTCTTAAAGAGAGGATGGTTACAGCACCTATCTTAGTATTCCCATATTGGAACAAGCCATTTCATGTACATGTGGATGCGTCTAGCATCGCACTGGGGATTGTCTTAACACAGCCAGGAGAAGGGGGTATTGATCACCCTATCGCGTACTCCAGCAGAAAGTTATCTACTACAGAAAAGAACTACACCACTACAGAAAGAGAAGGATTAGCTATGGTGTATGCTCTACAGAATTTTAGGAACTACTTGCTGGGTGCCTCATTCAAAATTTTTACTGACCATTCCTCTTTAAAGTATTTGGTCAATAAACCAGTGTTAGGGGGAAGGATCTATATATGGTTACTCTTATTTCAGGAGTATGATTTTGAAATTATTGTAAAACCAAGAAAATTAAATGTCGGACCTAATCATCGATCGCGAATAGACTCAGGAGAAGAACCAAGTAATTTAGAAGATAATTTGCTAGATGCGTAATTGTTTTCTATCCAGATCACAGATGAGTATTACGAATATATTATCCACTTTCTCACTACAGGGTGGGCACTAGTTGAGTTTACTAAGCAGTAGAAGAAACAGTTAGTTGTGAAAGCAGCAGATTTCACTTTGATCACAGGACAATTATATAAGTTAGGTCCAGATGAAGTCCTGCGCAGATGTGTGATGCCACATGAGAAAGAGGCCATTATCAGGGAAGCACATTCAGGTACTGTAGGAGGTCATTTCGCAGGAAAGCCGACTGCGCAGAAAATTCTAGCTGCAGGATTATGGTGGCCTAATTTGCACAAAGACACTAAGGAGTTTTGTAGATGCTGCAATATATTCTAGAGGGTAGGAAAACCTTCGCAGAGAGACGAAATGCCGCTGCGACCACATATCACGCTGCGGGCATTTGACAAGTGGGCTATAGATTTTGTGGGTCCTATCAACCCAACCGAAAAACGATCTGGTGCGAGATACATCATCACAGGAACAGAATACCTCACCAGATGGGAAGAGGCCAAAGTAGTAAGGAATCGTGATGCTGCTACAGCTGCACAGTTCATTTTTGAAAATATCATTAGTAGATTTCGATGTCTAGTAATTTTGATGAGTGATCAAGGCACACATTTTTTGAATCACACTATTGAGGCCTTGATGAAGGAATTTCAGATACAACACCATAAGAGCACTCCCTACCACCCGCAAGCTAATGGTACAGTGGAGGATTTTAACAAGATTCTAGAAAATGCTCTTACTAAGATCTGTAATAGCCAAAGAAATGATTGGGACCTCAAGGTTAATGCTGTATTATGGGATTATAGAACTACATGCAATAAACTTATAGGACACACACCTTTCAGCTTGGTGTATGGACAAGAGGTTGTTATGCCTATGGAATATATTATTCCCAGTTTAATAATTGTTCAAATTACTGAGATGGCTAATGCAGATACGATGAATGACAGGTTAGCGTAGCTGCTTGCCTTAGAAGAAGATAGATTCATCGCAGCATTTCATCAAAAAGTGCAGAAGTCATGAGAAAAATCTTGGCATGACAGGCACATTAAGAGCAAGAGTTTTCAGATAGGAGACCTAGTGCTCCTTTATGACAGTAAGTTTGTTAAGTTTCTAGGGAAGTTTAAGATGCATTGGTTGGGGCCATATCAGATTCAGCAAGTTACAGAAGGAGGTGTAGTTCAGCTCAGTAAACTGAAAGGGGAGCTTGTTCCTACTTTCATTAATGGCAGTAGGCTTAAGATTTATAGTAATAGCCACCCCACCCCCCAATATTAATGTAGGGAACTACCTGTGTAGATGTCCAGTGTAGTTGAAAGGAGACATCGCACCTATAACTAGTCTACACTGAAAAAAAAAACTTGCCGTGAAACTTTTGGTTTACGACGATGCGGTGTGACATCGCAGCAATGCGATGCTCCTCATGCCACATAGACGATTTTGGAAAGTAACAGCAGGCTAGTCACTTAACCCTCTAAAAAGCAATTAATACCGGATACGACAGCTATCTGTTACCCTAGATTTGGAAACAGTATAGTGATTTTCCCAAATTTGGTAAATCTTGGTCGAGACCGGTGCCTGTGCACAATTTTCAAAGGAAATTTGATCGGATTTTCAGCAATTAATGAGGATAGAAATGACGGGTGTTGTCTTGTCCATGCAATAAATGCTATTGATGGGTCCAACTTAAGTGATCGTTGATTCAGAGAGTATCGCCTTCACTATAAGTACATAGATCATTCACACAGAAGGGTTACTTTAGCGATTTCTGAGAGTTACAGAGCAATTTGTAAGAGTTTTTCCTGAGCAGAGATACTTCAGTTACAGAGTGCTAGTTTCCCAAATTTCACAGCCATTTCTATTCTAGAGTATTGCCCTAGGTGGTGTATGTCTGAGAAGGAACCTTTAGAAGACATTGTGCGACAATTCCAGAGTGGTGGCCTCCTATCTGTTATGACGATGCCGCCCAAGGTTGTGAAATTAGGTGCACCATAGGTTAGACAGACACCAAGGATGAGGAGTCAAGCTCAGATAATAGAAGAGTCCAGCCTAGAGCAGGAAGAAGAAGTCCATATGGCAACAGTATGCATCATGCCGTGAGTCGAGGATGCACCAGAGGTAACCATTCCCAAGGGTGCTAAGTTTCCTATTCCTCTACCGTCGATTGACCCTCATGTAAATAAAGATGGAGACCTATTAGGATATGTCCCTGTTCTCAAATTTATATACTATAACCTTGGATATAGCAAGACATACCCTCATTTTTGGCCAGATCAGTATCTTACGGTTCATAGGAACCCGAGGACTAATGCAGATGAGTTTGTTCCTATGGAACATGTCTAGGTTCTTGAGCGGTTAGGCTTGCTCAATTTGCTGAGAATACCACATTTTGGACGAGGTGCAGGGGTTAATGCCATGATACGCGTGCTAATTTTCCGTGTACATGGAGGTTACCTCTATTTGGGTAACCGGGTTGACTTGAACGTTGATCTGATACACCGTATCATTGGGTTGTCCAAGAGAAGTAAGGACCCTCAGATGCATATATCAGGGAAGAGCAAGGATTCCAAGCTACCAGCAACCCTAGTTAACAAGTATAAGCTACAGAGAGGAGGTTGGGCTTATGACCTCACAGCCATAACAAATGACAGACTCAGATTTATAGCCAGTCTGCTTGCAGGCAAACTGTTAACCAAAGTTCGCCCGAAAGAAGTCATAGGATCAGTAATTCACCTTGCCATACAAGTCGCAGAAGGTGAACAATTTAATTGGTGTTTATTTTTATTAAATATTTTTCTTCAATATTGTTTGACAGCACAGGATGAGACAAACCACTCCTTCCATTTCTTGTGGCTGCTTGTATTATGCACATTCATCGGTTGGAAAGAGCCACCCCATACCCAGTTTCTACAAGTACGAAACGGTGAGTGCAGAGGCGCGCGCTATGAAAACTTATGGGAGAGTAATAGCCTAGCTAAGAAAAAGATCAATATGATAGTATTTTATGAATACTATAACCTGTTGAAGAGAGCCATCCAGGAGACACCGCAGATTAGCACGGAGATTGTGGACAAGTATGATAATCGGCTTGATTTCATCGCAGACAGCCACACAATCTATCTGCGGACAAAAGGGTTTAGAATGGATAAATTGGCTGTTGGTTCGTTCAGGATGATAGTGCAGGATGTTGAATATGTCATCAAAGACTTTGATGAAGAATGGAAGAAGGCATTAGAAGATGCCACAACAAGAAATGTAACAGCAGATACCGCTCCACTAGGCCCATTAGAAAAAGGAAAAGATAAGGTGGGTTCCAAGAGAAAAGACTCGGTAGAAGTGCCACCAGCAGCACAAAAGAGGAAAGATGTAGAAGAGGTGGGCCCAGAGGCACCAAAGAAGAAAAAATCCAAATCCTCAAATCCAACTACAGAGACTATACTAAAAGAGGATGGCTATGAGCTCATCGCAACGAGATTGCAGGAGGCACTACGGGACTCATTTGAGGCGATGCAGACATCACAAGACAAGCTGCAGAGCTCGGTAGATAAGTAGATTCTAGAGTTGAAGGAATTAACTAATAAGACTACCATGGCATATATTTTTCCAGTCAGGGCGACAGCAGGAGAACTCTCACAATAATCGATTTCCCGCGAGGAAGTCTTTGCAAAGGATCGCATCAATACAGTGCTGATACCGCCATGGGGCATCCGATTCCTTACTTCAATGATTGATGTGCATATACAGATTAGACACCCTGTTGAGGTTAACCTAGAATAATTCTCTATTGATCAACTACAGATGATCCAGCAGCAGATAGTCACAGAGCTCAGGGATAAAGAGCTAGCGACTTATAAACAGAACACTCAGCTGAGACAACAGAATGCGGAGCTCACCGCAAGCTCGCAGATAAGGCAGAGGAGTTGAGAGTATACGAAGAAAGAGAACAGTACCTCAGTTGGGTCCTCCAGAACATCGCACTGGAGTTACCCCAGTGTAATATAGAGTTTGCCTTACCTCTACCGCAGAAGGTAAGAAGAATTACAGATAGAGCAAAGGCTCTGGAAGAGACAGTGATCAATATGGAGGAAGACCACAAAGCATAGATTGCCGAGCTTGAGGCTCAAGCACTAGGCACGCCTCAGGAAGAAAAGGAAGCAATGGCAGAGGCCTTTAGACTCACTTCAACACAGATGAAGTGTCACATAGATGATGCAGAGTCATTACTAGCTGATGCGACAAAGACATGGTCGGAGCTAGACGAGCTCCCAGCTAAACTGGAATTACAGCAGAGCATCCAAAACATAGAGAAGGCCATAGTAGCAATGAAGTAAGAAGTCAAGAGCTTAGGAGCTCTTGCAAATATGAAGAGGACAACAGAGATGAACCGTTTGCAACAGGGAGCACAGCAGTTAAGAGAAAAAGAGATACAATTTAATAATCTGCTTCAGCCATATCAGGAACAAATCGCAGAGCTGGTCGATGCGGTTGAGCAGAGAGTCAAGGAGTTCACTTCAAGAAAATGTGAAATTGATGGTACAGAAGACTCCATCATTAGTCAAGTTATGCTTGAAGTGGCACAAGACTATGTCGAACCTATGGACAAAGAAGTCGCAGGACTTCGAGAAAGATTTGCAAGGACTTCGCAGGAAGCCAAGGAGAAGCTACAGCAAGAGAAGCCAGTTGTTAGTGGCTTGGGGATGAGCCACAAGTAAGTGTTAGGGGACTGTTGGATCAGGGCCCACAGCTATAGGAAACGCTGCTATATCGGGACAAGAAAGTCAAAAGAAAAAGTACAAGAAGCGGCCAAGAAGAGAGAGATCAACCACTGCACTTAAGGCAGTGGTGAAGACAGGAGGGCTGAGCTACCCTCATAAAGGAAAAGGAACAATGGGTTGAGGTATTTAATACAAAGGACAGAAGGGGAGTTACTGAGGAAGCGGTGCCCATACCCTTGATCAGTGTTGGGAAGCGTGGAAGACTGCAGAGAGCTGCAGTATGACCAGTAAGCGGCAGTTCAAAGTACAGACGTGCCGACTGTCATAGTTAAGGTTTTCGGGTTACTGTTGGGATAGGCCCACAGTTTTGTATCAGGGTGAGACCTTTGGGCCACCTATTTAAGCATGTATTTTGTATTATAGACAGTTAGATAGTTGGCCAGTCGGGTAGTAGATAGACAATTAGCCAGTTGTTTAGTCATCTGTATTGTAAGATATTAATAAAGAGTTGAGCTCTGGTTCCGTTATTCAGTCTGTATTATCTTACTGTAACCAATAGCCAACTCCTTGAGTATGAATGTAACAATCTGCAGGGATTGAGAGAGAGAGAGAGAGGATATATTGTAAGAAGAAAGCAGAATAGAAGAGAAGAGATCTAAGAGAGAAGGGCTCCAGCTGAGAACGTGGAGTTTCCTAGAAGATCTCGAGCTGCATAATAGGTTGCAACAGAACTGTGTTTACTCTCTCAAGATATAATATAAAAACCAGTTCCTGTGGACATAGCTTCCTCCTTGGAAGTGAACCATGTAAAATCAGTGTGTTGTGTGACTATTTCATGTGATTGTGGTTACGTATTTTCTATCTGTTACCTGTTACATGAGCTTAGCTAATAGTTAATGAATGTGTGTATGCTATCCTTTAGTTTACAGTAACGTAGAGGATTAAATATGAGTTGAATGTGTTAAATATTCTGCATATAAGTATCAGTGTTTGATTCAGACCATAATAGTTACAATGTCAAGTGATTCCTGTATATTCAGTTCCACAACTTGAGCGCAATAGATGTTGATCATATTAGACTATAGAAGCTAGGTGAAGTTGTTTAACACTCTTGTGAATGCTAGCTAAGCTAGTATAAGAGAGAAAGGGAAGTCATTGGACCGTGAGAGTTGGAGTGTCCTATTAAGTCTTACCATAGAAGCTATTGCAGCACAAAAAGGCGATATCTCACTACCGAAGGAGTCACAGTGTGGGATATCACAGGTAAAGAGTCAAGTACAAAGGAAAGTTTGTGCATCGTCGGAGAAGCCGCGATGCGATAAGAGTCCATCTCATAGCAGAGTCTACGCGGAAGAGAGATTCAGCGTTATAAAGAGACTCAACTGGTTAACCAGAGTCAAGAGAAACCTAGGATGCTACAGAACCTGGTTGAGGACACGTGAGTCTTCACCCACCCCATCTAGGATCACTTCGGGTGAGACTTCAGGCCGTTCTACGGTCTGTCGCCGAAAGGGCCATTGAGCTAGGGCTTTTGTTGGTACATTATAGCAAACTCGGGTCTGCCCATAGATAACCAACATTTTGTATGCCTGAAATCCAAAGTGCTTCAGATGAGGTCTCGTGACCATATTTTTTGTAAAAACACTTTATATATATATATACAGACTCAGTTCCGGTGTTTACATGTCTTTCAAATGTATGAATTATATTTACATGAGTTTTATGTGTCTTCTACTATTTATTTTACTTTATGATTGACCATTTTTAATTTTAAAAGTTATGAATGGGAAATATACTAGTCTAGAATGTAATTTGCTAATGAATTAGCAATCATGTTATCAGACCTATGGATATGCCTATAAGTGATGGAATCGAAAGAGATTTCTAACAAACACACTCTCTGAAAGAGGTGGAGAAGTGTGGGGTTCTTGATAGTGTAAACATGATATAGGTGACAAACCACTAGATGAGAGTCCAGAAATACTACCAAATCATGAATGTCCCGAGATGCAACCTCAGTGAGTAAACCTATCACTTCCTGATACTCAGCGACAGATATGATTCTAAGGAACCATACTTATATAAAAGTGTATAAATGTCAGCGAATATTACCATTTTAAAAAATGCCAACTATAAAATGAATGGCGATATTTTTCAAAAAATATTTTAATTTCCAAGGATTTTATATCGTTTATATAATAATTTGGCGATTTTTAGGGTGACAAATTTGTACCCCATCAAAATTGGGTGAAATAAAGCTTCAAAAAATGAAAAATGGCGAATCTTGTTTGGGAGAAAAACATGGAAAAATAGCCCACTGGGCTAAAATTCATCCCTAAAATTATCCCTACTCAACGATGTTGTTGGTAGCCAGACCAATACAAACCATTCCTAAACTGACTAAATCCTGAGCTGGGGAATACAAAACCCACACTGTTGAAGCAAGATTCAAGGTATGACGGCATGAACCATCAGCGAAACCATAGAAAGCCATCCAATATGCATAACCAAAACATGGTATAAATAGTATGGACATCCAAACTCAAAACCATATTGAAAATACCAAAACATACTAAAAGTCAAATATACATATATACAAGGTACCATACATAAATGTCTTAAGCATAGTACCTCTTCAGGTACAACCCATTGCGAGGTTTCCTGGAAGGTATCTCGTCATAATCTACGAGATCATAAGCCCCTTTCTATAAGACCTTACTAATGACAAAGGGACAGTACCACATGGATTTGAACTTTCCCTTCCCTATTTTATCATGTCTCTTATTATAAGTCAGGACTAGGTCACCTTCATTAAAGAAACGAGGTTGAACAAACTTGTCATACTATTCCTTGATGCGTTTTTTGTGTGCCTCGTTAGCCGAGGCAGCGTCTCTCCTACTTTAATCAAGGTTGGCAAAGTACAAAAACCTCTCTTCCTCAGCGGAAGTGTTTGGGAGAATTTATACTGCAAGTTTAAGTGACAGGATTTGACCTCGATAGGGAGGATAGCTTCCATTCCATAAACCAACTGAAAGGGTGTGAAACTAGTTGTTTTTTTTACTGAATTCCTATAAGCCAAAAGTGTGGAAAAGAGAGTCAAGTGTCAGTTGGATCTTTCATCTCCAACCATCCTATGCAACATAGTTTTCAAAACTTTGTTAATGGCCTCAACCTGACCATTATCCTGCGAGTAATACAGAGTTGAGTTTTCATGGCGAAAACCCAACTTAGCACTCATCTCAGCCATCATCTGATTCTGGAAATGAAATTCATGGTAAGTGACTATAGCTTGCGGGACTCCAAACCTAGATATCACATGGTTGAATAAAAAGAGGGAGACATTATGTAGGCATTGCCTCATCCCATTTTGTGAAAGAATCCACGGTTGCGATGATGTAACCATGCCCCCCATCTAAGGTAGGATTACAACGCATGAAATAAATACCCCACTTGGCGAAAGGGCCAACTGCAATAATGAAGTGTAACGGAGCAAGGTGGGTTCACTTTTTTGGATAAAAGTTTTGATAGGGTGGGAATTTCTTAACTGCTTCATGGAAATATTTAAATATCGAAGGCCATAAATACCCAGCGTGAAGAATTTGTTAGGCTATAGCCATCCCAGAAAGATGACCACCACATTCTCTAGAGTGGCAGTCATTTAGAACCTGTTCATCCTCTTCATGTGTAAGGCATTGTCGAATAATGGAATCGATACCACATCAGTACAATGTATCGTTCAAAATGAGATAATACTTTTGGTGGTGACAGATATGATGATGATCATCATGGGATATGTGGGGCTGAAATCTATAAGTCTGGAGATAGATAATCAAATCTCCATACCATGGATCGGTTGTGCTTATCAAGAACAAGAATTCATTCAGGAATAAATCATTGGGATAAGTTTCTGTCAAAGAATAGGGAAGGTCACACATCAAGTCCACGAAAACCAAGGATTTATTCAAAGTAGCCTTAGTGAACTCAAGATCAAAAACATCCAACAAGAATATTTTCCCCCTAGTACCTAACGGGTCAGAATGTAGTACATAGGGTTTTTTATATGTGAGTATAGTTGTGGTACGAAGTATAATGTAATGACGAAACTTTTGTACAACAATGACTGTAGCTAGAGCTAATTTCTCCACACATGAGTAACGGGTTTCAGAGTCAATGAGACTCTTACTCAATTAATATATCACATGTTCTTGGTCATTGGGATTATCCTACTCTAGAACCATTGCAATGGTAGTAGGGGAGGCAGCAACGTACAATAGAAATTCTTTTGAATAATCTCGGGAGTGTATCACAGGTGAATGGGTCAGAGCGTGCTTCAGATTGTCAAAATATTGTTTGGCCTGGTCATCCCAAAATAACGAGGTGTCCTTTTTCAGAAGATGCATATAACCATGTGTTTTCTCTACAAAGTTGCACACAAAAAGATGAACAATGTTTTCCTTCCCTTGCAAACTTTGGAGCTCGGTAATGTTTGTCGGGGTGGGTAATGCCAGGATAGAAGCAATTTTCGGAGGATCAATCTAGATGCCATATTTGGAAACCACAAAACCGAGAAGGCGTCCGATCTCAACACAAAAGACACATTTGTGTTGATTTAGCCATATATTATAATGACAACACTTAAGGAAAAGGTCTCTAAGATGACTTGGATGGTCTTCCCATTGCTGCAAATGAGCAGGGATATTGTCAAGGTATGGATCCACGATGTGCTTGATATCATGAAAGGCATAGGAAATGGCTCGCTGGGATGCAGCTCAAAAAGGTAACTTCCGATATGCTAATGTTCCCTAAGGGAAAATGAATATAATTTTATGTTGATTGGAAGGAAGAATATCTATTTGATTGTAGCCATAAAAGCCATCCATGAAAAAAAAGATGATTCTCCCAACACAGTTATCGATGATCTGATCCATATGTGGAGTAGGGAAATTGTCCTTAGGGAAATCCTTATTTAAGTTTCAAAAATCAATGCAGACTCTAATAGTGCCTTTCTTCTTAGTCACAAGGACAATATTAGATACCCATTCCGTCAGGGGTATGGGATAAATAAACCTGGACTTCAAAAAAATTTCCACTTTATCTTTAATAGCCACATACTTCCTAGGATGGACTTGACATATTTTTTGTCAAACAGGTTTTGTCGTGGGATAGGTTCTAATATCGTGTACAACAATTGATGGATCGATCCCAGGAATATCCTCATACATCTAAGCAACAATATCACATAATTCTTTGAAAATAGCTCTATAAATTTTAGTTTCATCTATCGAGTTGTTCTGGCCTACATGGATGTGCTCAACAATTCCGGTCTTTACTAATATGTCAATCAGGGTTTTCCTAGTGATGTTGCAAATATTTCCTTCGGAATTTGTGTCTTGCAACAATATAGGCATTTGTAGATTGGTGACAATATCAGTACTGATAAGATGTACGAGGTCAAAATATACTGAACTGGAATTAGGAAGAAAATAAGATCTATGATGGTGATCTTCCCATACAAGTTCATCCGTACTCATGATCTTCATGATGGACTCATCTGAAGGAAAATTCTAGGAGAGATAGTCTAGAGTAGAGAGGGATGGTTCTAGCCAGTAGGGTAGGTGGTAAGGATCCAAAGCCACTGGATGAAGATCGTCATAATGGACATCGAAAGCATATTAAAAAACATCAGACAGTGCTTCATAAGGGCCAAGAGAGGATGACTCAACAACTTCTTTGCCTTTAGGACTATGGCCAGTCTTGGAAATCATGTTCACGGTCGCTACTTTTGTACTAGGAGGGGCTTAATGAAATACTCCTAGGAGGTTTGAATCCTTTAGCATACCTACCCCAATCAACTAATAAGGAGGAGGGGACTGACCTAGAATAGGGATGTAATTCATGGTGGGAGCAGTAACATCTAGTGAACAAAAGTTAAGCTAATCGATAGTTACAATCTTCCCCAAATGAGTAAATTGGAGATTTCAAAAGACTGTCAAAGTGACGACAATCATAGAATAGAACAAATTTCTACCCAATAGAATATTGTAATCCAACAGGGCATCGACCACTTCCACCTAAATGGAAACAGTATTTCCCCCAAGCTCGACTGAAAGGACTGGTAACAGACCATGAGGCTGGAAACCTCGTCCATAAAAATATTTTAAGGTCGTAGGTGAATTTGTAAGTTCAGGAGAACCAATTACTCTCCAACAAGATATAGACAAAATTGAGGTTAAAGCTCCCTCATCCAAAATGGTCTGATGGACCTTTCTCCCAAGTACTCTAGAGGTAATTTGAAATGGAAGTTGGTGAGGCAATTTGGATTTATAGTTATTCACATTGAAATGGATTATTTCAGTGTTATCTGGGTATAATTGTTAGCATTATTAATCCTCCCTTGGTCAAATGTCTATTAGATTAATTATTACCTAACTTAGGAACCTTAATTAAATATTTGGGTCCACTAGTAAAATTGGGTCCACTTAGCCCAATGGGGCCACCAGTGTACTGATCACTAGAGTGTGGGAAACATTGCTAGAGTTTAATTTCCACTTAATACATATGCATGCATCAGTTTGGGTGCCTCCTATACCAATCCCTACATTTTAGGAGCCACTCAGAGTCTCGACACAAACCTACTTCAGTTAGTTGGGGTTAGTACTAGTTAGTCTTAGATAGCCATCAGTTACTTTCAGTTAGTTCTCAAACAGTTAGATAGCACATGTATTGCATGGATAATGCATGGATGCATGTGGAGTAGGTTCCTTTTCCCACCTAACACACTCAGTTGCACTGAGTTAACTAGCTGTCAATGTTTGTTTGAGTTGGTTGGACATCTGGGAGTTGATTTTGGACTCCGATATTGATTGGGAGACCATGAGTTAGAGATTCAATTAGATATAGTCATATCCTATTGGGAGATTCAAATTCATACCCCATGCATCTGAATTATTCCTATGTAAACTATTGTAACACCGGATATTATTATTCTGAATGATACTATAAATTCCTGAGCAATACTCATATGTTTCCTATGTGGTTTTTTTTGTTCAGTTTGTATCTTCATTTTCCATTCTTTTGCTGCAAACATTATTAGAACTATCTGCTTGAAGATATAAATTGAATTCAAATTCTAATATTGTATCAAATCCTTCTCAGGAAGGTTTCATGCTTGTTTCTCCCCATCGAACATCAGAAGTACTTGGGTTTCCACAAAAGTCCCCTATGAAAATTTGCTAGCTCTAGATTTATTCAGAGCAGTAGAGAGGGTTTGATGGACACTGAAAAAATGTTCATGCCAGGAGGAAAAGCATGATTCTAATAGTTCATATGTTTTAGTGTGTTATTGTAGTGAAATTATCAGGTGCTATGTAGCTTGTGAGAAGTATTTGCAGTCTTCCAGCCAAAGCAATTATGAGTTCTCAAACCCATGAACCAAGGATCCTCACAACTTCCAATTATCTTGATTGGAGGATTGATATGTAGCTGGCCTTGCGCAAGCATGGCTACCATAGCACCATACATTAATGGAAGGATGAGCCTCATCAGTCGGTAGAGTGGAACAAGTTCCTAAACCGTTGTGATGAAACATTCGGGTACTTATGTACTTATATTTCCAGAGATTTTCTCTTCCATATAGAAAGATTGAGGACTCCCAAAGAATCCTAGGATAGGCTTGATATATTTTTTAACAAATAAGATGAGATTCAGGGACACATTTTGGAGAATGATTTGGTATCTTTACATCCCAATAGTTTCGATACTTTTGAGAAAGTCTTCACTAAATTCAAGTCTCTAGCACTCCACTACAGACAGTGTGGAATAGAGCAGAAGTATGAGCAGAATGTCCTTTCCATACTCAGAAACCTTGGCCCTGAGTATTATGTGTTTGTTTCCATATTTCATTCCAAGCAGGAAAGATTTCCTGATTGGAAGGTTCCTTCATTAGATTCTTTTTTTGATTCCTTAATAAAAGAGCAAGACAAATTGATGAGAATGGGAGTCATGAATACATCCAAAGATCAAGCTCTTCTAGTTTCTAACTCTTCTAAAGCACAAACAAAGGGGAAATCAAAGAAGAAGGATCCAAAGGCAGCTGATTTGAAGCCTAAACAAAATCAGCAAGCTCATGAAGGGGCCTCTGGCTCTAAGAAGAACAAATTTGAAAATAAGTTATGTCCTTATTGTGAAAAGGGGTACCATCTCGAAGATCATTGTATGCAGAAAGAAATTGATGAAATGACATCTCTTCTCAAGCAGCATAAAATTTCTTCCCTAAGAGAAAATAAGCCCGATGAAGAACTAGAGAGAGAAGATACCGAGAGGTGTCATGCTTTGAGAGAAACAATATCTCCATACTTGGAATACATAATAGATTCTAGAGCTTCCAACCACATGGTTGGTTCCAAAGAATCCTTCTCTACTCTTTCACTAAAAAAAGGGCCTAACATCCACATGGGAGATGATTCCTAGATTCCAGTAGAAGGAAGGAGCTCAGTCACAGCAAAGCATGGTGATTTCAAGAATGTCTTATATGTTCCCTCCCTTGCTGCTAACCTATTGTATGTTTACCAGATGACACATACAGGCTCTCGCAAGATAGTTACATTCGCCTCAAAATCGGTTGAGATTATAGAAAACTCCATTGGAAAGCTTGTAGCGAAAGGTATTGCAAATCACTTTACCAAAGCTTATGAGTTCTGAGAATTCTTACATGTTTCTCCTCCTACAACTTTATTGTCTCATGCTAACAACACCTTGAATATTTGGCATGAGATATTTGGTCATCTCAATTTCAAATATCTGAAGCAGCTCCACAATGATAAATTGGTTGAAGGTTTTCACTCCATCCAAACTTCTGATGGAGTATGTGTTGGTTGCTTGGTAGGTAAGCATCCAAAAAAGAAGTATGTTGTTGGGAAGGCACATAGAGTTTCCTCTACACTTGATTTGATACGTAGTGATGTAGAAGGACCTATGTCGACAAACTCCATTAATGGTTGTAGGTACTTCCTCACTTTTATTAATGACTGTTCACGGTACTGTTGGATCTACTTCATGAAACAAAAATCAGAAGTTTTTGAGACCTTTAAATTTTTTAAAGCTATGGTTGAGAATAGTTTCAATAAGAAGATCAAGTTAATAAGAGATGATAAGGGAGGAGAATATATCAATGAATATTTTCATAGTTTCTATGAATCAGAAGGGATTCAAATGGAACACTCAGTTCCATACACACCACAACAAAATGGTGTGGTTGAGAGGAAGAACAGATCATGGAAAGAGATGGCAACATTCCTTCTCAATGCCAGCATATACCTCCTTCTCTTTGAGCTGAAGCAGTAAATTGTGCTTCATATTTGTAGAATAGGGTTCCCCACAAGTCAGTGGTTGGGGTGAATCCATTCGAAGCACTGCATGGGTATAAGACCAATGTCTCTCATCTGCGAGTTTTTTCTTCCAAAGCTTGGTCCAAAATACCACTTGACAATAGGAAGGCCTTCTAAGCCCAAAGTAGTGAATGCATTCTACTGGGATATGCAGAAGATGCAAAATATTACAAACTGATTGAGGTTGCTACCAGAAGATGCTTCATTGAAAGAAGTGTCAAGTTCAAAGAATATCAGTTGCATGATACTCCTCCAACAGCATAGGAAGGTATAACTATTTCTCCACCTATTTTTGATAATGATGATGATGTGCTATAGGTTTCAGATTGAGATGAAGAAGATCACATTCACCATGATATTGTAATTGAGATTGAATCTCAAGAGATTCTATATCCAGATCCAGTACCTATTCCTAATCAGAAGCCTAAACCCAGATGGGCTCAAAAGCTTATTGATGCAGCTGGAAGAGGTGTTGGAGATCTAGAAGATAGAAGAAGAACAAGGTCCTAGTATCAGAATGAGCATGATGCACCATCTCTCACAAATTCTCTATCTATAGTATGGTGCAGCAAAGTTTCAGGTCGATGCTACTTGATGATGGTGAATGATCAGCTACATGGCCCTTAGAAGCAAAAACTTGATCATTCCCTACCTTCACCATCCAGAAGAGACAAACAAAGTCATCAGTTCAGAAGTACATTGAGAGGTCCACTGATGGACCATGATGCTGCATAGAGCTGCAATTTTGTAGTAGTGTTTTTGCTCAAGTTATTTTTCTAAGGAGGAAGCTGTTTTTCTTCTAAAGATAGCTTGCATATTTCTATTTTCCTTCTAATTTTTTAGGGGGGTGGGTTCCCATGAGGTTTTCCCCTATTTCCTCAATTTTATTAAGCATAATTTTTTTTATTATCTTTTAGATTCTATTTGGGTGACATATGGTCTTATTACGAGGGCCCACAGTTGTCCAAGTTAGGATTCAGGGGGGATATTAGGATTATTAATCCTCCCTTAGTCAAATGTTTATTAGATAAATGATTTCCCAACTTAGGAACCTTAATTAAATATTTGGGTCCATTAGTACCATTGGGTCCACTTAGCCCAATGGGGACACATGTACTAGTCACTGGAGTATGGGGAACATTGCTAGAGGTTAACTGCCAATTGCTGCATGTGCATGAATAAGTTTGGGAGCCTCCTATACCAATCCCTACATTTTAGGAGACACTGGGAGTCCCGACAATAACCTACTTCAGTTAGTTGGAGTTAGTACTGTTTAGTCTCAGTTAGCCCTCAGTTACTTTTAGTTAGTTCTCAAAGTGTTAGCTAGCGTATGTCTTGCATGGATAATGCATGGATGCATGTGGAGCAGGCACCTTTTCCCACCTAACAAACTCAGTTGCACTGAGTTAACTGGCTTTCACTATTTGTTTGAGTTGGTTGGACATCTGGGAGTTGATTTTGGACTCTGATATTGATTGGGAGACCATGAGTTAGAGATTCAGTTAGATATAGCCATATCCTCTTGGGAGATTCAAATTCATAACCCATACATTTGAATTCTTCCTATGTAAACTTTTGTAACACCAGTTATTATTATTGTGAATGATACTGTAAATTCATGAGCAATACTCATTTGTTTCCTCTGTGGTTTGTTTTGTTCAGTTTGTATCTTCATTCTCCATTCTTTTGCTACAAACATTATTAGAACTATCTGCTTGAATATCTAAATGACATTCAAATTATAATACTAATTCCCCCAAATTTTTTAATAGGTTTTTACGCTACGTCAGATAGCTTTGGAGTACCTCCAAGGTAGACATTGCATAGGGTTCATGAGCCAAATATTCAACCACATTGTAGAATTGTGCAACTTGGGCATTGGGATTGAGAACAACCTTCCTGAGGGTAGCCTTAGGCAGTTGCAAAATCAAATCAATATTAGGTTTCTCAATGACGAGAGTGCCATTAGACAAAGATGGAGGGAGACTAGTAGAAGGAAATTTCTCAGAAGAAGGATTTTTGTCCTTCTTCTCGATTGGCTTGTCGTAAGAATGACTATGAGTATTCAAATTCATGGTATCTGATGTAACACCCCAGTTTCGACCCCATTTGCATTAAATATATATGATGTAAATATTGTAATTAATCATGGTGTGGAGCTAAAGGAAAAATCCCCACCATTGATTTATCGTTTTATGTTCGCTGATTAAAATAGATGCCAATGGTATTTTGTGCTAACTGCACCTTACAATTTTGGACATCATGTAAATATGCAATTTAATTAAATACCCACAACTAGCTATGTCAATGCAACATTAAAGAGATGCGGGCATGATTTCCTAAGGATAAAGGGGGGTGTTAACACCCAAAAATGGTTAACTACCTCATCTACCCCATTACATGGCTCATTTGTCCACTTTCCCACCATATCTCCATCAAAAACCCATAAAACCATCTAAAAGGTCACCAAAAAGCTTAAAATGCCTCCAAAAGGCTAGAAAATCCTTTTTTCCTCCAAAAATATCCAAAAAGGAATAAAAAATATAAAATAATGAGGAAAAAAAGAAGAAACCCTAAATAGCTGAAACCTTAAACAGCTAAAACCCTAAAAAGCTGACCTAAACCACATGGTTTTATAAATAAGTGATGGAGACCCATTAATCCATATCCATTATCTTAAGCACCCTGCCTCTGCCGAAATTATTCTTGAAACCCTAGCTTACCATCAAGCTACTTTCACCATTGAGAATTCTTTTTGGCCCATTT
>LPNX010116215.1:287599-523040 GCA_001517045.1 Pseudotsuga menziesii
ATAGGGGGGGTGTTTAAAATTGATCCAATGGGGAGAATCCAAGTGTTAAAAGGAGAACCCATTAGCTACCAACCACCTTTCTTGTCTTATTCAACCACCCACTTAATTATCCAAGCAGTTAGTGGGGCATTTTTTGCCTTGGGGCTTAGGAGGTGTGGGCAACCGTCATTTCTAGCAAGGTCATCAATATTTGACCACATGCATGCCCAAGGGGAGAGTTCTTACCCATTATCCCTCATGTGGAAGAGGGGAGTAGATTATTCACACACAGGGGCAACCGCATTTTTCCTCACACAGGGCGTTCTCCATTTCCTCACGCAGTGGAAGCTTGGAGAGCTATTTTCCTCCACATTTTTTGTCTGTTGTGTTCTTCCTTCACGATTGGGGGCTCATGGGAATTTTTCTCACCCATAATTCATCCACACTGGGGCTCTCTGAAGCTGCTAGGAGCTTCCTGTGTGTGGCATTCATGTTTTTCTGTTGTGTGTGTGGTTTCCCTCATGTGGGCAACCATTTTCTTCAATTTCCCAAGATGGAATTCCTTTTTGGTAATTCCCAGCAAATTGGATAAGACACCACAAATTTCTGAGTGGTTGTTGAGCCGTTTTCTTTCCCACATGGAGCCAAGAACATTCTATGACATTGATTTTGGTCATAGGGCTATTATCTTCATTCACCGTTGCCAATTTTGGCTCCCAGGATGTTTTTGGTTCATACCTAGAACTTGCGTTTTATTGCGTAGTGCATCCTTGTGTTGGATTGGCTGAGTAAGTCCAAGAATCCACCTGTTAGTGGGATGACTTTGTTTGGATGTGGTTATTGGATTGAATGTGGGTGTTTGGCCTTACTGTGTGTAAGTTTGTGTCCCCTAGTTCCCTGTGGAAATCATGCCCAGCTCAAGGGTGGAAATGATGCTGAGAGAGTAAGGAGCACAATGGCCTATGGTTGGGTGGAACGTTGCAGCGACATAGATAGTTGCGAGGAAGCTTCTTCTCAAGATAAGTATTCTCATATTTAACTCTGCAATTCTGTTGTCTTCATAAATTATCATGAACATGTTAAATGCTTGAGCAGGAGGAATGTTGCTTCTTTTATGAGTATGAAAAACATGTATGTCAATGCTTGAATATGTATGCTTCCATTGTAGATTGCATGTTTTATACATCTGTGTATGTTTTTAAGTTTCATGCATTTTATATCATGTTAATGGGACTAGTTTGCCCGGATTGATAGCAACATAGTCATGTATTCTCTTTGTAGAAGGGTGGGGACATGACAGTGTGGTATCAAAGCTCATGTTGCATATTTGGGCCTCAATGGACCAAGAATATGGACAATGATAGAGGCAGGATTACCCTCTGTTGAGCACAGGCTAGCAGCAAATTTTCAAAAATTTTCCTAAGTTGGAAATTTTCATATATCGGCTAAGTTGACGAGTTCTACCGATACAGTGGCGGCTAAAATAGTTGAGTTGAGTTGATGGCATGTTGAGATGACGAAGGGAAAGAAGGAAGAAAAATTTGAAAATTTTCTAAGTGTGAAAATCGAGTAAAATTGATGAATTTTGGCGATACGTTGGCTAACTTCAGTAAGTTTTGTCGATACACATCTAGAGAACTTGGCGAGTTGAGCCGATGGCAAGAAAAGAGATGGAAAAAATTTCGAAAATTTATCTAAGTATGGACATTTCAGAAAAAATTTGGCAGTTTTTTTGATGCATGTCAGATGAAATCAGTGAGTTTCGTCGATCTGTATTTGGCAAAAAAGGGTGAGTCTCGCTGATGTGCGTCGAGCAAAAAAGTTCAGTTTTTCTGATGCTGAGGAAAGAAGGAAGAATTTCTCGGATGATTTTTCTGATGCACTCAGATAATTTTTTCGATGCATCTCGAATAAGTTTTGTGATGCATCTCTGATGAGTTTTTTCGATGCCAAGGAAAGAAGGAATAATTTATCGGATGAGTTTTTTGTTGCATCTTGAATAAGTTTTCCAATGCATCTCAGATGAGTTTTGTCGATGCCAAGGAAAGAAAGAAAATTTTTCAAAAATTTGTCTTTGTCAAAAATCGCATATCAAAAAGAAAAGATGAAGTGTTTCTGATACATTTCGGGTGAAATCAATAAGTTTTTTCGATACATCGGAAAAGTTTGATGAGTTTTTCGATCAAAAAGAAAAGGGCAAGCTTTCCAATACATCAAATGAACTCGGTGAGTTCTGGCGACACATCGGAAGGAAAAGATGAGTTTTTTTGATCGAAAAGAAATGATAAGTTTTTTCGATGTGTTAGAAGGGAAAATATGAGTCGATCCGACATGTTGAAAAACTTAAGTGATTTTTCCAATCGGGTGGAAAAGCTAAGTTGCTCCAAAAAAGAAACTTTTTGCATGTTTTCAGTGGGATTTACAGGGACCAGAAAGGTGAAAAATGGCAGTGATCTTATGCACTAGATTACGCAAAAATAATAGATTTACAAAAAAAAAAAAGGGCGCTTCCCTCAACCCACCCTACAATGGCACAATGAAGCCACAAGGGGGAAATCCCCCTTGACCCCCTTCATCCCCCTGAGACATTAGTTGTCACAGAAAGGAAACTACAACAAGAAGGAGTGCTAACTAGTAGAATTGCTAAACTTATCCAACCTAATGAAAGGCACACTGACTGTTCATGCCTGCAAGAAGCAATTGGTAAGTAATTGTTTGAATTTCTGAGATGGACTAACAAATGTTGTTGTTAACACATTTTGCAGAGGCATAGTGCATATTGAAGAGTTGATCTTGGTCCAACCAAGAGGATCAAACAAGGACAATTCCAAGAAGACTAACAACATGGACGATGCACAGGATCCCTGTGGACACGAGAAATATGCTATGGGGGAAAATCCAAGAGATCCATAAGAGAGCAGAAATCCACTACAATTCTGGAGATGTGGATGACCCCATTTGTGCCAAATTTTTCCACATGGGGAAGGGTGTATAAGGCCATCTTACAATATGCAAGGTCATGGAACTGAAGATGTTGAGAAGTGGGAACAAGAGAGTTCCCCAGATGCTGCAACTTCCATAAGAATACTGAGGGCAGTGTTGTAGGATTTCAAAGAAGAAAATAAAAGGTTGGTCAAGGCTCTGGTAGAGAAAAACCAGTTGACTATCGCCATGCTACAGAGTTTGAAAGATCTCCAAATGCAGATAAACTCTGGGCATCAATTAATAGAGATAGAAGGGAGTAGGAGAAGTTCCCATGAGAAGAATGAGAAGCTTAATCCAATGAAGAAAGGTTTCAAAACTCCTCAACTCCTAAAGCACCAAAGGAAGCCATCACAAGCTGTGATTGATCTGACTAGAGTTATGAGGAAAAATCCAAAGGAACCTATCAAATGTGTGGGATGTGAAGGACCCCATCTATGCAGGTATTGTCCACTTGAAGAATAGGAATGAGGTTCAAGTCGCTAGGACCCAAGAAGCTAAAACTATGGGTCAAGATGCAGGGATCATTCCTAAAAATTTTGCAGTGCTAGAATACTACCAGGAAGGTCATAACTCAACTATGGTGGAAGTTGAGGGTGAGATTGTTGAACAAACTATTTCTGTTTTGATCGACCCTAGGTCGACTCAAAGCTATATCATCTATGGATTTATTGAGATGGGTACTTTGAAGAAATAAAACCATAGAAGATCATGTTTATTCCAACTAGCCACTGGAATCCAAAAGGATGTCAGTGAGGTGGTAATGAAATGTCCATTGGTCATGGATGGGTTACTCACCTGTGCAGATCTGAATGTTCTACCACTTGGATCATATGATGTCCCCATTGAAATGGATTGGTTGGAATCACATAGAACAAATCTTCATTGTTACAACAAGACTTTTGAGTGACTGGATGAAGAAGGAAACCTAAGGGTTGTGAAAGGAATTGCAAAAGTGATCTTTGGAAGGAAGTCTTCAGCAATGCAGCTGAATAAGTTCTATGGGAAAGGTTGCAGAGTGTATGCAGCTCATGTTTTGGAAGTAGCAGAGTATGATACTCCTAGGTTGGAGGGATTTCATATGCTACATGAATTTAGGAATGTTCTCTCTGATGAAATTCCAAGGCTTCCTCCAAGGAGTGCATTAATTTTACCTTTGAGCTTGTTCCTGGAGCAACACCAGTTTCCCAAACATCCTATAGGATGGAAAAACTAGAACTGCCAGAGCTAAACATGTAGCTACAAGATTTGTTGGAAAATAAGTACCCTACACCAAGTGTGTCTCCTTAGGGAACACCATTTCTGTTTGTGAAAAATAAATATGATACACTATGGTTGCGTATTGATCACAGATAGTTGAGCAAAGTCACTGTGAAGGACAAGTATCCTTTTCCTGGAATTGATGACCGTTTTGATCAAATGAGAGGAGCGAAGGTGTTTTCCAAGATTGACTTAAGGTATGGTGACCAACAGGTAAGGATCAAGGATGAAGATGTTCATAAGGCAACCTTCGGAGCAAGGTATGAATCTTATGATTTCATAGTGGTACCATTTTGGTTCACAAATGCACCAACTACGTTTATATTCCTCAGGAATAATATTTTCAGCAGGTACTTGGGAAAGTTTTCTCTCATTTTCCTTTATGGCATTCTTACTTATTCAAAGGATGAGGAAAAACATGTGGAACAGTTGAGGCTATTTTTAAAATTGCTCAAGAAGCATCAACTGTATGCAAAGTTCAGCAACTATGACTTCTATGAAGATGGAATTCATTATTTGGGTCACATTATCTTAGATAAAGGAATATCTATAGACCCTGAAAAGATTGAGGCCATGATGAGTTGGCCTGCTCCAAGAAAGTTAACAGATATAAGATATTTTCTGGGACTTGCAGGATACTGTAGGAGGTTCACTGAAGGACATTCTGCAGGTAAAGCTGAGTATGTATAGGATGAGGAAGCCTACATGTGAACTTCTAGTTCCATGAAGAAATGGCATTTCCTGAAGACTGTAGGTAGAATGAACGAAGCAGAGTAGTCTAGTTGTACCCACTGCAACCAAGGCAAGAAACTATGATGTGCTATGAGAAGGATCTCATGACTGAAATCTAACTTTTGAACATAATAGATTTTGAACTTCAGATTTTAAATTTTGTTGTTAATCAAATATTATTAACTGTTTGGCTGATCTAAAATGGTGTCAAGATGACATGTTGTATGTGAATGTCCAGGTTTTGGGAAGCATGTGTAAGTTAGGAATGAGTACTACCCACTTGCAAAAGCCAAACAATATGAGGACGATCTCATGATTACAAAATCCAATTTTCCATGGGAAGTAGAATTATGAATTCAAATTTTGGATTTGACTATCAATGTTATTAATCATTTGATAATTGGAAATTTAGCCAGGCATGAAATAGATTTCAAAATCTATGATTAAATTTTTATGATGACATCTCATATGAACTACATGCTTGTATGTAACGTAGGTGAGATGATGAAGACATGTACTGCTTGTACATGGCTCCTCAGAAGGATGTAATTGGATACATAGCTTCTCAGAGGGATGTCCCTGGATTAGGTTTGAAAACATATAATTGCAATTATTTTGATAATGACATCTCATATAAACTGCATGCTTGTATGTAACACAGGTAAGATGATGAAAAGGTGTATTGGACATACATGGCTCCTTGGAAGGATGTACTTAGATACATAGCTTCTTGGAGGGATGTGTTTGGGATAGGTTTGAAAACCTATAATTGCAATTATTTTTATAATGGCATCTCATATGAACTGCATGCTTGTATGTAACGTAGGCGAGATGATGGTGGTCCACCCTGGAGTACATAGCTCTCAGGAGGATGTGTTTGAGAAATATGAGTCCTCTGGAAGGATGTACAAGAGTACATAGCTTCACCCCTCCTGCCAGCTAGGCACCGGTATGTATCACTAGGGACACTCAGGGTGTAATACATCCAGTTAGACTTCTCTCCACACACATTCACACCGTAAGGGGACTGTCACAAGAGTGGAGCCTTCGTGAACAGAATAACCCCTAGTTATTATGATGCCCGGAAGGGAAGCGCCTGAGCATTGGTCAGAACTTGGAGGAGGTTCTAGTCCCTTAATCCAAGATCTGTCATTAAGCACCCAAGGAGGTGTTAGGATCTGGAGCGGGGCTGAGTAGATCTCGATTGAGATATTCTCCACAAATAAGTATTTGATTACTTGGAAAATCCTTGTTGATTTTTGTGATTATTCCTATGCATGTGATGTGGTCTGGATTTTCCAAAAATATTGTTAAAGGTTGCATCTTATAGAAATGAATCTGACCAGTGAGTTGACTCATTTTGATGTCTGGAAAGGAAGTCCCTGAGCTTGGAAACCACCGGAGGAGGTGCTAGGCTCTTAAGCCAAAGATGCCATTAAGCACCCAAAGAGGTGTTAGGATCTGGAGTAGAGGTACCCAATCTCGGTCAAGAGATGCTACACAAATAATGTCGGATCATTGGTAAGCACTGAGAGGAAGTGTTGAGCCTTAAGTATATCTTCCATTAAGCACCCAGAGAGGTGTTGGGCTCTAACACATGGCTACCATATCTCGGTTGAGATATGTTATACAAATAAGTATTTGGTTTACTTATCAAATTATTTTTGTTGTTGATTCCTGTAAATATACATGAGCATATGATGTAGCCATGGTTTTTAAAATATTTTTATAGATTGCACCTTATATGAATGAATATGACATGTGAATTAATTGTTGTGGTGTCTGAAAAGGAGGCGCCGAGCTTGGTGAGAACCTAGAAGGAGTTTTAGGCTCTGAAGCAGAGTTGTTAGATCTCGACTGAAAGATATTTTTGGGTGATCCGAGGCTTGCATAAATTTGGATACCCTTTAATGCACACCCATGTGTGAGGTCAGGTAGGGTCATGAGTTCCATGGTTATATTAAGCCCAGTCGGACACCTATGGAACCAAACGAAGATACTTATGCAAGATAAGTATTTGGTTCACTTGGAAACTTCTTATTGATTTTATGTCGATATACATGTACATGTGATTCATCCATGATTTTTTTAAAACCTTTTAAATCTGATGTGGGAATTGAATCATTGCTTGGGGATTGAGCATAGGTATTGCTGGACTACCAAAGATATTGGAGATGTTCCAAGTTGCAGAGAAGGATTCTCCAGGAATGGAAAAATATTCAGTGGTGTGTATTGATGCATGCAATCAAGGACTTGGAGGAGTCCGTACGCATAAAAACTGCGTAGTGGGACCAAGGAGGAGTTCCATATCGTATCATTGGACAAGTGAAAATGTAGAATGAGCACCATGATTTCGATGAGGCTACATGGGACCTGGAGGATTCCATACGATTGGAAAATCAATTTTTTTTAAACTTTACAGAGCACTGAGGTAGTTCCAGAGTAACATTTTTGTTTAGTTTTGATGAGCACTGAGGACAGTGCTGTTGAAGTGGGAACGGAATGTAACACCCCAGTTTTGACCTCATTTGCATTAAATATATATGATGTAAATATTGTAATTGATAATGGTGTGGAGCTAAAGGAAAAATCCCCACCATTTATTTATCGTTTTATGTTTCAGCGATTAAAATCAATGCCGATGGTATTTTGTGCTAACCGACACATTATAATTTTGGACATCATATAAATATGCAATTTAATTAAATACCCACAACTAGCTATGTCAATGCAACAATGAAGAGATGGGGAAATGATTCCCTAAGGATAAAGGGGGGGGTTTAACCTTGAGCCAATGGGGAGAATCCAGGTGTCAAAAGGAGAACCCATCAGCTACCGACCACCTTTATTGTCTTATTCAACCACCCACTTAATTCTCCAAGGTGTTAGTGGGGCACTTATTTCCTTGGGGCTTGGGAGATGTGGACAGCCATCATTTCTGGCAGGGCGGTAAGTCTTTGACCACATGCATGCCCAAGGGGAGAGTTCTCACCCATTATCCCTCATCTGGAAGAGGGGAGTGAATTATTCACACACAGGGGCAGCCACATTTTTCCTCACGTAGGGCATTCTCCATTTCCTCACGTAGTGGAAGCTTGGAGAGATATTTTCCTCCACATTTTTAATATGTTGTGTTCTTCCTTCACGATTGGGGGATCTTGGGCATTTTTCTCAACCATCATTCATCCATGTTAGGGCTCTCTGAAGTCATTGCGAGCTTCTTGTGTGTGGAATTCACATTTGTCTACTGTGTGTGTGGTTTCCCTCACGTGGGAAGCCATTTTCTTCAATTTCCCAAAATGGAAATCTTTTTTGGTAATTCCTAGTGAATTGGAGAAGACAGCATGAATTTATGAGTGGATGTTGAGCCATTTTCTTACCCACATGGATCCAAGAAAATTCTGTGAAGTCAATTTTGGACACAGGGTTGTTATCCCCATTCACTGTTGTCAATTTTGGCTCCCAGGTAATTTTTCGTTCATACCCAGAACTTGATTTTTTCTATGTAGTGCATCCCTGTGTTGACTTGGTTGCGTAAGTCCAAGAATCCATCTGTTAGCGGGCTCGCTGTGTCTGGATGTGGTTAGTGGATTGAACATGGGTGTTTGGCCTTGTTGTGTGTAAGTCTGTGTCCCATAGTTCCCTGTGGAAATCATGCCCAGCTCGAGGGTGGCAGTGATGTTGAGAGAGTAAGGATCACATTGGCCTATGGTTGGGTGGAACATTGTAGCAACACAGCTAGTTACGAGGAAGCTTCTTCTCAAGATAAGTATTATTGTATTTAACTCTGCAATTTTGTTTTATTTGTAAATTATCATGAACATGTTAAATGCTTGAGCAAGATGAACGCTGTTTTTTTTATGAGTATGAACAACATGTTGTCAATCCTTCAATGTGTATGATTCCATTGTAGATTGCATGTTTTATACATATGTGTATGTTTTTAAGTTTCATGCATTTTATATCATGTTAATGGGGCTAGTTTTCCTGGATTGATAGCAACATAGTCGCGTATTCTCCCTGTAGAACGTTGGGGACATGACATCTGAGAACATCAATCTTATTTCTTCCATAGAACTAGAGGTCCCTTGATTAGACACGTGATCTATAAATTGTTGCTGAGACGGGAAGGGAATGGTTAGCACCATTGGGGTGGGATTACTTTTCAGAAATTTACTAATCTCTTCACGATGATGGAACTCTTTCGTGAAGTGATCACCACCACATAACAAGCAAGGGTACTTGGCCTTTCTCTTCCCTTTATTATCATTCTCTGTGGTCCTAGCCTTGGGATTCTCCTATTGGTTTTGAGGTTTTTTTATTTTTTCCTTTACCTATTTTCTTATTGTCGGGTGTGTGCGTACTTTGGATAGCATTTACCTCGGTGAAAACCATAGAAGTTGAAGGAGTAGTAGCAAAATAATTTGGTTCCTTGGCATGTTTTTCTACTGGAAAGAGTTGGATTGAACCAAGAAACCCATCAACAGGAGTCTTTACGGGTGGCTTAGCAAGATCCATGTTGGAACGTGGAGCTTGAGGGATTGGTCCATACAAAGTTTCAAATTAGGAATATACCAATTCTAGATACTGAGCGCGACTGATAGCTTGTTCTTCAGTAACAGCACCACCCATAGCCTCATATTGGGCAATGGGAGGAAACAAGTATTTCATGAGCCAATCAGCTAATAGTTTGTCCGAGATGAGAGCTTTAATAAGTCATATCCAACTTCTCCACTCATGGATATGGTCTAAAATGTGTGTGGAGGTATTTTGATAGAGTTAGTTCAAAAGGTCCTTACCTGTTTCATAATGAATAGATAGCTGAAACTGTGTGAGAAAAGTGGTTTCCAATCAGCGAAAATCCACAAACGAATGTTGTGGAAGTTCAATATAACACTCCATGGTTGTACTAGTCAAAGTGCATTGAAAGAGTCTCAAACGAATAGAGTCATCCACTAAGGAGTTGGAAGAACACCACAGATCGAACGTCATGACATGATTTTTGGGAACATCTCCTTGCTTCCCATCAGACTTTGCAATGTCTGATGGTAACTTGACTGGAATAATAAGCCATGAAGGTTTGTGCTGAATGGGATCATTAATCAACTTGGAAAAATCAGGAAAGTCTAAATTTGTTAGGAACGAAAGTTGTCAATTAGGTTCAACATACTGGTAGTATTGATAGGAATATGCACACCAGTAGGACCATAGGTTGACTGATACATAGGCTGTTGGGCTGGCATATGGGGGGCTGATCCTCCTGAACGGGATGGACCTCTAGGAGGAGGGCCCCGTGGAGGTGGAGGGCCTCTAGGTGGTGGGCCTCTGGTGGTTGTGGACCTCTAGGTGGTGGTCCTCTAGGTGGTGGTCCCCTAGAAGGTCGTGGTCCAAGGTGGTGGACCTCAAGAAGGTGGGCCTATGGGTGGTGGTCCTACTGAAGGTGGGCCTCTAAGTGGTGGGCCTCTGAATGGTGGTCCTCCCAATGGGCGTCCTCTGTAAAGTGGACCTCCACCGAATGGGCCTCCACCAGGTGGGCCTCCGCTTGGTGTCCCTCCAAAGGGTGGGCCACTGTAAGGTGGCCCTCTAGAACCCCTAGTAGTATGAATAGGTATTCCTTCCATGGTTGGAATCTAGGACCAATTAGGTTTCCCCCATGGTGTAAACGTGTTTCCAGGGTAAGGGATGTTGGGCTATGGGCAGACCTGGGTTTTATACCTTTTATCTTCACACCAAAAAAAGACCCATAGTGTTGGCCATTTCGACAACAACCTGTGAACAGGTTGCAGTCTCACCCGAAACAGCTATGGGGTTCCATAGAATCAGGTTTCTGCAAGCAGAAGAGGGATATTACTGTACCTTTAGCCTTAACAACAAATATGTATACAAAATAGAGCTTATGCATTCACTTAATTAGCTTCGCAGGTTAGATAAGAACGTTTCTTGCTTAACCCTTAACTAGGAATTCACAGCGAAGTTAATATTTTAACAGTTATCTTATTTTAGCATTCACCTACTTATTAAAAGCATAAAACATAACAGTACAAAACAACAGAACCACCACAACACACGATATATGTGGTTCACCCCCAGTGTAGGGGCTACGTCCACAGAACTATGTTTATATTCAACTCTTTACAAAAACCCCAGTTCTGATCTACGCACTCAGCTGCAGATCTTCTCAGTCTTCCACAAGCTGCACACTTAGCTGCAGATTTGTGCACTCAGCTGCAGAACCTATCTTACAAAAACCCTCTGCGCACATAGCTGCAGAGGTCATCCGCGCACACAGCTGGGACTTAACCTTAAACCCTTAAGAATAGCTCTTAGCTTCGCATCACATTAGCATCATAAGATAATCATCAAAGGCCTAACCTCACTTCTTTACATAAGTGCCTATTTATACAGGTGCACTATTACAAAACCATGGACTTAAACCATGGGCACCCAAAAACTATAACCCTAGGTTTAAACCATGGGTCATTTACAAAAAGAGGGGCTTTGACCCAACCACGGGGGCTTCACTTGTTGACCAATATCCTATCACGTTAGTTCATATTGTGGGTTTCAAAATTATCAAAAATTGAACCAATATATTGCAGGTATTGGGGGGATGAGGGGTTTAAGGTGGGGATGGGTAGGGTGGTTTATAAGGATTGAGGTATAAAAAGGGGTGGGGAGGAGGTTTTAAATATTGGGAGGGGGTTTCAACAAAAAGAGTTTGGGTCAATATCTCTAGAAATTAAGGGTATTCTTTAATATCCCACGATCGCACGTGCTATGTGAGAGGTTCACTAAGTGAATTCCCCGTGGACCCAACCCCGACACCCCTAAGATTGTTTTGCATCGCAACTCCACTTACAAGCTTCCACAAAAACCACGGAGTTACCAAAACTTAGGACCTTGAAGTTCGGAGCCCCAACAGGCCCCTAAGACTCACTAGTGGCCCATCCCGGGACACTCTATTGCTTTTTCGGTGGGAAAATCTTGTTTGTGAAGATAGTGAATTGCTTGTTGAGGCTTCGCAAGATGTCTTCAGTTGCTTGATCCTTTTCCACTATCTCCTGTACTGTTGCTCTAGATGCTTCACTGGCTCTCTCCTATGTGAACGCATCATACTCCTTCAGGATCTTGAGCTGGTTGTCCACAGTAGAGGTCAACTCCAAGGCATCATTAATAAAAGGCTGCACAGAGTTCACCTACAATTTTTCTTTCCTCTTGTATGCCTCAATTTCTTGCTAGAGCTCATTACTCTGCTTCATCTTAAGCATCTTCTGCACGAGAGGCAATGTCTTGATTTCTGCTTTCACAGTATCGAGCTCTGTCTGTCGCTGCTTGATGGTTTCTTGCAGATTTTCTACCTCAGGGTTCTCTTGTAATTTTTCCCAGGCCTCTACCCTTTCATCTAGCAGCTTTGCTGCACTACTCACAAGATCTGAGATTTTTGTTGCCGAGGCTTGAATGTCTCTGCGACGTTGCTCCTTGACTTCTGGTGGACTCTCAGGAGTGATGCGAAGTTGAAGCTCCACAATCTGAGCCGCATGTTCTGCTTCCATATTTTCCATCTGGATGCGATACTGGTGCACATATTCCTTCATCTTGACTATTGTTTGTTCTGGTTCTTCTTCATCCTGTATGTCAAAGTCAGGGAGACTTCAACACGCCTCATCCAATGCTTGCGCCAGTGCAGTCTACTTGTTTTCTACTTCCCTCTTTTTCTGCTCGGCTTCTTCTAGCTGTGTTCTGAGGCGTTCACTCTGCTTTGTGGCATTTTCTAGTTGCGTGTGTGAGTAGCTATCGCATGCTTGGATCTCCTTCATGATTTCTAATTGACACAGATGCAGCTCCATCATGGACAACTTGGTGTAATCTTTCCCAACTGTCATGCTCATCTGCGAGCGAGATGATTCGTAAGTTATGATGAGGGCTGCACTTGGTACTTTCCTGTTTTTATCTCTTGCTAGTCATTTCCTTGTGTCTTTCTATGCACTTACTGGGGTATTGCTTGCTGCAGCTCCAGTCGCTGATCGTTTTGCTAAGTCCTTTAATTCTGTAATTTTATGCGCTACACCAATGAGCGCATCTAGGTGCGTAGCCGCAAACTCGAAACATTTTTTGGTTAGGACTTCTATGGACTTCATCAGAGCCTAATCGAGCTCCTCACTTGTCAAGGTGGGCTCTTCGACAATATTCTTCCCTTTTGACGCCTTCATTTTCTTTCTAGACTAAATTTAGTCACTTCCTCTACCTCTAGAAACTTGCGCTTATCTGGGTGATTGGGGTCGGAGATTGTTTTGACCGACTCTTCTCCTTCTTCATCTATTCCATCCTCACCACCCTGGTCACCTTCATTCTCCTGCGACTCACTTTGTTCTTCACTTTCTTCGAGTGGGTCATTCTGCTACATCTGGCTAAGACCTACACCCACATCTGTCACTGGAGGTATTGGTATACTGGGTTGTGTTCCTGCGTCTTTCATCCATTTAGCCGGCCACTATTTGACTGTTGCGAGGATGTCTTCCTCGTTCACCACATATGGCAACTTCGACCATTTGTGCTTGTTATCTGTGCGGGCCTGAATAAAGACATGATGCATGTTAGCCCTGAAGTTGGCTATTCCCGCATACTGAGAAAAGAGCTCATTACTGAGCCGCGGCATCTTCAGAATCTCATATGAGATACTCATCAAGTAAAAGGAGAACACGTAGTTCATCATTTGCTGGAAGCTTTTATCTTGCGACACCCACAGTGATGCGTACCTTGCTGCGCTAGGCATATGCGGAGGCACATCAACAAATTGTGCCTTTGTAGGTTCTTTCCATCCTACCAGTGCAATAAGCACTAACAACCATGAATGGTGAAAGGGTATACCTTTCTCCTGCACATCTTGGACATCTTCAATAAATTCCTTGGCAATCTACTCTACCCATTTGTAACTGTATCCTTCGGCATAGTTCGCAGCAATACTGACAATCGATGCAGATACTTCATTCGTTCTACACTTTCACATTAGCTTGCATGCTAGCAGTTCTATGGCGAAGCAAATGTTTTGATTTTTAATGGTCGAGGTTTGATACCCTCACTTCCCTTTGGTTAACCCGAAGCATTCCTTCATATGTTGTTCCAGCTTCGTGTCTTCGTGCTTCCCAATGAATTCGATCCCAGGATCAGGATCGTCCTTCGGCAAGCCCGTGATCCTATTAACCAGCTCTCCATTAATAGGGATTCTCTCATCGCCAATCCATAGGTGCCCATCATGCACCAATGCCAATAATTTCTTGACCACCATGGTAACCGGCGTCCTGTGACCGAAGTGGGGGACATTCAGCATTTTCAGCAAGCCTGCCTTCGCTAAGCCAGCAGCTCACTATTTCACTTCTAGCAGTGTTGCTCCAGTCTCCAGGTAGTGAATAGAGTGCAAGTATGTTCTAGGTACGAACTGCGGAAACTTCCCACGATCATTTGTATTGTGGTCTGCATACTTAAGCCGGTCTATTTTTCCCATCATTGTCCTGACCAAATGCACACCCTGTGGTAGCGAAGGGGTGCGGAGTGTGAACTTGGTTGTCCACTGAGGTGGATGAACTCCTGGTCGAACAGGTGGAAGATAAGGGGGCCGATGTGATGCAACATTCTCTGCCTCACCAAAGTCTTCGAAACCTTCAGGTGGGATCCCTGCTAAGCCATAAGGGTTCATCTCAGGATCCTCCAGTGTTTTCCCTGATTGCTTGTGTCTGTCTTCATTCCTTTTAGAATGAACTTCTGGTTTAAACTTCTTCCTGGTAGATCATGTCTGCATTGGCTGAGTCAGTGCTGGGGGAGTTTCTTCGCATGGTGCAGATGCAGGAGGAGTGCTCATAAGGTTCTGCGGACCCCTCTGTTCGAACTCTCTCAACAATTCCTGGACTTCGCGATCAGCTGACATGGAATGAACTATAGAACTCAAGAAAATGTATAATGTGACATTCGTAGGTCTGAGTGACTTTTTATCGAATCCAACAACCATTCTTACCATAAATGTGCATTGAAGACACCAAATCTGATAGAGGTCTTTTCTAAATGGCGCTAGATTCCCCAAAATCCCATCATTACAGGTTGTTAATGTTGTTAACGTATCGGCCCCGCCAAACCTACTTTTTCCCAACGGTCGCATTTTAAGCTCCGACACACCTTTCTTCTTCAGCACAATCTGTAACTCTAGCTGCACCTCAATAAGGGTCTTTGACACAGTACATACCTTCGACACATCCTGACACCATGACAGAATTTCTTTGACATCCTCAATGATTCCTGCAGCAAGCATCTTATCTAACTCCATTCTGAATTTTTCTTTATACTTAGGATGTAGCCTATAAGGGCACTGCTTCCCAGGCTTCGCATCAGGTTTCAAAGGGATTTTTATCACTCCTATATCACCAAGAATACCTTTCATTTCTGAGAACTTCATCAGAAATAGGTCCTGATACTCATGGAGAAGTTGGGTCACTTTGCTTACCATTTCTTCATCCCAATAATCCCCAATAGTGGCATATTTAGGCATTTCTTCTGACCCAATGTTTACTTGCCTTGTCTTCAAGGGCTGAGTCACTTTTTGTGCTTCAACTGCTGGTCTATGTACTTCACAATGTTCTTCTGACTCAGGAATATTGATGTTGCATGGGTCATCATCCTCTTCAATTGCGAGGTTATAGCATTCTACTGCATTGGCTTCTTGTTCTTTCCAATCAGGTTGGTACTCGGCTGTTTCTTTACCATCAAACACCTTAGTGTGGATCAGCCTAACAGCTACGTCCAAAGTAGGTCAAGCCTCATTAATAGAAAATGTAAGCACAAAACTATCAACAAGACTATCCCAACTTACAGTACCATGGAGAAGCTCCACCTCTGCATACCAATTCTTCGCGACAGGTTCCAGGGTGTGCACAAACTGATGTACCCATTCTTCATGAGGTACATGCTTCCATGCTTCATAACACTACTCCAAATGTTCCTGAGGGCTAGTCTGGCCATTAAACCTGCTTCGTACCTCCTGAGGTTGATCCATGAATCTGAGGTGAAGAAGCTTTTTCCAAGCTTCCCAACTCTTAATATACTTCTTATGACCATTCCACCATCTGGCAGTTGTGGCTCTGAATACTGAATCTAGAGTCTGCATTTTCTATGAATCAAATACCTGCTCTGAAAATTGCACAATAAAATATGCTGGGTCTGTCAAGCCATAAAAAATAGGTAAGGCTCTTGTCTGTAAGCTAAGCCATCTAAGAGACTTGGTAATTCTTGCACATCGATGTCTGTGTAGCTCATACAGTCTATTCTTCCAGTTCTCTAGGCTGTCATCTGAATCATTCTTGCAAGAACTGTCACACTGGAAATCCATTATACCTTCAGTAGTGGGGCTAACATAGTCTTCTTCTTTAGCTGTGATGTTATAAATATGATCTAAGACATCTTGATCTTCATCTTTGAATGGCTCTGTATACCTTTCTCCTTGAGAAGGGTCCAATGGTACTATGACTCTCAGGCCTTTTCCTTCAAAAGTCATATGTCTCTTCTTAAGGTTGATTACTGCATCATTGTTTATTGCCCATTCAATTCCTAGCAAGGCTGGATAGGGGTTTCTATCATCGATTATTTCAATGACTTCAAAATCTGCTAGGGTACTGACTCCATCAATATCTACTGGTACACTAGGGAGTCTTCCCAAGGGCACAATCCTCTGCTGATTAGCTAATCTCAACTGTATAGGGGACCACTCAAGATTAGGTTTTCTCATTTGTTCCAGGGTCTGCTTAGTTAGGACATTCACTTCCGATCCTAGGTCTAAAATGATATTAGTCATATCATACTCTCATATCTGAGCATGCAACCTCATTTCTCTTCCAACCCTTCTAACTCTATTAACATTTTTTCCTTTATCAAAGATTCACTGGGATTTGCAAGACTGAAGAACTTTCTGTAACTCATTCAAGGCATTCTTGTTTCTTAACAGCTTCATACAACTTTGTAAGAATGATGTTAGTGCACTTACTTGATCTGGCGAAGCTTCTTGGGACTGCGACTGTTGCTGATGCTGGTACGCAGTTGCTACTGAGGTTCCTGGATCAGCAAAGTCTCTTTTAGCGTCCATAAATGTTTCTTTTTCTCTGTCAACATCAAAGGCTGGAATCTTCTCTGGGGTCTTGCGGACCCAAGCCTCGACAGACTATTTCTCCATATTCTACACTTGCGTCGTAGCTCCACTCCTTGTAACAACATTAATAGCTGGGACAGATCTTTTCTCTACAACAATCATCTGAATATTATGAGTAGGAGCACTATTCCTTTCTTGTATCTTGGCTATTAACCGTGGGCATTTCTCAATCACATGATCGACTGCTCTGCAATATCGACATGTCGTAGTTGGGTTCTGACAGTCTCTAGCTAGATGGCCTGCCTGATTACAGTTGTAGCAAATAACTTGGCCTCGTCCAGGCATACCACCATGACCTCTGAAATTACCTCGAACTAGGTTACCACCACGGTAGCCATATCCATTATTTCCTTGTGCATCGTTTTGTACCCTGTAAGCATCATAGGTTCGCTCTCTCATGAGGTCAAAGCTGCGACACTCATTCTCATTGTGTCCCACTGACTCACAAAACTTACAGTAGGGGTTCTTAGGTACTTGAACATATCTTTGTAGCAGATAGCAATCTTCAGGTCGATGCTGGCCAGCTGTTATACAGATCTCACAATATAGGACAACCAGGTTAAATGGGTTTCGTGCACCAGTACTCAGGTAGTTTCTTAGTGCAGGGCACTGTTCTTTGTCATGACCTTCTATCTTGCATCGGGTACACCAAACCTCCTCTTGAACATATTTTCCCTTCTTCATGTCGCGAAGCTCCAAAGCCATTTCTGCCAACTATGCCTGTATCTGGGCTACACTATAATTGTCTCCGATAGGAGCTGTTTCAAGCTTCATGGCAATTTCCAATGCCTCTTGCTGATCGACAACCTTCTGTTGCACAAGTGTAGTCCTCATATGCAGCAATAATGCTGCAATGAACCACTCTTTATGTTTTTCTAGTCCAATAGTAAAACTGACTTGATCCAACAGGACCTTGAACCTCTGATCAAAGTCCCACACTGATTCACCTCTCTTTTGCTGAATTTCCTTTAGTTCAGTTATACACTGCAACACTGATTTAGGTTTCTTGAATTCCTTTATCATGGATTTTTTAATATCGGCCAAGATATAATTTTGAGTACTAGAAAACTTCATAAACCAGGTCAAATCCTGGTCTCTGAAAGAGGTGATTAGCTACCCTCTTCTTGTATTTTCATTCGTAATACTCTTAGCATTCCACACATCTTCACATAAGAACCAAAACTGCTCTGGATCCTCTGATCCAGTTCCTTTAAATACTGGGATTTTGATATCATCATTCACATGGGCCATATTGGATCGAGGGGGGGGAGGAGGGGGGCTGACAACAAGGGGAGGGGAACCTACTGAAGTAGACTGACCTATGACAGGACTACTAGGGTTAGGGTTACTTTCATACTACGATGGGTTCTCATGGGTAACAGGGCTTCTCTGCGGAGTTAGAGGAGGGTTTCTAACATAAGGGGTTTCCTCAGAGTCAAAGTCATCTGGACTTAGCGGGGTATACTCAGTATTCCTGCCTAGGGTATAAGATCCAAGATTTCTCTTGTATCTTTTTCCGCTTCGAAGCAAACCACTTTGCTCATCGAAGTCACTTTCACTTCCAAACATATGTTAGTAACAACAATTCTAGCAATCTGATTCAATAAGCAATATTCCTTTTTCAACCAAAAGCATTTTAATTCTCAACCTGAATGAATTCAAGTACTAACCCCTTGGTCCTTTGAAAAACTGTTGTTCAGCTTCGCTGAAGGAAGTATTCATGTCGATGGCAAACTCCGTCACAAATGCTTCAAGGGTTCGCGTTGTCCAGAAATCAGCAACTCGCGATATCGCGTTGTTCACCCTTTTCAATATATTAATTCTTGCTGGGGTCCAGTCAGGAAACTGATCTTCTTGGACTTTCTTCCTTCTCTCTGTCAACCTGGATAACCACTGGTGCAATTCTATGTGGATACTACCAAAGAAAATTTCGTCAATATCAGCAAAAAGGAACCTTTGCAAGAATTCATATGAGCAACGTCGTGGATCCTTATTTTCTTGTTCCGCAAATTTTAGATAGGTCTCTTCGATCCAGTCGTCGATTTCTTTCACTGAGGATCTCCAGAACATAACCCTCTAGGTACGACGTAAATCCCTCTTGAGCAGATACTGTTCAACCGGCAAAGAAACCAATTTGTTGGGATATGGACAGACCCAGGTTTTATACCTTTTATCTTTGCACCAACAAAAGACCCACAGTGTTGGCCCTTTCAGCAACAACCTGCGAACAGGTTGCAGTCTCACCTGAAACAGCTATGGGGTGCCGCAGAATCAGGTTTGTGCAAGCAGAAGAGGGATATTATTGTACCTTTAGCCTTAACAACAAATATGTATACAAAATAGATCTTAGGAATTCACTTAATTAGCTTCGCAAGTTAGATAAGAACATTTCTTGCTTAACCCTTAACTGGGAATTCACAGCAAAGTTAATATTTTAACAGTTATCTTATTTTAGAATTCACCTACTTATTAAAAGCATAAAACATAATAGTACAAAACAAAAGAACCACCACAACACATGATATACGTGGTTCACCCCAATGTAGGGGCTATGTCCACAGAACTGTGTTTATATTCAACTCTTTACAAAAACCCCAGTTCTGATCTATGCACTCAGCTGCAGATCTTCTCAGTCTTCCACAAGTTGTGCACTTAGCTGCAGATCTGCGCACTCAGCTGCAGAACCTATCTTACAAAAACCCTCTGCGCACACAGCTGCAAAGGTCGTCCATGCACACAGCTGGGACTTAACCTTAAACCCTTAAGAATAGCTCTTAGCTTCACATCACATTAGCATCATAAGATAATTGTCAAAGGCCTAACCTCACTCCTTTACATAAGTGCCTATTTATACAAGTGCACTATTACAAAACCATGGACTTAAACCATGGGCACCCAAAAACCATAAGTCTGGGTTTAAACCATGGGTCATTTACAAAAATATGTGCTTTGACCCAACCCCGACACCCCTAAGACTATTTTGCATCGCAACTCTACTTACAAGCTTCCACAACAACCGTGGAGTTACCAAAACTTAGGACCTTGAAGGTCGAAGCCCCAACAAGGGATTCGAGGATACATAGTTCCTATAGATGTAGGTTTATATTTCATATTTCCTACAGGTATTTGATTCCCTAGCCAACCATAATCTCAAGAAGGTTGGTTGACTGCAGTTTGTTCCCCTAAGGGTTGGCCTGAACTCGATGTAGGGTTTACCATATTGGTGTGGATAGGAGGAATAACCACTGTGGGTTGCCCTGCAATAGAAGTCTATCTAGTACTATTATAAACTCCACTAACAGATAATGTAACTCACATCGGGGGTTGCCCCTAAATTTTGGAATGTACTGACACCATTTGAGCTAAGGATTTCCCACCAGCTACAAAGCGTATGGGAGGACTAGAAACAGAACTAGGATTTAAAACTATAGGGTTGGAGGGTTGACTTGTATTGTGAGAAGTCACACCATGAGGTAGAATATAATCAATAGGAGCCAAAGTTTCGACAAGTGTACGATATTCAGAAGGCCAAGGATCTGAAAGACAAGGTAAAAGAGCCAACATAGGTTCTTTGTGAGATATGGGTGAGGAAATAATTCTTTCCACTCTCTCTTGAAAATTACGAGCATGATCAAGAGAATCTTGGATCCTTCTATACTCATCCTCACTAGGAAGACGGTTCTCAAAAGAGGGTCTAGTAACCCTAATATTGGAAAGGGCTTGACCCATAGAAGTTCTCCAAAAAGGAGCATTAGGGCCATATTCGGTTTCAACAGGACTATCGGTATGACCTTCCATCAGAGAATGAAAGGAATCATTACGCATATGAGGTTGTTGGACCAATGGATTAACATAAGCAGTGAATTTTTCTCCAATTTACACAATTGTGCTTCCTTCCACATGGGAATCAGTTCCAGCTCTTTGATCTGTGGCTTCCATTGGGATCTCCCCTATGGTAGGTGGAAATTTGAGTGGTAAGCCCTAGTTTCTTCTAGATCATCTCAACTGAAACTCATCCAAATTGTATGGTCACTAAAACCTAACCTAGGGTTTCAAAACTAGAAAAATCATACAAAACTTATCCTACACAAACTACAGGCCACAAGCAAACTTAAGTGAAAAGAGGGGCTGATATATGCTGGTTCCTCACTAGGATTGTCAAGTTTTTGCAACTCGCTATATACCATAGGGTCCAACAGTAAAATGCAATGAGGAGGATCAACTATCCCTCATCTGAATACCCGACTACCTGGATGGCACATGCATAGTAATCTCCCCGAGTGCTGTTCTTGATGTATTGCGCCAACAAGATGGTCAGAATGGATTTTCTCAGATGGTCTCAGGAATCCTAGAAGGGCCTCCCGATATACGCCAAGTATGTGGGAGTTCAAATCCGTAGTAGTGTTTTATAATGCACAATCATTCACAAGGGGCCTTCCAATATACAATCAAGTACGTGAAGTATATTTCGATATACCGCAAGGGTACATGAAAGGTTGTTCTATATACCAACGGTACATGGAAGAACAGTGCAGGTTCCGGGTTGCAGTGCAGGCAATAAATGGCAGCTCCTACGTTTTACAACACTGGAACACGTCTCTAACCTATAACTCAAGTTACTAAGATTTTTATCCTATAGATACCATTAATTTTAAGTTGAATGGTTAGGTGAATGCATGGAATTATGACAGAAAAATAAAACCATGCAATTATGATATGCAAATTTTTTCACTTTACCATTCAAAGAATGCCTACTTATGGGAAGGAGAGAGTATTTTATTTTTCAATTCCATTTTAAAACCAAAACTTTCACCAAACAACCTATATAAACAAAACTTTCTAAGAATACAAACAAGCAAGACACTTCTAATCTAATCTTTGAAAGCAAGAAAATAGGGTGAGATCTCTTTTCCTAAAAAGAAATACAAAAACACTCAAATTCATACTAAGTACTTTTTTCATTTTTCTTCAAAAAATAGAAAGATCTAACTTAAAACTATGATATATTTTTATTTTGATGAGACAAGAGTGTAAAAAGAAAGAACAAAATGGAGATATGAAAGATTATGAGGCTATTTAGAGATCCAATAATTCATCTTCAAACATAATTATAGCCAAATCTCAACAAAAAAAATCTTTTTCAAAAATAAAAAAGAAGTCTTTCGTAAACTTAATGAAAAATGAAAGCAAAAACCAAGAAGCAAGTCTTCCTTTCCATTCTTATCAAACAGCAAGAAGATATGTAACTAAGAAAAGCTTCCAAGCACTCCTTTCGAAAATGAAAACCAAGCATACAAGCACTCAAAATGATGAGTGTAACCTAGATTTTTTCTTTCAACAAAACAAGCATTTACCACGTCCAAATTTTGAATCTAACTACTCATATCTCTATTAAGAGGCCCAAATATTCAACACTGAAAGCAAAAACAAACCAAACTTTGAAATGACAAGTCTTAAAAAGGCCTACCTAGCACTGCTTCTCGATGGTTGGTGACAAAGTAGTTATGGATCAGCACCGCTTCCTGATAGCTGAACATAGGTGATGGCACCACTTACTGACAACTGAAGACAGGCAGTGGCACCGCTTATTTCCCACTGTGCATGCATGGTGTCCTATAGAAGTAAAAAAAAATAATGGTTAAAAAAGCAAAGTTAGGTATTGTAATAATGGCATAAAAATCATGAATTGATAGGAATATGAAGTATAGAAGGTAAGAATAACTCAGATCTGAACATATCTGATAATACCAAACCAAAATCTCACTAGATCAGCTAGTAGGTCTGATCAACTGAAACAAGATCTCACTATATCAATTATTAGATCCAACCAATGAAAGATTGATCTTGGATTTCAGACAAGAGTTTGAAGACAAAGGAATATTAAATGTACTGAAAGTTCTTCGCCAGTGGATTCGCCTTATTTGTTGCTAGGAAAAATGCACCTCTTGCGAACAAGAGTTGTTCCTCTAGTCTAAATGGTTCAGATCTAGAACAAATGAGTTACAACAGAGATGGAAGACTTCCCCTAGAAGTTGTGGAGATATGGATTGAGTCCCTTTGATGGAGTGGTGTAGTTATTCCTAGTGGTGATAGCTCTTCATGGATGTACTTGCATAATCACATGAAACTAGCAAATAAGATCAAAAGCAGTGGAATATAAACCACAAAATATATGTTAGTGACTAAGGAATCCAACAATAAAATACATGATTATAACACAACATAGTTTACGGGAAAGGAACCAAATTTTCATTAAATATGAAGAATAAGTTTACAACCTTATCCTTAGTGTTGATATGCTCCTTCACATGCCAATGTCTTATCCCCAAAATCTCCAACTTGCTCCTCCTATGCTCACTTTACTGATTTAGGCCAGAATGTCAATGCAACGACATAACTTTTCTCTCTCTAAACCATGGGGTATGAGCCTTCTTTTATAGGCCTAGGGAGGATACGAATGGTTGAGTAAATTGTGGGTGAGGTGGATAGGAGATCCCAAAAGGATGGATCTTGAGTTCAGGTGGTCCTCAAGTATAGGGATAAGGGTGCCATGAATCCTTCCTCCAAGAAGCTTCGTGGAAACCTCTCTTTTTCACTTTTTACGAAGGGCACCACTTCTAATCCACTATGGCAGAGTGATGACAAGGCATGAACATGCCTTGAAAAATAGGTAAAGGCGATGGCACCACCTACTGTCAAGAGACTATAGGCGTTACTCAAGAAGGTAACGCTCCTTGACTTGAGGGCAGAAGCGGTGTCGGATTTTCATATGCAATATTGAAGTATGGGCCACTATTTTCACTTCACAACTTGGGATTTAGGGCAAGAACTGATGTTTAGGACCTCATCACATGATGATGAGGAGATTTATGTGTAACACTTATAGCCCTAAAAACTAGGAAAAGGGCTCATAAATGACCATAAACACATAAATGTGAGGGGATATTTTCCCAAGGAGGGTTCCCTAGGGAAGAGGGGCCCACTAAGGTGTGCAAAATATGTAAAACTATCTCCATAGTTCATAATTATGGAGAATAGGGTTCATTGTACAAGGTTTGGGTGACGAAAATTATTAATCTCACCAAGGTGCAAAATTGAATTGGGATGGACAAAGTTAAGTCAACAATAAGTTATAAGGTGCTAGAGATGTCCCCATTCCCCCTCACTTTGTGGAATCCATGGCCCCACATACTCATTTAGTTTTCTTTGGTGAGCCAGTTTTTTATTTAATTAATCATTAACAACATTCAAAGATAGCATAGATTCTAGTAATAACATTAACATTAATAATAGCGCCAAAGTACAAAGTCATGTTATCAAACATTAATAGTAAGTCCTTAATTAAATTAATCATGAGAAGGAGAAAATCATATACAATATCATAAGTCCATAATGCAAGAGAACATAAGTCACATGAAGGATCATAAGTTTGGGGCTTAACAAATGGGGTATTTGTTGATTTTCATATGCTAAGCTAGATCATTAGTATTTCATTTCAATTTCATAACAAAAGCATATAAACAGGATCATTGAAAGATAGACAAGCACAACCATACAAAAAGAACACAAATATTTATCCTGGGAAAACCCTAAAGGGAAAAACCCAGCAAATGCTTCCTCAATATAGATGCCCCAAAATATCAAAGATAAAACCAACAAGGAGATCAAATCCTGATCCTCCTCCTTCTCCACTAGTGCGCTACACAAGTGAGAGTGTTTGTTCCAAATGAGGAGCGCCACACCTCTATTTATATTCATCTGTTCACTTTAATAATTAGATCTAACATGTAGGCTCGAGTTAATCATGTAAGCTTGAGTTACACATGTAGGCTCAAGTAACCACACTGGGGTGCTAATGACCCACCTTTACAATTAGAGGGGACTACCTCATGACTCTTATTAGTTCGTCCAATTAGAAGCATCGGGGTACAAATTAATACAAGTGGTTCTCCCAGTAGGACCATCGGGGACCACAAAAAGATACATATAGAATATTCTTCGAAGTTACAATATTTCAACACTCCCCCTTAACGAGAAGGGTATTCTACAGCAACATCAACAACAACAATAGTAGGAGAGAGATAGAGGACATCATCAACATCATCAAGGTAACACATCTATAAATCATTGGAATCTTTTCAACATCATGTAGTCTTCCTCTTCAAAATTCAGTCTTTAGTAACAACAACACTTTGACTGTTTTGATCAACAACTTCTTCAGCATTTTGAATTTTCGAACAACATCATCATCATATTTTGATCTTTCGATCAGCAACAACATCTTCAATACTTTGACCTTTTGATCAGCAGCAACATCTTCAGCACTTTGACCTTTCGATCAGCAACAACTTCAGCACTTTGACCTTTCAATCAGTAGCAACATCATCATCAAAGAATCATCATCAAAACATCGTCATCATTATACTCTGATATTTCGATCAGAAACATCATTATCAAAAAATCATCATCATCACACTCTGATATTTCGATCAGAAACATCATCATCATCATACTCTGATCTTTCGATCAAGACCATCATCATCATCAGCAACAATCTACAGAAGACAAAGAAGTATTTGGATCTCTTCTGGACTTAAATTCTAGGGATGATGCAATCCTACCACATTCTTGACAACCAAATTTACCGGATCTGTTCTGAACCAAAGTTCAAGGATGATACAATCTTTCCACCTTCTCGATGACCTAAGTTCACCAGATCTATTCTGAAACGAATTTCAAGGATGATACAATCCTGCCACCTTCTCGATGACTGAAGTTCACTAGATCCATTCTGAACCAAAGTTCAAGGATGATACAACCCTGCCACCTTCTCGATGACCAAATTTCACCAGATCCATTCTAAACTGAAGTTCAAGGATGATACAATCCTGCCACCTTCTCGATGACCAAAGTTCACCAGATCCGTTCTGAACCAAAGTTCAAGGATGATACAATCCTGACGCCTTCACGATTATCGAAGTTCACCGGATCCATTCTGAACCGAAGTTCAAGGATGATACAATCCTTCCACCTTCTCGATGACCGAAGTTCACCGGATCCATTTTGAACCAAAGTTCAAGGATGACACAATCCTACTACATTCTCGAGGACCGAAGTCACCAGATCTATTATGGACATATGTCCTGGGATGATACAATCCCTCTTCATTCTCAAGGACCAAGGTCACTGAATCACTTTAGAGCAGATTCCCAGGGATGATACAATCCCACTACATTCTCGAGGACTGAGGTCCCCGAATCACTTTAGGGCAAGTGCCCAGGGATGATACAATCCCACTTCATTCTCAAGGACCGAGGACCTCAGATCACTTTAGGGCAAGTGCCCAGGGATGATACAATCCCACTGCAACATCACTACTCCCCTTTTCAGGGAAGGTCTTTCCAAACCACACCAAGCTTGTCTCAAAAGTGTTCAAACTTTACCCAAAACAGAGGCTTTGTCAGCACATCATCATCTACATCTTCAGTATGTGAATACTGAAATATCACCATCTGTATCTCCATTATGTGAATACTGAACTATCACCATCTGTATCTCTAGTATGTGAATACTGAAAGCATTATCATCTATATCTTCAGTATAGAAATACTGAAAGCATTATCACCTCTATATTTAGTATAGAAATATAGAGTCACCATCATTTGCATCTACAGTATGTAAATACTGAAACATCATTGATATCTTCAGTATGGGAATACTGAAATCATCATCATCTATATATTCAGTATGGGAATACTGAAACATCATCATCTCTATATTTAGTATAGAAGTACTGAATCACCATCATCTGTATCTACAGTATGTAAATATTGAAACATCATGATCTGCATCTTTATCTCATATGTAGAAATACTGGATTTCTATGTGTTATGATGGAACACAGGGTTCTCTATTATCACAACTCTCATTATCACATAGAATCATTGTAGTATCCATATTCAGGTCAAGGATACCTGATATCAGCTTCCGAAGCCATATGGCTTTACAACTTAGCAGAGCAATCTTCTATGTATTCTGCTTTTGTCTTTCTAAGAGAAACACTGAATTGTTTCCTGCTAAACCATGTACTCATAGCAAACCCCAAACAAAAGCATCTACCTAATGTGCTTTTTCTGTCTGAGATACTTCCAGCCAAATTTGCATCTGTATAGTCATACAATCTGTAGTCATGGTTTCCATCATAGTATATACCAAATGCTATAGTCCCTTTCAGATATCTCATCACATGTTTTGCAATTATTTGGTGAACACGTCTAGTTTGAACTAGATACTGACTCAAGGTGTTCATAGCAAAACAAACATATGGTCTGGTATTTTTTAGATACATTTAATGACCCAATAATATGTCTGTATTGAGTCACATCCACTAACTCTGATGAGTCATTAGCTAACAACTTCAAGTTGGAATCCATGGGTGTGGCCATGGATTTGTATTCCAACATATCGAATCTTTTCAATATCTCTATTGCATACTTTCCCTACTTGAGAAATATTCCTTTTGAATTTATTTTTTCCATACTTCTAGACCTAGGAAATAATGCATTAACCCAAGGTCTTTCAAAATTCTTCAGCGAGCTTCTTCTTGCATTCTACAATTTGTTTCTCATTCCCTTTCAGGAATAGATTATCCACATACAGTAATAGTATGACATGTTCATATTCTACAACCTTGAAGTAAATTTTAGGATCGACTTTCATTAGGAAACTATCTATCCTTCCATACCAGGCTCTGGGAGCTTGCTTCAAGCCATAGAGGGCCTTCTTCAACTTGCATACGTGAGTCCATTTGTCTTTAACATCAGATCCTTGTGACTATTCTATGTATACTTCTTCTTCAATCACACCATTCAGAAAAGCTATTTTCACATCCATCTAGTGTAAGTCCCACTTCATCATGGATGCAAGTGCCATGATAGCTCTAATCGAAGTATACCGTGCTGATGGGGAAAATGTATTTTCATAATTAATTCCCTCTTTCTGATAGAAACCTCTATCCATATTTCTTTCCTTACTACTATTTACAACATATTTTATCTTGCAAATCCATTGGGAAGATACCACATTATTGCTTTCTAGTTTGAGTACTATATCCCGAACATCATTCTAGTATTATTTCATCATAACATATTCCATGAGTTCGTCTTGTTAGGTCATCAACATATCCTAGTCTTCTACATTCAACCTTGAAGGTTGGAACCCACTTTACTTTTGGTAAATTCTCGATCCATTAGGAAGTTTTCCATCATGTCATACCATGATGAACTCAGATATCTTCTATAGTCACTCCCCCTGAAGTGGAGTATCATCTTTCCTCTTCATTCTGTATAGGTGGTTGTATGCTTGATCTATACTTTTCAATAGAGTATGTCATGTCATAGTATATTCTTTCTGAGGAAAATCATGAACCTTGCTTTGTACACTTGTTCTTGTAGATCCATATGGAAGATACTACATACTTCCTTTTATGTCTCGAAACCATATTGAATACATCATTCCTCATGATCAATTGTTACTCTTTGATCATAGCTTCTTTCATAGCCATGATGGTCTTCATCCTTTGAGGTGGATCTACCATTCTCTGAAGCTCTTTCCTTCATCATGATGTCTCTGAACCTGGGAGCTTCGGATTCATGTTTATTGAATTGTCATCACTTGTTCTTCGGAACAAGTCTCATCCTTCTTTTCTTGTAGGTGGTTGTACAAGACCTTTCCTACAATTCAAATGCACCAATTGCATGGTTAGAACTATTTCATAAAACATATGCATAAATACTAATTCTTATGCATCATGCAACTGTTTATCCAACACAACATTCATCCATATCTCACTACTGTCATTAATGCAACCAGTCTATCATGCATGACACATCAACTGAGTATAATCAAATGTATAACAAAAAAATATCATGAAATGACAATTGAATACTTATCTTTTATTCATTTCGTGGGTAGACTCCTTGATCCTTCTACTTCATCATCTTCTTCATTTATTACATCATCATTTCTTATCCAAATGATAAGATGGATAAGAGGTTCTTCAAGAATTGAGTTCTTCATATTCCTCATCACTTGAGGGATCTTCTTTGAATGATGAGAGCTTGATCTTCAATTGCTCCCATCTTCTTCTTCTCTTCTTATGATTTGAGCTTCTTCTTCTTCCCAGAGTCAACTAAAAGTAATCACTTACTTCTGGCACACATTCCTCGCATGAATGAATCCCATGATCCTGGGAGGCCATTCAAGGTGGCTATCACCACTTCTACATTCTTCACTTCTTCTTTTACCTGTTTCTTAATGTCATCTTTGATGTATGTTATTTCCTTCAAATATCTTGGTCAAGGAATCAAACATATCTTTCTTTAGGGAAGACCCTTGTGGTTGATTCGTGACTGAATCAACAATGATATTCTTGGCCTTGACCAAGTTCTTTTGGTAGAAGGCTTTGAGCCTCATCTCCCTCTAGAACTGGAACCTCTCTACTCATGTAGGTGTCCAATTCATTTTCTTCAGAGAGATCAAATAATTCCATGCTTGGAAGTTGTCAACTTCACCAAGCTTATCATCAAGTTGATGAGAACCTCAAATGGAAATAGCAAAAGATTAGATCTTACCGATTTGAGGTGGCCGTCCTAGTTCCGGAGCTGGCTGATCTAGGGTTTGTCAGAGAAACCCTAATTTTCAAAACTTGGAATATTTCATATATTATTGGATAAAAATATATATCTCTTCAATCTGAGCGTTCTAATGTACTCCTTTTCTGAAAACTGTGGAGGGAAGCTCCCGGAACAAAAAGCCCTAGTTTTCCAATTTCTCCTGCAGAAATGCCTGATCCTGATTTTGTGTTATCTCAGAAATTTCTGCTCCTCTATGTCTGAAACATCATACTAATGTACCCTCAAATGTCCCTGTTCCATCACCATAGGTTTCATTAGAACTGGTTTCACCAATTTGTACTTATGATCATTTTCCCAAGGTGACCTGTTACAGGACTATTCAGAACAGCGAAGTTGTACGGACTGCCACGTGTCACTGTTTCATCTTCTAAGTATGAAACTCAGATCACAGAACAAAAAGTATGTTTCATTTCTGGAACATCTTCAGAAATCTAATTTTAACCTGTGTACCTCAAGATATAGCAATTATCCCTGGGTGTCCTGTTTAGGGATGAATTCTGGAAGAGGCTGTAACCCTAAGTTGGAGGGATCATATCTCCCAGAATATAGTGCATCTGAGGCTGAATTATGGATATAATGTACATCCAGATTTTATATTCAACCTATGCAATTTGAAGCTCCTGAAACTTCACCAATCTCTGGATATAGTGAATGTACCAAAACTTAGCAGTTTTAGTATTTAGGGTTTTTCTAGCTCGGGGTCAAACTAGGGTTTGACTTTCTCAGAGTTTCACCCAACCAAAAATCTTGATCCAGATCACTAAACTTCGATTTTGATGAGGAGATAAATCCTATGCTGGGATCACTCAAAAATTCCTCTTCTGCAAGAAGCCCTAATTTTCCGCACCGAAAACTAAAAATGCTCGGAATTGAATTTTGCTTCGACAGAAAGATGCACCCTTCAATGGAGGGCCATCCTAGCCTTCTTTTTATAATCGATTGTGGATAGAGAATCAAAAAGTAAGAAGCCATAGATTCTGTAGCTTCACAATGTCTTCTTTTAGGGTGGCTCTGATACCATGTTAATTTTCATATGCTAAGCTAGATCATGAGTATTTCATTTCAATTTCATAACAAAAGCATATAAACAGGATCACTGAATGATAGACAAGCACAACCATACAAAAAGAACACAAATATTTATCCTAGGAAAACCCTAAAGGGAAAAACCCAGCAAAATCTTCCTCAATATAGATGCCCCAAAAGATAAAAGATAAAACCAACAAGGAGATCAAAGCCTGATCCTCCTCTTTCTCCAGCTACTTCTCTCTTCTCCACTAGTGCGCTACACAAGTGAGAGTGTGTGTTCCAAATGAGGAGCACCACACCTCTATTTATATTCATCTGTTCAATTTAATAATTAGATCTAACATGTAGGCTCGAGTTAATCATGTAGGCTCAAGTAACCACACTCGGGTGCTAATGACCCACCTTTACAATTAGAGGGGACTACCTCATGACTCTTATTAGTTCTTCTGATTAGAAGCATCAGGGTACAAATTAATACAAGTGGTTCTCCCAGTAGGACCATCGGGGACCACAAAAAGATACATATATAATATTCTTCGAAGTTACAATATTTCAACAATATTACATCTCCATCCCCCTTAAACAATGCATCGTCCTTGATGCATATTACATACATGCCGTGAAATTTCAAAATAGATGAGGGTATGCTTCCCTCATGGTATTCTGCAGCTCCCAAGTGGCATCCGTAGGACTTTAATGTGTCTATTGGACCTTTACCTTCCTGATTTCTTGATTCTGAAGTAGCTTGACCTTGCTTCCCAAAATGGAAACAGGTTGTACCAAAAAATCCCCTTCTGGTTCCACCTAGATCATAATCCATCCAATCACATGATTAGTACCATGTTCATATATATATATATATATAGAGAGAGAGAGAGAGAGAGAATAAAACACTCTAATTACCTGTATCACATTCCAATCAATTACATGGTTAGTATCAGGTATATACTTTTTCAATAAAGACACATGAAACACATTATGAACTATAATGCAAGAGGGTAGGGCCAGCTCATAAGCAACAAGTCCTATCTTAGCTAAGACCTCAAAAGGTCCATAATATCTGGCAGCTAGCTTGGAGCAATTTCCCAAGTTTAAGGAACTCTTCTTGGTTCTAACTTTCAAAAACACATGATCCCAAACTTGAAACTATCTGGTGGTCCTATTCTGATATGCATAACTATTCTTCCTATCTTGAGCTACCTTTATATTCTACTTTATCTTAATCATTTGATCCTCCATATCCTTTAATATTTATGTTCCAACAATGACTCTATATATTGGGTTATCCCAAATGATGGGAGTATTACACTTCCTTCCATACATGGCCTCGAAAGGACTCATCTTCAAAGAGGAGTGATATCCATTATTATAAGAAAATTCCACCAAGTGTAAATAATCTTCCCACTGAGAGGGTTGATCCATCACATACATCCTTAACATATCTTCAATTACTTGGTTAAATCTTTTTGTTTTTCCATCTGTCTCAGGGTGGTATGTTGTACTCATGTTTAGACTTGTACCAAACCCTTTGAACAATCATTTCCAAAAGTTAGAAGTAAATTTTGAATATCTGTATGATACTATAGCCATTGGAATACCTTGCAATCGAGCTACTTCTTTCATGTAAATATTTGCAATGTTAGTTTCTTTGTGATTTTTCTTTACCTAGAATGAAGTGTGTTTCCTTAGTCAACTTATCTACTACAACCCTGATCGCATCATTTTGCAATCTCATATTAGGTAACTTGGTGATGAAATCCATCATCACTACATCCCATTTCCATTCTAATATAGGAAAGGGTTGCAACACTCCCACTGGATGTCAATGTTAAACTTTAACTTTTTGACATTCCATGCACCTAGCTATATATTCTAGAACCTCATTCTTCATCCTTGGCCAATACTATTGTTTCCTTACTGTTGCTACTGTTTTTTGATAAACTGAATGTCTGACATAAGGGACATGATCTGTTTCCTTCATAACCATCTTCCTTATATCTCCAACATCAGGAACATAAACTCTATCTCTATGCATGAGTATCCCATTTTCTTTAAACTTATACTTATCAAATTTCTATGGAATTTTTTGTTGTCTCAACCCTTCTTTCACCCGCTGTAACACTGGCTTCAACGATCTTGACCTACAAATCTGGTGTGCTAGTGCTGAAAGCTGCTACATGCATCACATGAATAATCCTACTAAATGCATCGGCTACTTTATTTTCCTTACCTTTGATATTCTTGATGTCAAAGTCATATTCACATAATAACTCCATCCACCTCCTTTGTCTTGCATTCAAATTAGGCTACTCAAACAAGTAATTTAACCCATCATGGTCAGTTCTCAACTCAAAATTTTCACCCATTAGATAATGTCTCCATGTCTTCAAAGCATGGATGATAGCGGCAAGATCTAAGTCATGGGTGGAATAGTTCTGCTCATGTTCCTTCAACTTTCTAGATTCATAACTGATCGCATGTCCATCCGGCATTAATACTCCACCAATGCCTTCCTTGCATGCATCCGTGCGTACAACAAAGTTTCCTTCGGGGTCCACAATTTTTAGAACTAGTGCACTGGTAAGCATTTCCTTAAGTTTTTGAAAATTATCTTCACACTTAGAACTCCAATCAAACTTCACACCTTTCTTTTGCAAATATGTGATAGGATGAGCCAACTTCGAGAATCCTTCGATGAACCTTTGGTAGTATCTAGCTAAACCCATGAAGGATTTGACTTCTGATACATTCTTAGGTGTTGACCATTCCATAATGGCTCTTATCTTCTCAGGATCTACTGTAACACCTTCTTCATATATGATATTCCCTAGGTAGTGGATTCTTCCTTGATAAAATGAACACTTGCTTAATTTGGAATACAACTGATGTTCTCTAAGCACTTGCATTACTAGCCTTAGATGTTCTTCATGCTCTTCCTTTGTATTGGAATAGATAAGGATGTCATCCAAGAATACAATCACAAACTTATCTAAGTACTTTTTGAAGACTCCATTCATTAAAAAGATGAATACTGCAGGTGCATTTGTTAAACCAAAAGGTACTACTGTGAACTCATAGTGTCCATACCTTGTTCTGAATGTTGTCTTATTGATATCCTCATTCTTAATTCTAATTTGGAGGTATCCGAACCTCAAATATATTTTTGAAAACACCTTGGATCCTCTCAATTGATCAAACAAGTCATCAATTATTAGTAAGGGGTGCTTGTTTTTAACCATTGCTTTGTTCAATTGTCTATAATCTATGCAAATTCTTAGAGTTCCATCTTTCTTCTTCACAAATAACATAGGAGCTCCCCAAGGTGAAACATTGGGCCTTATGTAACCTTTATTTAGTAGCTCCTCTCACTGCATTTCTAATTCCTTTAACTTTGAAGTACTCATTCTATAAGGTGCTTTAGATGAAGGTATTGTTCCTGGCACCAAGTCGATAGAAAAATCAATGTCCCTCTTAGAAGGTATTCCTGGCAGTTCTTGAAATATATCTGCAAAATTTTGTAGTATTGAATAATCGTGCAACTCTGGATATTTTCCTTCTTTTGATTCTTCCACATGAATTGCATATAATTGGCATCCCTTTCTAAGATATTTCTTCAATTGTAGAGCTATGATTTGCCTCTGGGATATGGGTTGTTGGCAAGGGGTTGGGAGTAAGTGAGTTGTGCAGCATCTAGGATGCTGCGGATGCTGCGCATACTCATGTGGCACCATGCAAGGCAAAGATAGCACAAGAGGCGGAAAATAGTCCATTTTTTGACATTTTGATGTCACGTTTTGTACTTGTTGACCATTTCTTCGAAATATTGGTCCTTAGTGTTTAGATTAATTAGAAGTTGGTTATAAGTGGACCTTGAATGTAAAGGCACAAGCCTATAAATAGAAGAATTATGCATGTAACAAATCATCATGGTTAAGGAGAGTTCTTTGATGCTAGACAATGTGATATGATACTGGATCCTTGTCTGTTTTGATCTGCAATCTGTTCTATGGAATTAATATGATGTGATGTGGATTGACCTGAACTCCTATTGTCCTTTTATCTTTTCCTACTTTGCATTACTATGATTCTGATGATGAAGGAGGATTGGATCTACACATGAATGGATAATGCGATGCTTTCTACTTATGACTATTATTATCTTTTCGATCTGTTTTTCCCACTCGTAGATCTTCTATAATGATGAATGAATAATGCGACATGATGAAGGGTTTTGTTTCTGATCAAGCAAGTAGATTAGATATGGAAGTTAATCTGATTGATCTCTGATGCCCTTATCCTCCTCTATATTGAGGAAACTTGGTTTCGACAACTCTCCCTTGAACATCTTGGGTGAGACCTCATCCGCTCTGCGAGTGTTGCTCGACAGGGTAAAACCTGTCTGGGCCAATGCTCAAGGAGATTACAACGTGTTGAGCATCGACAGAGTGGAATTCCTTTCGACTGGGTTTTGTTGGTCAGGATTGCACCAACAAATGGTTTCATTTTTGGGATGTGGAAGCTAGAATGGTATCCAAGGTGGCCCGACATTTTCCATGCAAGTGGGGAGATAAATAGACAATGACAGTGAGCCCAAAGAAGTCCAAACGACCAAGAATTCTACAAAATCCGTGATTGCAGCTATGTGCCAAGTTCAGCACAGAGTGACCACAAATGAGGAATTTGTAGCAAATTGCATAGTTCAACAGATTCCCAACAAACGACACACCACTATCTTGGAGCAATTTCAGTAATCCAAGCTTGTTGGGTACTCCAAGTCCATTTGACGTGGCTCAAGGATGAGCCACAAGACTGTGTTGGGGGCCTGTTTGCAAGGGGCTAGGATTAAGTTAGTTGCGGAGCATCTAGGATGATGCACATACTCACGTGGAACTGCGCAAGGAAAATATAGCGTAAGAGGCGAAAAATAGTCCACTTTTTTATATTTTCATGTCACTTTTTGTACTTGTTGACCATTTGTTCGAAATATTGGTCCTTAGTGGTTAAATCAGTTAGAATTCAATTAGAAGTTAGTTAGAAGTGTACCTTGAATGTAAATCCACAAGCCTATAAATAGAATAATTATGCATGTATCAAATCATCATGGTTAAGGAGAGTTTTTTTATGCTAGACAATGTGATATGATACTAGATCCTTGTCTGTTTTGATCTACAATCTATTTTGTGGAATTAATATGATGTGATGTGGATTGACCTAAACTTCTGTTGTCCTTTTATCTTTTCCTTCTTTGCATTACTATGATTCTGATGATGAAGGATGAATGGATCTACACATGAATGGATAATGCGATGCTTTCTTCTTATGAGTATTGTCATCTTTTAGATCTATTTGTCCCACTGGTAGATCTGCTATAATGTTGAATGAATAGTGCGACATGATGAAGGGTTTTGTTTCTGATCAAGCAAGTAGATTAGATATGGAATTTAAGATGATAGATATTTGATTCCCCTATCCTCCTCTATACTATGGAAACTTGGTTCTGACAGCTCTCCCTCGAACATCTTGGCTGAGACCTCATCCTCTCTACAGGTGTTGTTGGATAGGGTAAAACCTATCTAGGTCGATGCTCAAGGAGATCACAGTGTGTTGAGCGTTGACAGAGTGGAACCCCTGTCCACTGGGTTTTTTTGGTCAGGATTGTGCCAACATGGGCCTATGTATTCCTTTTATGGTCACTTGGTTCCCTTCTTCATCCAAACAAGTATAATTTTTATTATGAAAATCCAAAACTACATGGTGTGCATCCAACCAATCCATTCCAATCAATACATCACATGACCCCAAGGGTATGATCTTTAACTGTTCAAAGGTTTTCATTCCATTCATTTCTAAAGGACACACTTTTACAAAATTCAGTGATTTTCCTCTTGGCTATTATAGCTAGCTGTACTAGAATTGTTGTTTCAAGTTTTGCTTTCCTTTAAATGACATTTCTCAACAATATTAGGAGAAATGAACTATTGTTATCTCTTGAATCAATCAAAATAGTTATGGTTTTATTAGAAATCTTACCTACTGCTTCAATCATTTAGTATTGGTGGTAATATTTCCTCCCATCTAGGGCTGCATTGATCCTTTGAACACTTCCACCTACATATCCAACATTTGAAGCCTCTTGAATTTTGTGAAGGTTATTTTTATTACATGGGCACTGACTGGAAAAGTGATTTTCCTTTCATATCCAACATTCCACAGGTGGTGCTTTCCCTGAAGGATATTCCTTTGACTGTCCTTGTTGGTAAGAATTATTGTTTTCTGAACTTTGAATGTTGGAAACCTTTCTTTCTATGCTCCTGCTTGTTACTCTTCATATCCTTCAAATTCTTCTGATATAGGGCCTTGCTCTTATTTTGTTCATATAAGTGTTTTTCCTTCCAGATGGCATCCTTAAGGTTCTTTGGTTTATCATATTGTATTTTATCTCTATAAGATTCAGGAAGGCCACTTAGGAATGCTAGAATATTTACCTTCTCATCTTTAATGAAGTTCGCATAGTTCAAAAGTTCTAGAATTTTTTTCTCATAGGCCTCCATAGTCATGCTTCCCAACTTAAGCTTAAATAATTCCTCCATGTTCTTGTCATAGTAGTTCTCATAGAGGTATTATTTATGAAATTATTTCTTAAACTTCCTCCAAGATATTTTGTCTTCATCGATGTCTTTAAAATTAATGAGTTGATCCCACCAAATAGATGCTTTACCTTGCAGATGGTATATGGCTACTCTTGCTTCCATATTAGGTGTATACTGATGCAACTGGAATAATTTCCTAAGTCCTATCAACCAATGCTTCAGCATATTCTCCTTGATTTACTTCTCCATCAAGAATTAGGGGCTTGATTCTTCTTAACTCTCCTACTAGTTCATCCCGGGTAAACCTCTTCTTCTGGTATCTCATTGGAGATCTTCCAGGACCGCTCTCTATACTACTTGGTGCATACCCCTTCTTTCTCTCTGAGTGATAAGGTCTCCTTAAATATGATCTAGACCTCACATAGCCTCTTTTATGAATATTTTCAGTGAATCTTTGGATGGTATTCAATGAATTTAGATCATTCATAATCTACTCTTGGATATGAATTATTATTTAATTATCCTCTCTACACTTCCTCATTGAATCCTCCAATATTAACGGTTCACTACTCATATTATGTATGATTGACCTTCTTCCCTCAACAAACTCCTCTTTGGGACTATATGGTCTCCGTCCTTCCTTAATATCTGACTTCCTACTATTGAAATTTTACTTTTTGAATACTTATTATTCATAGGTTTTATTAAAATATCAATTGTACTAGTCACACCATTTGCTCAATCAATCACTGGGAAAAGGTAACTTGAAACTTTGTAGAAGGCCCAACAGCCACAGTGTTGAAACCTTAAGATCTGATACCACTTGTGATGTCCCTGAACCTTGATATAAGGCCAAAGGTGCTAAAATTAACACTAACTAAAGTTTAAGAACAATGGATATAGATAAATTACGATTGATCTGACTAACCATTCACCCAAATAAATTAAATTCTAGATATTTAATTATAAGTAAAGTTTGTGACACTTAATTATTTAATTGTGACACTTAATTAAATAATTAATTGTGACACTCAATTAATAATTTCCAAAGTGCAAGCTAAAGGTCTTAATTGAAACAAGAACATCAATAATCCATGATAAGCATCATATTCATTGTGAATATCTAATTATTTATTTTGGGTTTGTTTGATAGCATAGTTTATAAATAACCAAGTATTGATGCCATTGATTATTTGCAAATTAATCTACTTTTTCAATGTTATTATGCGTGTGTTGTTAGTGAGCATAAAAGGTAAGGAAAAAAATATATCATGGAGCATACATAGTCTGCAATCTATAGCCACACAAAAACCATAGCAAACAAGAACACCGACTGCAACTACAACCCTCAAAATCGGCTCCCAATTACTATCCCCTACAGTTATCTATCACTAATAAAAATCAGATTGTATGACTTCCACCCTCGATCCATCAATTAATTTTGCATTTAGAATGCATCTCTCATCCTCAGATATATAACTAAGAACAATTATGCAACCAAATGATTTACAATAAAATGTCAGGTGCAATTAGCTTGGCACAGAAAAGATATCATACCAAAACAAACATATATTGGTCATCCATAAATATTTTTCAATGAAACGAAAGGTGTTATTCACTGGAAACGTTGCTGCAGAGGAAATGGAATAGGTCTCACTACAAAGAAATGAGCATAGATGGTCGAACCAGATCATATGGTTGTGCCCCTCTCAATAAAATAGAGCCAAAATTACAATTTATGGTTATGAAGAAGAAGAATAGAAAGAAGGTAACGAGAATAGAAACTAAATTCCATACTACATGAGATTTGTCCTTCCTCCATGCAGATCCTGAAATTCAATACATGAATGCTCAAACAACCAATCAACCATCATTGCACATATACCAAATAAAATAATGTAATGAAAACATAACATAAGAGAAATACTTATCTCAAAATATAAGCAACTGGCTGCAACATGACAACTTTCCTCCCAGACGTACACATCTTCAAGCCTTAGATAGACACAATTCTTCTCTCTGAGTCTCATTACTATCAAAACTACCTCTTTTGAGAGACACAATGCTTGTCACTATTACTTTCATGTCCGTCTCCACTACCTATGGGATGTGACCTAGCTCGCCATTCCCATTTCTTGGATTTCTGTGTGAGAATCTGGACTAGTAGAGTGATATAATGGAAGCAAAGGGAACAAATGGACTCACTCTAAGTCTCAACACACTCTCAATAATATCAACATTCCCAACACGGTTAGATAGCATAAATCACATGGTCTAAAGCTCAAGATTAACTTCAACAAGGAGATGGCATATGGATTTATAGGATAAGGAGGACCACTCTAACCCAAAGGGATCAAACCAAATTAGAGAGCGGTAAGGTTTAAGATTCATCATGGATAATTAACTTGAATTAGTGGAGTGGTGGCTTAGTGAAAAGATTCCCTTTCCGGAATTAGAACCATGAGGAGGAGTTACCCAAAAACTAAGGAGTGGAGCCATGAAGAGCATATGGAGGCACACTAATGCATAAAGGGGGTTACAAAACATCAAGGAGGTCGAAATAGGTGAGAGATGGAATACAATAGGGTCATAAATATAATGGAAGAAAAAAAATAGGATCATCAACGCATGGTGTAAGAGTGGAAGCTATAAAATAGCTTACAACCCTAAAAGCTAGGAAAATGGCTCATAAATGACCATAAACACATAAATGTGAGGGAATATTTTCAAAAGTATAGTTCCCTAGGAAATAGGGGGCCACTAAGGTGTGCACAATATGAAAAACTATCTCCATAGTTCATAATTATTGATAGTAGGGTTCATTGTACAAGGTTTGGGTGACAAACATTATTAATCTCACCAAGGTGCAAAATTGAATTGGGATGGACAAAGTTAGGTCAACAATAAGTTATAAGCTTCTAGGGATGTCCCCATTCCCCCCCATTTTGTGTAATACATGGTCCCCCATACTCATTTAGTTCCTTTTCTAAGCCAGTTGTTTATTTAATCAATCTTTAACAACATTCAAAGATAGTAGAGATTCTAGTAATAACATTAACATTAATAATAACATCAAAATACAAAGTCATGTTATCAAACATTAATAATAAGTCCTTAATTAAAATAATCATGAGAAGGAGAAAAATCCCACAATCATATAAAATATCATAAGTCCATAATGAAAGAGAACATAAGTCACATGAAGGATCATAAGTCTGTGGCTTAACAACTGGGGTATTACAAATCACATATCCAATTTGGGGCTTGCAGCTGAAATTGCAATCGTTGGTGGAAAGGAGTTATTATTTCTCTATTGTAATGTATGTACTCATGCTTGATTTTGATTTTTTTAAGTGTTATTAAACTTTTTTTCTGATATTTTACCATTGAATATTCAACACCATCGCCATGGAGAAGGTGATAATGAGGGAAGATGATTAATTAGTAGGGAATCACATGTCCAAATTGGGGCTTGCAACTGAAATTACAATCGTTGGTGGAGATGGTTTATTATTTATCTACTTTAATGTATGTTTTCATGCTTGATTTTGACTATTTGGAGTGTTATTAAAATTTTTTGATGAGCTTTTACTACATGAAAACCCTAAATTTCAAGGGAAGATGAGCACATTTGAAACCTTATTTTTCTATAGGTTCGACAACATGAGGATGGACTTCAGGGGTCGTGGAATTATGGAGTTGTGAAGAAAGTGAGAATATTGCAGTGTTTTATTGAGTATAAAGAGCTTCTAGATTAAAAAAAAATACGAATCTCGTTGAAATTATTCGAGTTGGGCATGCTATTAATGGCTTGCTTAATGGCCTGAAACATGGTAAAATGTACAGGGGCTATATCAAGCCCTTGCCTCCATATTTGGAGAATTGCGAGCCGAAATGGATCTATGGGCTCTGCGTGGACACCCTTTTGGATGATGCATGGTGGGAGAGCGTGCTTTTGGATGATCACGAAGGCTCTGAAGAGAGGGAAATTATACATTCACTAGTTGCTAACTTGAAAGGGAAATTACAAATGTTTCATTATAATGCAAGGATAATAACTCCATGTCCATTTCTTCCACATCCTCCTCCTCCTCTTGCGTTCAATCATAATTTATATAACTTCTTTACGCTCTCTTTTCCTTTTTTAGTATCAAGGTCATTTGCAATATTACTGTTTTACCATTGCCACAATCTCATTCGTTATCCTTTGTTGATTCCATTTCTTTGGTGTGGTTTCTATCTTAAATTCATTTAGTTTCATGTATATATCCTCTTGTTTGGTCTCCTAGTTATTTTTCTTCCTCCTCCCATCCTTGGATATGATTTTGATTTGTTGTTTGATTAGTGTGTATTGTATCCTTCATTATTAATTTCTATTTAGTTTCATTATGATATTGATTTTTTTCTTCATTTATTCCTTGATATTTATATCCCCCCTTATCCATCTTCTCATGGTTATTCACCTCATGAGTGAGTTTAATGAAGCAAGGGACCTTGGTATTTGTTTCTTAGAGGCACCATCTTCCCTTTCCTCAAAACTACTACTCAACCATCATAGTTCCTATTTACATTCTCCTCCACTTGCACATGTTTAATATTAAGGGGGTTGTCCCATAGTTAATGGCAATGCTAATTCCATTTTATGTTAGTGAACATAGATATTCTCATAGTCTAGATTTTGGACCCAAACATGGTCCATATAGTCTATATTTTAGATCATGACTTGAGAAAGTCATCTCCTTCAAAGGTTCGCTTTTGAAATTTAAGAATCCCTCATCCTAAATGTCATTCTACTACTTCTTGTTTTTGGTGATCATCCCCTTCATCTCGATGGTTTCTTTCCTCCTTGCCCTTTTCTCCCAAGGTATTGAGGATTCTAAAGGATTTGATTGAGATTTATTCTATGGAACTTAAATAAAAATTTCCTGGCAATAAAGTAATTCCTCCATGTTTTTAGGGTATGCACTATCGCAAGGAGTTCTAAGTCATAAGTTGGGTATTTATGCTCATGAATTCTAGATATAGGAAGCATACTAATTGGCAATTCCATCCCTCATTGAAGGCTAAATTTGGATTCAACATAAGTATATCTATAATTATAGATCACCCTATTCAGTTTTTCCTTGATCCTTATCCTTATCCTTATCATTGATCATCTTCAATGGTTCCCTACCATCAACAATTTATGATCTACCGAATTTACCAAGCATCACCTATGGCATTTTAGCCTCAGAAGTTAGAAGCATGTGCTGAATTTAGATACCTATTTCTGTAGACAATTTGAAACTCCTCTCTTCTGGCTATAAGAGACTTGGAGCTACTATTTTTAGTAAGATGTTATTTTCAATTTTTCATAAATTTGATCATAATCTAAAAATAATAATTAATGAAACTCTCCCATGTTTTTTCTAAAACATGAAATTGTTTTTTTTATTTTTATTTTGATATTGAGCTAGGTTTTAACACTTGTGAATGACAAAGGAATGGGTTTAGACCTGTGACTCACAAAGGCATGGAAACATGGTTTTGTTATGGGAGGCTTTTAATCCCACTTTGTACACTTCCAATACTTCCAAGTTACAAGTTATAGGTATTGTTCCTAAAATATTTTCAAGTATCTATTCAGATTTTTTAGAAAAATATTTATTTGATATTACTCATGGGAAAAGAAGATTTTAAATAAGCTTGAATTATTATCCATTTATAGCCAAGGGAAAGTGAATGGACAAATGAAAGCAAGAAACAGGAATTGGTTGGAAATTGAAAAATGTATCACTTTGTTGTCTCTATATTAAGAGAACTTGTGTCCCAAAAATAGTGTTACTAGAAGATTTTTATATATTAAAATGTTTACATTGTTATATTTTTATGAACTTAAAATAAAACGAATTACCTATAATAGGAAACTAAATTCTTACCCCTCTTCCTGGATATCTTGAGGAACCAAGTACCTAGGGTAGGTGAAAGGAGGTGGTGGATCTAAATATCCTGCAGCAATGGGAGATGGTGCAAAACCAAACGACCACTGGGAGTACCTATGGAGATGGTTGACCTTGCGAAAACTTCAGAACAAAGGAGAGTATCAGCCCACACAAAAGTAGTAAACCATAACAAAATACCAGACCTCTCAAAATAACCCACAGTCGCGCAACAATTGGTAATGTCATGCTCTCACATGGCTCTTCGCTTAATTTTGACTCTTTGTACCTGCATAAACTTCACACGCTGCGTAATAACTTCCATCAGAACCAAAGGGAATGTGGTGGAACCGCTCCAAACAGTGCGCAGCCTAAGACAAGACATTCTCACCCACCCGCACTGAATGACTTGGGGGCAACGAGGGTGTGATAAAACTTTGGCATCCATGGTTCCATGCATCTGACACATGGACCAAGGTGCCCCTTGCTATTGTTCATGCTTGCTAGCACCCACATCTTGGGTACAATATTTTGTATGTTGCATTACATGTCGCTTCACATTAATTTCAAAAATGATTCTAGGTTCCATGTTTTGTTTCTTTCATAAGTTTATTACTTAATATACTTCAGATGCATAATGTTAACACTTGTTATTTTTATTTGGAAATTAAATTTCAAAATATATATATACATATATTGAAAATTAAATTCTTTAATAAAAAAATTATGATTGAAAGATATTTTTAATAAAACTTGATAGGTGAAGAGTTATTGTTTAGCATAAAAAACTAAACAAAACATAATAAAAAAATAGTTGAAAGAGAAGAGATGAAATGAACTAGACCTTCAATTTTTCCTGAATCTACCAATTTTTCCCACATATATGAAATGAACTCTGTTATGTTGGTATGTAGAGTCTCCAGTGCAGTCTTCTGGAGCTTTTACCAACTAATATCTTCCTGAGCTCTAGTGCAAAATCGAGCATGCTGAAGATGAAGCGGGTTGGGGAAAGATTCACACCTCAAACAATTGGCTCTAGTTTGTATCATGTTAATTAACCATGTTGTTGTGTTAGGAAATGTTTTGCAAAAATGTTTTATTGATTCGGGCCTGCTAAAAAAGGAACAAGGGGGAGGGAATTAGCAGAGAAACTTCAATATTGCATTAGGTCAGGAGCGAGACATTAGTTTTGTTTCCCAGGGAAGGGAGTGGTGGTTCACATAAATCCTGAGGGGAATCATAATTTTGAGAAGGGGGAGAGAAGAAGACATAGAGGTAGGCCGAGGGTATGCAGAGTAGATATAGCGGCCAAAGATTCATTTTATTCCTTGGACTCTTCATGTCTTGTATTTTTTTGTTGTATCAGTATTTGAGAGTTAATAGTAACAGGTTTTCACTTCTGAATCCTTGATCAATTTGTCCCCTGCACCACCAATATGAAAAAATATTTTCTTATAGAAACGATCCGAGAAGGTTTGGTGGTATCAAGAATGGATTCTAAATTTGGTGGTGTAGGTTTGTCGGACATTGGTTTTAAGAGATTGAGTTAGGGGCAGAGGACTGGAGTGGAATAGGGAATTTTATTGAATTGTGTTAGGGGTAATTTGGCAAAAGCAAGATGCCAAAACAATTGTCATTCAATGATGCCCTCTTAATAATATTCGTGATATGAAAGGGGACATCATACTAGACTGATGGGAAATTCTTATTGTGTTTATCAGCTACAAGGACATAGTTTAAATCAAGTTGTGACACTCCAAGGATTATTTTATTAATAAAAAGGGGACTTCCAACCCACATCATTCTACAGGTCAGAACAATGGACTCACTCTAATTTACTTTGATATGTTGTAGTAGCTGTTACTACCATTTAAATATTAGTGAAACTTTCATTAATGATTGTTGTAGCATATAGTAATAAATTGATGTTGCTTTCCATGCTATGAGGTCAATCTTCTAAAGTTTAATACATGGAAGGAATGTATGGTCTGTAAATATCTATGCCTTTTATAATAAACACTTGAGACATTTTATTCATGCTTGGAGAAAAACTTCAACTTATATTGTTGAATGAGAAGGAAATGATTCATATTATTAAAACTAAACTAGTGGCGAGGAATACTAGCATACCTGAGATTTTCTCTAATTTGAACGTGGATTCATAAATTGTTATGTTCATTCATGTCCAGGTACATCCAGAGGAAAGAAGTAGGTGGCTTTTTTTACTTTCATTTAGTTCATTTTTGGACACGCTAATTAATCTTAGGGGAAGACACTAAGGTGGCTACAATAGAACTGAATTTTAGTTGCAAAACCCACATATTCGTGATTGGAATAACATAAAATAGTTTTGACTTAAAATATCTAAAGACTCTAATACAGGACTCCTTTCCTGCCTATGTCTCTACTACCTATGTCTTAAAATAACTTTGACTCTTGCTACCTATGTCTCTGCTACTGATGTTGTTGGATCCACTCGGTAAACTACCTTGGCATCTCAACCTGTAGAATGAATTCCATATGGATATGTTACCCTACATTTTGTATTTTCCTCTATCTTCGTTACTGGTTTTGGTATGGGTTTATGATGAAATTCTTGGCATACCTAAAATATGAAATAAATCTACAAAATAAACCACAAAAGCCACAAAGATATTCAAAGTTATATAAAAAGAGAATTCTAAGGTGATAAATATAAGTTGCCAACAAAGTGTTCGATGAAAAAATGGGACAAAGTTACAATCTCTTCAATGTTATGCAGTAGAATGCACCTAGATTCTCTCAGTAAAAAAAAATAGGGCAAACTCGGGATGGGACTGAGTTTCCTGCATTTCTAATAATCGAAATATTTGGAAATTTGAGGTTATGTCTCCAAATTATATCAGCGTCACCAGCATACAGAGCACGAATGAACATCCCCACTGCCATCTTCATTATTACCTAAATAAAAATAGACCCTTAGAAAGATACTAGCCCCATTTTAACCAAACCATCCCAATAATCAAGCTAAAAACTTAATCTAACTCAAGCCTCTAACCCAACCAATTAACAAGAGAAAAAAAAAAGTCCTCACACATAAACAAACAAAAAGAACAGAAGCTTGAAAAAATATTTCAACAAAAAAGGACAAAATTTGAGCAAGAGGAAAATGAGATCTATCATCCAGAGGGATCCTGCTTTGGACTCTAAATCAATGCAAGTCATCATGTAGAATAGGTGGCATAGTTTCACATAGATCTTAATATTGCAGAGTTGTTAAAAAAAAAACACATTATGGATATTAGAATGTGAGTGTAATCCTATAGCCTTTCTATATTTTGTTGTGCTCAGTCAATCCAAGACAATCAATTCCAGGGAGGATAGGTAAACCCCATGGCCAACAAGAGACCATTGGGTAGTAGATAATGGAAGGGGATACTATCCATCTTATTGAAGACACCAGTTTGATCTTTTGATATAGTATCCACATCCATATGTAAGAGCTTTCAAGTTCTAACTAAAATTACATTGACAAATAAGTTAATGCAGGGAAAAATACCCAATGCATAGGATTCTCATAAGTCACTATGAATGCAGAAATGATCCACATGTAAGATATTCATTCTTCACTCTAATTGTTGACAATTTTCATCATTAATTTTCCAAAAGTAAAAAAACCACAGTAAGCAAAAATAAAGTGAGCTACTTGTTTACCATACTAGAAAATAACAGATATAAAGCTTACCTCACCAGCAAGTCTATGTTTTTCACAGTCAATATCATGACGCGATGCTCAACCAATACTTTCTTTCATCCTTGATAATGTCTCTAGCATTCCTTTAAAAGTGTCCATGGCAATTAATGCTTTTGTATCCCCACTAAGTGTCCCTCCAACCGATTTTCGCTCTCAGCTTATTTTACCTTCTTCACTTGATTCCAGATCCATCGTATTTGGAAAACCCCATTGCTACACATTAACTCTGGGACTTCTTGATTCTGTATGGGAAATGGAATCCTTTATATCCTCAGTTTCCTCACCATCCAAGTGAAGTTGGAGCGGTGAACTGTGATCTAGATTCTGAAATGCTCCCTCAGATTGGTGAAGGACTGGAAATAAATGGAATAGAATGCTCAGTTTCTTCAATTGAAACAAAATGTGGCGGAGCTGTAGAATGTGCTCATTCTCGCTTAGCTTGTGCAGGTACTATAAGATGCTTCATAGATGTAGATGGGGTAGCAATTTCAGAATCTTTTGACATCGTTCTGAATTTTACTTCTTTTGCAGCATCATACATGTAACATAATACAAAAAGATAAGAACAACAAAGGAAGGACAATATGAACATTAATAAGTGGGCATCTAAATATAACAACAAAAGGCAGAAAACTGTAATTTGAAATGCAATTGAATTAATATAAGACTTTCACTTTTCTAAGCTTGTTTGATTTTTTGAAATGCAACTCTGTAGATATTGACACACCATCCAATTTCATTGTTGTAGTATTGTTTATCTTCAACTTAAATTATGATGAACCTATCACCTTTTCGGATGAAGGTTCAGTTCCATATTTTATAGGGGAAACTTCCTCATGCTTGCGAATAGACAAATTCTTAGCTAATTGTAAAAATAATAGATCAATGCTATGAGAAATTATGCTAATAAGAAGCATAGGAAATAGATCTTGCTACTAAGAATTCTCACAAGCATACATAGGAAAAATAGAGAGAAGAAAAGAGACCGAATCACATGAATGAAGAGATGAATACCGGTGTGTATATTTCCATTGAATAATGATGAATAATAGTGTACATAAATATCACATCCCTCATAGGAAAATTGAATTGTATGGAAATAACTCATAAAGCTCAAAAAGGCTGACTTACCAAAATATAGCAAACCCCCATAGGTGGCTAAAGCACTTCCCAAATATATCAAGGACCTCACGAGTTGGAAAAATCATGAGTGAGTTGTAAAGGAGATGGAAAAAACATGCTAATCGTAGAAAATGGAGAAAAACTAATGGAGGATTGGTTGGAAATAAAAGCTTCCAATTTCTTAGTTGACTGGCTTTTATCTTATCCATAGAAAAACAGGAAAAGCAGAAAAAGCAGAATAAAGCAGAATCTGTTGTAAAGTCCTGTATACTAATTTTGGATTGTCAAAAGGTGATCAAGATCAATCTAGAATTGGAAATAAATCATTCCTAGGATATAGATGGCATGTATTGAATTTAAGGTGCAAGTGGATGCCAACTAATTAAGCTAGTGGGTAAATATAATCAAATAATGATTAATTATTTTATCCTAAGTTGTGAGTGGGTTTAATATATTCCAACACCCCCCTATGAGTCTGAATTTATGCTGGTATGAAAAAAAAATATGGATGCATATGCATCCCAGCAACAAGGCTATGGTCACCCTTTAACAATTATTATGTCCAGAAAAGTGAGGAAAGAGGCAAAACCACATGGGGAAAATCCTCCCTCGAGATAGGACAAGGCATAGAATTTGAAATATGTCTTCAACATATATTCATCTTCACTTTAATGAGCTGACTGAACTACTTCTGGATGAAGGACTTGCTGAATAAATCATGAAATCCATGATCATGCGTTGGAGTGTAGAACCTGCAAGAAGGAAGAGGAGAGACTCTTTGGATCTCATCAACCGATGAAGTAGGAGCATTATCTGAATGATTATTTCTTCTGTAAAACTCTGATATTCAAACATAATCTGAAATGGGAAAGATATCTATGCATACACCTTTCCAAAGAGTACAAAAAATGAGGTAATTTATTTCACACCCAATTCCCTGAATAGCTGCAATGATTGTGATGTGAATCACATGTCAGTCTTCCAATCTGATGTAGCACCTGTATAGATTTGATATGAGGCTGATAAAACTATGATATATCAGAAACATTAGCATATGGAACAGCAAGGATAAATTCTTCAATGGCTCCATGAGGATATAGGGCTAGACTAGGAAAATTATGAGCAACTGGGGAAAACTGATAGGTGTAAAAATATAAATGATGGATGGGAATAAGATCTGAACCATAAGTGTTTAGAAAATATCCAAACATGTCTAATATCAGTCCATATATGACTAATTTCATGGATAACCAGCCACGAAAAGTCAGGAAAGACTTCAAATCATGTAAGATAAATATCACTACATAAGAGACCAATGAGGAATCAACTAGTGAGCTTGGGATTTGTATAGTCTTTGGATTATTTAGAGGTATGGTAGATGGTATGGATGGTGTTATTATATGTGTATCAACCTGAAAATATGCTTCTAAATAATAATCCAAAGGATCACATATAAGCATATCAATAGACTCATGGGAATACACTGGTAATGAATCCTCTGTATGAAAGGAGGAAAGAATGAGATGTTCACAATATTCAAGAAGGCTCTAAGTATTGATAACAAGAACAAAGGAGGATATGCTGAATCAAATTATATAAAGTAAGGTAAGTGGTATGACACAAATAAGGCTTGATGTTGCTAAGCAAACATCTTGGAAGTCACTGGGTTGCGCACCATCAATGAGAGAGGTATGCAAGAGGAGTGAAGAATCTGGCACATAGATCTCAGAATATAAGATAGGATATTTAGAGAAAAATGAATGGGTTATAGGATCATAATAAATATCAGTAGAAGCTCCATATTTTACTTCTTTTTCAACAATAGTATCACAAGAAGATAAATCACCTTCAAGAGACACAGATAAAGATGGCTCTTCAATATTTGCTTCTGCATTGAAGGAGGAACCATTCGAATGAAAGAGGGCATAAGAAACATGAACTATATGATAAATTTATTCATTATGATCAACTTCATCAGATAATGTAGAGGCCAAGAAATATTGAGAAAGAGAACAAGAGGAGATGCTAGGTTCGCTCCATGATTCATCTTTAATTTCATGCAAACCAAAAGCTTTGTCCAAACTTTTCCAAAGCTCAAATGGAAATTCAGAAGAATAAATGAGATGATATATATTTGTAGACATTACCAAACACATAATTCCATAAGCTCTATCACAATTATTTATCCAATCAATCTTCTCTTCATAAGACTCGGGTTCACTCAATGCACCAATGGAGACATCAAAGAGACATTGCCTCTTCAAGTATGCACTCATATTTGGCTTCAATCAGCATAGTTGAAAGGAGATAGTAGAGAAAATTATGAATCCATATTGAAGTTGTTTATATGCTCTAAGAGATACTCTCTAGAACCTGCAAAACAAACTAGGAGAAAATCTTGTAAGCTAGACAAGCTCTTCTTCAGAGAGGGATAGGAGACTGGATGTGCTCCTTAAATATGTAGAACCTGATCAACCTTGTAGCTCTAATACCATGTATAAATAATAGATCAATTCTATGAGCAATGATGGTAATAATAAGCATAGGAAATAGATCTTGCTACTAAGAATTCTCACAAGCATACACAAGAAAAATAGAGAGAAGAAAAGAGACTGAATCACATGAATGAAGAGATGAATATTGGTTTGTATCTTTCCATTGAATAATGATGAATAATAGTGTACATAAATAGTAAATCCCTCATAGGAAAATCGAATTGTATGGAAACAACTCATAAAGCTCAAAAAGGTTGACTTACCAAAATATAGCAAATCCCCATAGGTGGCTAACGCACTTCCCAAATCTATCAAGGACCTCACGAGTTGGAAAAGGCATGAGTGAGGTGTCAAGGAGATGGAAAAAAAATTCTAATCCTAGAAAATGGAGAAAAACTAATGGAGGATGCGTTGGAAACAAAAGCTGCCAATTTCTTAGTTGACTAGCTTTTATCTTATCCATAGAAAAATAGGAAAAGCAGAATAAAGAAGAATCTACTGTAAAGTCCTGTATACTAATTCTGGATGGTCAAAAGGTGGTCAAGATCAACCCAGAATTGGAAATAAATCATTCCTAGGATATAGATGGCATGTATTGACTTTAAGGTGCAAGTGGATGCCAACTAATTAAGCTAGTGGGTAAATAATTAATCAAATAATCATTAATTATTTTATCCTAAATTGTGAATGGGTTTAATATATTCCAACACTAATTGCCATTGGTTAAAATTCTCTGAGCCATACCTCCCATGATATTTCTGAAGGCCTCTTTTATTTTTATTTGCTGGGGTCGCACAATATTTCTTCACCCTAATTTCCTTTGACTTCTATTCATATTGCTCAGCCTCACCCTTTTGTGCAACATAAGCCTTGATAGTAGGTGTGCTGATTGAGATGACTTTCCTTGAAGATAAATTTGAAACATCTTGCTTCTTTGGAGAAGGTAGCACTAGTGCACTCACACTATGTATCTTTTCGTATTCCATTTTTAGATCATTCAATGATTCAATATAAATTTTATCATGTGCACTCCTCTCATCCTTATCTTCAATATTCCATTTATACATATGCTTAGAGGACATTGAATCTTCAAACCATGGATCCATATGCTTCTCCTCTACCCATTTAGCAGGTTTTGAAGAAAACCTTATAAATGATTGATATGAATATGAAGACACCACAGGTTTCTTACTACCTCTTGTTTATGTTCCTTCTCTCTCGATCAATCATGTCTACTTTGACACATTCCTAATGTCCCTTAAATGAATTCTTGTCATTATCAAATCATTTAGTATAATATTTTTCATCTGCAAAAATATTGTATGCATCATCTTGTCCAGTCACACCAGTTGCCACTGGCTCCACTAAAGAAGTTGCAACCTCTGCAACACATGCAGACATAGCTTCTTGATCTCGGTGACATCGTTTAGAGGGAGGTAGGGCAGCTTTATCACTCGGTAGGATACTTATCAAACAATATTTATCAACCTTTGGTGGAAAACATAGAGGCCTTTCCATAAAAATTGAAGACATCTTCCCATGTGGAAAATCGCCTTCAGTTTCAAGACTGTTAGAACATAAGATATTATTAGTTATCAAATGGCATTCATTTAACACACAAGAATTATCTGATATATTTTATCCATTATTTTCATTGGCACTTTCTATGCCTCCTTTTATTTGAGACTTCTATAATTTTCTTGATTTCATATTCAGCTTCAATTCTTTACCTTTTTACTGAATGCAAATTAAAATCAAAGTTAAGTTCATGTTTCCTTGACTTGATCTGTGTCCTTTTCTTTCGATGATCTAATCCATATAATACTTCAAGAACATTTTCTTATTTCATGCAAATATTTATCTTTATTTGATTATCTAATATCTCTAATAGAGTTTATAAGCCTGGATTCTGTTTCTTCAAGAGCTTTCTTTTATTCTTCGGAATGGAATTCTGATGCAAAGAAGTATTTGGAACTACCCTAACTTCATTGTCTCTAGTCACAAATGTATAAAACACGTGATCTTAGACATTGGGAACAAAATTTTCATGAATATTTTCAAAAAAAAATTCAGCCTTCAAATTTTCTTTGCAGTTTGAAAATTGAATGCTCTGTTTAGTGTTTCGATGTTTAAAAGTTTCAAAATTATTGACAATGTTATCTGTCACATTATTTCTATGATATAGGAACTCACTAGTAGTAACTAATCGAGAACCTCTAATTTATTTTTCCATGCTTTTCCTTTTCTGACCAAACTGCTTTTCACTCATGGTCTGCTTTCAAATAATGCCTGTATCTGGTGATTGTATCCTAATTTGTTCAAGATAAGAAGAAAAAATAAAAATATTGTTAAATTTTCATATGCTTAGCTAAGACATCAATATTACATTTCATATAACAAAAGCATATAAATAGGATCACTGAAATATAGGCAAGCACAACCATACAAAAGGAACACAAAGATTTATCCTGGGAAAACCCTGAAGGGAAAAACCCAACAAAAGCTTCCTCAATATAGATGCCCCAAAAAGATAAAAGATAAAACCATCAAGGAGATCAAAGCCTGAACCTCCTCCTTCTCCAGCTACTTCTCTTCTCCACTAATGCGCTACACAAGTGAGAGTGTGTGTCCTAAATGAGGAGCACTACACCTCTATTTATATTCATCCATTCACTTAAGTTAACTCATTTGTCATGTAGGCTTGAGTTAATCATGTAGGCTCAAGTTACACATGTAGGCTCAAGTAACCACACTGGGGTGCTAATGACCCGCCTTTACAATTAGAGGGGACTGCCTCATGACTCTTATTAGTTCTTCCGATTAGGAGCATCGGGGTACAAAGTAATACAAGTGGTTCTCTTGGTAGGACCATCAGGGACCACAAAGAAATACATATAGAATATTCTTCAAAGTTACAATATTTCAACACTCCTCCTTAACAAGAAGGGTATTCTATAACAACATCAACAACAACAATAATAGGAGAAAGATAGAGGACATCATCAACATCATCAAGGTGATACATCTATAAATCATTGGAATCTTTTCAACATCATTTAGTCTTGATATTCAATCTTTAGTCTTTAGCATTATCAGTACTTTGACTGCTCTGATCAGTAACATCTTCTTCAGCACTTTGACCTTTCGATTAGCAACATCATCTTCAACACTTTGACCTTTTGATCAGCAACATCTTCTTCAGCACTTTGTCCTTTTGATTAGCAACAACATCATCATCATACTCTGATATTTCGATCAGAAACATCATCAAAACATCAAAATCATCATCATCAAAATATCAGCATTAAAATATCATCATCATCACATTTTAATCTTTCAATCAGAATCATCATTATCATCAGCCTCTGATATTTCGATCAGAAACATCATCAACCAAACATCATCATACTCTAACATCAACTCATCATCATATTCTGATCTTTAGATCAGTACGTCATCATCATCATATTTTGATATTATGGCATCATCATCATCAGGATCTCATCATCATCATATTCTGATCTTTTGATTAGGAACATCATCATCATCATTGCATTCTAATATTTCGATCAGAAAACATCATCATCATCAGCAACATCATAATCATAAGCAACTTCTGATCTTCCAATTAGAAAACATCATCATCATCATATTCTGATCTTTCGATCAGAGAACATCATCATATTCTGATATTTCGATCAGAGAACATCATCATCAGCAACTTCTGATATTTCGATCAGAGAAACATCATCATCATCATATTCTAATCTTTCGATCAGAGAACATCAACATCGTCAGCAATAACATCATCATAATATTCTAATATTTCAATTAGAGAACATCATCAGCAGCAGCAACTTCTGATCTTTCGATCAGAGAAACATCATCATCATCATATTCTGATCTTTCGATCAAAGAACATCATCATCATCATATTCTAATCTTTCAATCAGTACATCATCATCATCATAAAAACATCAACATCATCAAAACATCAACATGATCCTTCCTTTCAAAATTACAGGATTTAGGTCTTTACAGAGTTACCAATGATCCTTCGTTTCTAAATTATGGGATTTAGGTCTTTACGGAGTTACTAACGACCCTTCCTTTTGGAATTACGGGATTTAGGTCTTTACGGAGTTACTAACGATCCTTCCTTTCGGAATTACGGGATCAACACATTTGTGGAACTCAGAAAATCCTTCCTATTGGAATTACGGGATCAACACATCTGTGGAACTCAGACAATATTTCCTATTGGAATTACAGGATCAATTCAATGATCCTTCCTTTTAGAATTACGGGATTTAGATCTTTACAGAGTTACTAACGATCCTTACTTTCGGAATTATGGGATCAACACAGATGTGGAACTTAGACAATCCTTCCTATTGGAATTACGGGATCAACACATCTCTGGAACTCAGACAATCCTTCCTATTGGAATTACAGGATCAATTGAATGATCCTTCCTTTCGGAATTACGAGATTTAGGTCTTTACGGAGTTACTAATGATCCTTCCTTTCGGAATTATAGGATCAACACATATGTGGAACTCAGACAATCCTTCCTCTAGGAATTATGGAATCAACACACGTTCTCGAGTACCGAAGTCACCGGATCCGTTCTGAACCAAAGTTCAAGGATGATACAATCCTACCACTTTCACGGGGGCCGATACCTCTAGATACATTTTTAACCGAGGTTCAGGGATGATGCAATCCACCACTTTCACGGGGGCCGAGACCTCTGGATACATTTTGAACCGAAGTTTAGGGATGATGCAATCCTACCACTTTCACGGGGGCCGAGACCTCCAGATACATTTTGAACCGAGGTTCAGGGATGATGCAATCCACCACTTTCATGGGGGCTGAGACCTCCGGATACATTTTGAACCAAAGTTCAGGGATGATGCAATCCTACCACATTCACAGGGGCTGAGACCTCCTAATACATTTTGAACCGAAGTTCAGGGATGATGCAATCCCACCACATTCATGGGGGCTGAGACCTCCAGATACATTTTGAGCCGAATTTCAGGGATGATGAAATCCCACCACATTCACGAATATCAAAGTCACCAGATCTATTTTGGACATATGTCCCAAGATGATACAATCCCTCTTCATTCTCGAGGACCGAGGTCACTAGATCACTTTTGGACAGATGTCCCAGGATGATACAATCCCTCTTCATTCTCGAGGACCGAGGTCTCTGGATCACTTTAGGGAAAGTGCCCAGGGATGATACAATCCCACTACAACATCACTACACCCCCTTTCGAGGAAGGTCTTTTCAAACAACACCAAGCTTGTCTCGAAAGTGTTCAAACTTTACCCGAGACAGAGGCTTCATCAGTACATCATCATCTACATCTTCAGTATAGAAATACGAAATCATCATCATCTGCATAAATACTGAAACATCATATATATATTTAGTATGGGAATACTGAAACATAATCATCTACATTTTATCTCGTATGTAGAAATACCAAATTTTTATGTGTTACAATCGGAACACAGGGTTCTCTGTCATCACAAATCTGGTTATCACATAGAATCATTGTAGTATCCATCTTCAGGTCAAAGAGACCTAATATCAGCTTCCGAAGCCATATGACTTCACAACTTAGTAGAGAAATCTGCTATGTATTTTGCTTCAGCCATGCTACGAGAAACACTGGATTGTTTCCTGCTAAACCATGAACTCATAGCAGACCCCAAACAAAAGCATCTACCTAATGTGCTTTTCCTATCTGAGATACTTCCAGCCTAATCTACATTTGTGTAGACATACAATCTATACTCATGGATACCATCATAGTATAGACCAAAGTCTATAGTCCCTTTCAGATATCTCATCACATGTTTTGCGGTTGCTAGGTGAACTCGTCTTGGTTGAACAAGATATTGACTTAAGGTGTTCACAGCAAAACAAATGTCTGGTCTGGAATTTGTTCAGTACATTAATGACCCAATGATGTGCCTGTAATGAGTCACATCCACTAACTCTGATGATTCATCAGCTAACAGCTTTAGGTTGGAGTCCATGGGTGTGGCCATGGATTTGCATTCCAACATATTGAATCTCTTCAATATCTCTACCGCATACTTTCCTTGGTTGAGAAATATTTCTTCTGAACTTTGTCATATTTCCAGACCTAGGAAATAGTGCATTAACCCAAGGTCTTTCATCTCAAATTCTTCTGCTAGGTTCTTATTGCTTTCCATGATCTATTTCTCCTTCCCTGTCAAGAATAAGTCATCCACATATAATAACAGGATGACAGATTCATCTTCTACAACCTTGAGATAAAGGTTAGGATCAGCTTTACTCTTGGTAAATCCCATAATTGACAAGAAACTGTCTATCCTTCCATACCAAGCTATGGGAACTTGCTTCATGCCATAGAGGGCCTTCTTCAACTTACATATATGAGTCCATCTGTCTTCAACTTCAAATCCTTTCGATGTAAAAATCTTCCCCAATCATACCATTAAGGAAGGATTGTATTTACTTCATCATGGAAGCAACTACCATCATAGTTCTGAAGGAAGTGTACCTTGCTTCTTGGAGTAAGTGTCTCTTCAGAATTAATTCCCTCTTTCTTATAGAAACCTCTAGCCACAATTCTTTCCTTACTTCTATCAGCGACATATTTTATCTTGCAAATCCATTTGTAAGATACCACATTATTTCTTTCTGGTTTGAGTACTATATCCCAAACATCATTCTAGTATTCTTTTATCATAACATCTTCCATGAGTTCCTCTTGTCAGATCATCAACATATCCTAGTCTTCTACATTCAACTTTGAAGGTTGGAACTTGAAAGTCTCAATCCATCAGGAAGTCGTCCATGATGTCGTACTGTGTCGAACTCAGATATCTTCTATAGTAACTCCCCCTGAAGTGGAGTATTATCTTCCTTCTTCATTATGTATAGGTGGTTCTATGCTTGATATATACTGGTCAATAGAGTATGTCATGTCATAGTCTATTCTTTCTGAGGCAAATCATGAACCTTGCTTTGTACACTTGTTCTTGTATATCCATATGGATGATACTACATACTTTCCTTTATGTCTCAAAATCATGTCGTATATATCATTCCCCATGATCAACTATTATTCTTTGATCGTAGCTTCTTTCATAGCATTATTTTCTTCATATTGAGTTATCTCTCATACCCATGGTAGTCTTCATCCTTTGAGGTGGATCTACCGCTCTTTGAATATCTTTCTTTCGTCATGGTGTCTCTGACCCTGGGAGCTTCAGATTCATGTTTATTGAATTGTCATCACTTGTTCTTTGGAACAAGTCTCATCATTCTTTTCTTGTAGGAGGTTGTATAGGACCTTTCCTGCAATTCAAATGCACCAGTTGCATGGTTAGAACTATTTCATAAATCATATGCATAACGACAAATTCTTATGCATCATGCAACTGTTTAGCCAATACAACATTCATCCATATCTCACAGAAACTTTCTAGACTAATCCAATATGTCAGAAAAGAGGTTTGATAAGTAGCAATGGAGAGTTGTATAGCACCATAAGCTACTTACCCATCACATGCATATTAATAGAATACAGTCATTAATGCAAACAATATATCATGCATAACACATCAACTGAATATAATCAAATGTAAAACAATATCATGAAATGACAATTGAATACTTATCTTTTAATTTTTCATGGGTAGACTTCATCTTGATCATTCTTCTTTATCATCATTTCTTATCCAAATGATAAGATGGATAATAGGTTCGTCAAGAATTGAGTTCTTCATATTCCTCATCACTTGAGAGATCTTCTTTGAATGGTGATAGCTTGATCTTCAATTTGCTCCCATCTTTCTTCTTCTCTTCTTATGAGACTAGCTTCTTCTTCTTCCCAAAGTCAACTAAAAGTAATCACTTTCTTATGGCACACATTCCTTGGATGAATGAATCCCATGATCATGGGAGGCCATTCAAGGTGTCTATCACCACTTCTGCATTCTCTGCTTCTTCTTCTACTGCTTCAACATGTTATGCATTCTGGATTTTCACATTCTTCAACTGTTTTCTCAAATCCATCTTCTGAATTATGTTCTTATCTTCAAATAGCTTGATCAAGAAATCAAACATCTTCGGTGTCTTTAGGGAAGACACTTGTGGTACAAGTTGATCCGTGACTGAATCAACAGTGATCTTCTTGGCCTTGATCAAGTTCTTCTTGTGTAAGGCTTTGAGGCTCATCTCCCTCTAGAACTGGAACCTCTCTACTCATGTAGGTGTCCAATTCATTTTCTTTAGAGAGATCAAATACTTTCATGCTTGGAAGTTTTCAACTTCACCAAGCTTATCATCAAGCTGATGTGATAGATCACTTTGAAATAAGAACCTCAAATCCAAATAGCAAAAGATTAGATCTTACCGATTTGAGGTGTCCGTCCTGCTTCCGAAGCTGGCTGATCTAGGGTTTGTCAGAGAAACCCTAATTTTAAAAAAATGGAATTTGATTGGATAGAAATATAGATCTCTTCAAATGAAACTATCCAATGTACTCCTTTTCTGAAAACAGTGGAGAAAAGCTCCTGGAACAGGAAGCCCTAGTTTTCCAATTTCTTCTGTAGAAATTCATGTTACTATTTCTGTGATATATCCAAAATTACTACTACTCTATGTCTGAAATTTCACACAAAGGTAACCTCACATGTCCCTGATCCAAAACCACAGGTTTCACCAATTTGGATTTATCATCATTTTCCCAAGGTTACCTGTTACAAGAATGTTTAGAACAGTGAAGTTGTACGGCATGCCATGTGTCACTGGTTCATATTCAAGTTCAGAAATTAGGACCACAAAAATTACAGTCCGTTCTCTTTCTAGAAAATCTTCAAGAATTCCATTTGGACCTTTGTAGCCCAATCTATAGCAATTTTCCCTAGGTGTCCTGTTTAGGGATGAATTCTAGAAAATGATGGAACCCTAACTTGGAGGGATCATATCTCCTATAATATAGTGAATCGGAGGCTGAATTTTGGACACCGTGTTCACCAGGATTTTATATTCTGTCACTGCAATTTTCCGCTCTTGAACCATTTCCAATATTGGGATATAGCGAATATACCAAAACTTAGCAGTTTTAGTATTTAGGGTTTTTCTAGCTCTGGGTCAAACTAGGGTTTGACTTTCCTAGAGTTTCACCCAACCAAAAATCTTGATCCAGGTCTCTAAACTTCGATTTTGATGAGGAGAGAAATCCTATGCTGGGCTCACTCAAAAATTCTTCTTCTGCAAGAAGCCCTAATTTCCCACACGGAAAACTGAAAATGCTCGGAATCGAATTCCGCTTCGACAGAAAGATGCGCCCTTCAATGGAGATTCAGCCTAGCCTTCTTTTGCTAATCGATTGTGGAGAGAGAAATAAATGGTAAGAAGCCCTAGATTCTATAGCTGCACAATGTCTTCTTTTCAGGGTGGCTCTGATACCATGTTAAATTTTCATATGATTAGCTCAGACATCAATAATACATTTCATATAACAAAAGCATATAAACAGGATCACTGAAAGATAGAGAAGCACAACCATACAAAAGGAACACAAAGATTTATCCTGGGAAAACCCTAAATGGAAAAACCTAGCAAAATATTCCTCAATATAGATGCCCCAAAAAGATGAAAGATAAAACCAGCAACGAGATCAAAGCCTGATCCTCCTCCTTCTCCAGCTACTTCTCTTCTCCACTAATGCGCTACACAAGTGAGAGTGTGTGTCCTAAATGAGGAGCACTACACCTCTATTTATATTCATCCGTTCACTTAAGTTAACTCATCTGTCATGTAGGCTCGAGTTAATCATGTAGGCTTGAGTTACACATGTAGGCTCAAGTAACCACACTGGGGTGCTAATGACCCACCTTTACAATTAGAGGGGACTGCCTCATGACTCTTATTAGTTCTTCCGATTAGGAGCATCGAGGTACAAAGTAATACAAGTGGTTCTCCCGGTAGTACCATCGGGGACCACAAAGAAATACATATAGAATATTCTTCAAAGTTACAATATTTCAACAAATATTGTCTCCATCATTATGAATATTGCTTTCACTATTTGATGACCTTTTAAAATATCTCTTTGTTGTCTTCAAATCTGGCTTAGTTCTTAAAGATATTGCACAAGAAACATCAGACCTCAAATGGTTCTCAAAATGGCTTGTAGGCACTGCACCAGCAACATCATACCTCATGTGGTCCTCAAAATGGCTTGTAGGATTCTTTATCTTTAGTATGGACCTAATATTGTCAGAGTTAGATGTTGATAATGAATTGTTCTTTTTAATCCCAACCTGAACTTAATTGAGAATATTCTTGTCTTTCTTATCAGACAATATTAGGGATGTAGTAGGCTTTTTCTTATTCTCACCTACCCCATGTGTCTTTTTTCCAGTTTTCTTGCCTGTGTACTTCCCTCTTAATATCATGTTTCTTGGCAAAAGTCTCATAATGCATTTGATTAGATGTATCTTTTTGCATTTTCATCATTTCCTCTGACTCATTAGTTGCTTCTTGGATTTTATCATTTTTTGTAAATTGTACATTCTTTGTAGAATCCTTTAAGCTTTCATTAGTAGATGATATGGATTTCCCATCATGAATCTCTGGAATAAAGTCCTCTTTCTCTGTACCTTTATCATCATACTCCTCACATATCTCTTTCACTACCCAAGTAAAGTCAGTTTCAGTAGTTCCTCGACATTTGGATGAAAACCTATTTTTCAACTCAGAGGTGAATGCCTGAACATTAGTAGGAGCAGAAAAGCCACTGCAAAACAAGAAATAAAAAATGAAATCAATAAACCAAAACTTGCATCTACTTTTAAAAGAAAAACCAAATCCTATATTTTGAAGACCAAGGTGACCAACTTGACATGCTAGAGACCACATATAAGCTTATCTGACCAGAGTATAACCAAAGGCAATTATCCAGCAGCTAATGAGGTTTGAGGAGACAAAGGTATCAGAAACACACCCAAAACTCATTTTTCATTTTGAATGTCCAAATCCTAATTTCACAGTATAGTATATCAAATAATTCTCCAATAATGAATTACATTGAACGTGTTTCCACTTTCAAAATTACTAAAAACACTAGAACCAAGCTACCCAATATAATGTATAAGAATTATTCTCATATTTAGTTGTTAGAAAGAGTCATTTTGATGGCTTACCAATTGTGGGGAGTCCTTCGACCCCTATATTGACAAATAGAAAACAAAGAGATGGAAATCATTGTGACCATGTTTCATCTCATAATATGAAACAGGCTACAGAACTAACTCCTGAGGGCTTGCCTCAAAGGAATAGGGAAGAGAAACTCCATCAAGCATAAACTATTATTTCTAATAAAGGTGCATGTCCCAAGAGCGGCCAAAGTTGATTATTTAGTATGGATGCCAGTAATCTCTGTTGTGAATATTAGTTTGTGAATCGATTAATCTGTTAAAAAAAATTTGGTGGGTGATCATAGAATTTGAAAAATATTGTTGCAGAATGAGAGATCAATTATCTATGGTTTGATTGGTGCAGTTGGAAGAACATAAATATGAACTGAAAATAGATATATGATTTCTTTTGTAAACTGATAGGTTTCCCTCAGCATTGGTGAAGAAGAATAGGATAAAGATATATGATTTACATCAATTGGGGGATGGGGGGTGGCCTTGATGCTATCATAAACACAACAGAAACAGATTTTCGGTAGCTAGGATTGGTGAAGAAGATAGCTAAGGAAGTTCGACATGTTTTGAGTGTCTTTTGATGGGTGTTGATTTCAAAAGAAGAGAGTTTTTGTGGGATTAATGATTTTCAAGGGAAATTTATACGAGTAGAGGAACTTTGTATATATCAAAATGCGGGAGACTGATGCCTCAACATCTACACAACATCAGTCAACGAGTAAAAATTATTCAATTTCAACAGCACCAACACCATTTAGACAAGCCACAGATGGTATGTCCTATTAGTTTAGGTTTGACAGTAGACCATTGGTTCTGATAATATTCTTATAAGTATTAGCAGAGACCTGTCTATACCCTCTTTTGATATGCACCTCTAGCTTCTAAAAGTTTCAGTACCAAATATGGTTCCTAAATATTTGAAAGTTGGAGGTTCATATCATCCCTAGGTTTAGAGTGAAAATCAAGTGCAGAATAAAATTCCACTCTAAAATCATGAATACATCAACAGATTCCCATATTAGGAAAAAAAAACAACTGATATCACCTCCTTGCTGCAGAAAAAATCATCTTCTCTTGGAACTGAAGGTTGTCCTTCACACTTCACTGATATTTCAAAATGCATCATCTTGGGATTAGCAACTAAAAACAGAGAATATCTTATCTGGTCCTCTTGAATCAACATCTCCTAAGGCTAGGAAAATAATCTCATTGTGGATAAAATATTTTTTCCCTAAACTGAAGGTTGTCCTTGACACTGAGTTGATATTAGAGAAGGCATTGTTTTGGGATCAACAACAAAACAAGGAAAGTCTACAATCTGATCATCTTAAATCAGCATTGTCTTAGGTTAGGGAAATAATCTCTCTTTATTATTCCAATCTTTCGATCCAGTTCTGAAACTACTATTGAGAAAAGTCAATAAATCAGGCTCCCATCCATCTTCTTCCTTGTGACCCTTAAGGTATGGTAGTGAACTCCATTGAGGAGTATAACACCACCATCTATGATAGATAAGTCAAATACTGCATACAATGCAACTATCTTGGTTGATTGTGCCATCATTGGAGCCTGATCCTAAGTGGATTTTGCACGACACCATGTGAGAGGATAATCTTCAAGAAATTGTTATTCACCCAAACAAATGGATTTTAGTTGGAACTACTGGCTGTAGTAACTTCACTAACTTATGATAATACAGATAATTAAAGAATGACAACCAAAAAATAAAATAGTGACACAGAGAAACACCTGAATAAGAGAGGTTGCAATTTGTATTTATAGTCAATGCCATCGGAATATTACCAAGAATTGTGAATGAGAACCACAAGTATTATATTTTGCGAAAGATTTTTGAGAAAATACTATTTTCAATCTATTGGTTAAAATATTACCACACAAATATTTCATTGACTTATATAGGTACATGCAGTTCAGATGAACTCATGTTCGGGTCTCTCATTACAATTTTTTGGATCTTTGTGGATTTGATCTCTGCTAGAATAAATTTTTGAAAGGTTAGTTCCCTAGTGTCCTTACAGGAGTGATATGTAGTAATTATGTAATAAGATGGTAAAATACTAAATGTTTGTGGGGAGACTATTATTTGGATAAAAATCTAGGACATAGACAATTTTAGATTTGATAAACAAAAGCCATCAAGCTAAGACAATGTATGTTTTGATTTCTTTCTAGAGATATCAAATCTAATGTTTTCTTTTCTCAGAACAAAAAAGGTAGAATCAATCCCCTTATATAACAGAATCACAACAACATAGAAACTTATCATAGTAATATTTTTTTAGTTTAAAATTAATCAACTAAGAACAAACTATCTGGTGTTATATTGAAGAACAACACCAGATGGCATAAACTTAAAGATTTAGGCACAAGGATGGCTATATCATTTCAAACCATATACACACATATCTATTTCTAGTTGATTAACAAATTATCAAAAGTATGCTAGGCACTATTAAGAAAGGTTAACAAAAAAGATAATAATAAAAAATCAAGAACATATGAAAATGACAGCTAATAACTATTGCAACATAGAGAATTTATATTTACAATGTAGAAAATAAATCCAACCATACATGGCCAAACTGAATATTTTAATTACTCAAGTAATTACATTTTCTAAACAAACCATACCATCAAATTGCAGTATCTTTACATTCAGTCATCTAGCATGTTTTGCACTGCTCAGGATCCTCATTGAAGCTCACCATCTCATTTTTCAGATTTATGGTTGCAAAAATATCACCATCTTGAATCTAAATAAAATATTATTATAAAATGGAACAATTAGAGGTTACTTCAATTGGAACACCCCTCTATAGAATAAGCAAAAAGAATTTAAAAATGGAATAACTGAAACAATTGAGGAATGGGAAGCATTTTTCACACAAAAATCCAAGAGACATTTACAATAAATGTGAAGTACCATTTGCAGAACATGTAGCTCAAACTACTTAGCAATCTGCAACTATACCATACTTGCTATATTTAGAAGAGAGAGGGTCAAATATGTTTGTGTCAGTCTATGAATATTATGTTTATAATGAGATGACAAAACTTTCTTGACTAACCCCAGATTTCGATCCTGCAAAATTGCAAATAGACCTGATTGTCAGTTGATCCTTTAAAACATAAACATAGCTTTCATGTTCCCTCAACAATGATCTAGTGTATGACGAATAGATAAAAGAGAAATATAAGAAAGAAAAACCAGAGAACACTCAATAGAAACAAAGGTTGTAGGATATAATAACTTTCTTATTTGTCCCATCAAATAACTTTCACTAAATAGTAGCACTAATTCCTCAAGATGAAATGAAAAAAGATAGAGATCCCACACTCTTGAACTTCTCCATGTTCATGTTGACACAATCTTCAGATACATAAATTTTCCCTTTTCGAGGACGTGTGCTTTAATAACAATAACAATAATAACTCAGACACTAAGTCGCTAAATAGGATAAAGAACAAGATAGGATGATAAGGTGACTAGCATTTGGTGTAATGCACTTTATTTAGGCAATATTGAATACTATACATCTATTCTTTATGACCAAGGGTGTTAGGTGGCAGTTTAATACCTGGTATGTAAACACCTTCTAGGTTACGGTAGATGATATTTCCTACACTCATTTTGTTATATTCAAGCTGAAGTGAACCACTGGTTATTTCCATATAATTGATGTCTTTCCCTGATCCATCTTATAATAAAACTTAATAACAATACATTTCTTTCATAGTTGATGATTTGTATCATGGCTGTATTTTTATGTCCTCTCTTTGCAGGATGCATTAAATGGTCTAAAATATTGGCTTCATACATCAGAATCTTTTGATGTTTGTACATCGATTATTGTAATTTTCTTTCAATTTTTGTTTTAAATCTTCATCTATGTAATGGTATGGGATTTAGTAATGTTAGTAGCAAGGGAGAACATCAGAAATTACAAAAAAATATCTGCACTCTATATAAATAACAGAATCCCATTTTTCATTTTGTGTGAGCCTTCTTTGACGTTTAAGCTACATTTTAATAATATTCAAATCCTTCCTTTCCTTCTAAAGTAGTTTGTTTGCATTTTTTCTCTATATCCAAAATATGGCTTTGCAAGGCAATTACCTTAACAGTTTATGAAACAACCGAAAAGAATGAATAATCAATGAACATTTATGAATTAAATTGTCTAGGGACTGAATTAATTTGTATGTCTTAGTACCTTTTGGAACTTTAGCTAGCTGGAGAAAAAAGGTGTGTTGTCACATTTGTTGATGTGAGTTGTTCGGTATGGCATGAAAGCTGACCATTTTCTGCATTGACGTTTGGATTTATTCTGGATGGTAAAAGGACTCGAAGTTGTCGGATGTTTGATCCTTGAGGTGAAATTAAGTTGCATGTATGGTGACTGAATTATTGGAAAGAGTTCACTTTTCGTTCAAGTTTTTGGAAGGTAACATGGTTTCTCATTTCCTTCAAAGATATATTGGAAAGGAGAAATTGTGTTTTTTCTTCAGTCATCTGGCATAGGAACTCCATTACATGATTGATTCATTGTTCCAAAAATTGTTGAAGCTTTCCATGCCATTTATGGATTAAGTTCTTATGCTTATGGTATTCAGACAACTTTTCAAAATTGAAAATTGTAATTCCCTCTTATGAGAAACCTTGACAGGATTATAAATATACTATACACTGAAAGTAGAATATTCATTCCATAGGGAGTTCATCACTGTGTTGAAAACTATTGAAGTTAGTGATTCCAATTATCACTTCTAATCCACATGCTTTTGATACAGTTCTGGAAGCCTCAATACCTTCCCGATGGAGGACTTAACTTAATCTAAAACAAAAAATCCAGGAGACGGACATTTTTTGTGACTTAACTTCATTTGATCTTAAGATAAAACGATGACTTCTATTATACTTGGGTTATATAGGTGGAAGTTGTGTTATTGATTTTTCCCTATGGCCTTATCAGTATTGAGCATATCTTTGATGTTATGAGATTGTTTCTAAAGAGGTCAATAGATCTATAGTCGTGATGTCAAATTCAAGGAATTCTATTACACCTCTATATGTATTGTTTGATCTGCGTGTTATGATATAAGTAGTTAAACAAGGATGCATTTAACAATATAGCTATGAAATTGCAAACAGAGACAATGGTGCTCAAATTTGTCAGCACTTTTTTCCAGCTGTCCACTTCTCACTTCAAGACTCAATAGAACTGCATTCTAAGTTATTGAAGGTGTAGAGTTTTCACCATCGGACATTGTTCATTATACAAATGGTCTCCCACAGGTAGAATGGTATTGTAGACAGAATTTTTGTTCTTGTTTTTGCATAAAGGGTGATCAAATCAAGACTATTAGATGCTAAGAATAAAAGCACATAAATTATACTCAACAACATTTTGTTTTTCATGCCATTAGATGCTTGATATTTTGGTTGTCTTTTTTCTTCTCTATGCATTGATTCATGTAGTGATCATTATTTGTGCTACAAATATTTATGCACCATGTTGTATCATGGGGGCTTTTATCTTTGCAGTCAGACTCATTATTTTTCATGGTTCTTGGTTTTCCTAGACTGGGGAGTGGTTTTCTAGATTGGAATCCAGGGGTGCAACCCAACTTCTGTATTCAGTTGTACTGTGCAATGCTTAGTATAAGGATATGAGCTAATGTGATGAACTCTAGACTTGGAGAATATTTCTTTACTTGGAAGAAAAGTGGCCAAATATTCAGAATAATTCTCTTAGTGTGTTTTCTCCCTTTTCATAGGATTACCGTCTCCCATGGCATGCTTGGATGGAAAATAGTAAACAAGAACATGCAGATGATTATTCATAACTTTACGTGTTGTTTTCATGTGAATTTCCAAATTACATCAGGCATTATTTGTGTTCATCCATTGTTTTGAGGTGATGGATTTCTTTTTGTAATTTAGATAATTTACTGCATCCACTATCCAAGTAAGAAAATGGTAAGATTATGTCCATTCTTTTTAATGTTGTTCTTTGGTGTCTTAAAATATTATTAGTGTAACAAATTTATTAGGCTTAGGACATTATCTACATGCTCCCTTATCAACAATGCCCAAAATGGCATGCACAATTTACATTATACAAAGTCACAATGTCTAGGCAATGTTTTCCCATCTCATCTTAGTTTGAAAAGCAGTCAACATAAACGACTTGACTTTCTAGAATTAAGGATTAACTAAAGGAAGAAATTTGTATTTCCAAATGGAACAATGGGAGTGTGGTAGTTGCTCACTGCATTGCAAATTTATGGTCATTGTGAAATAGAGCACAAAGGTTGGTTACTAACCAACAATTCATGCCATTTATAACTCTATAAGGAAATATAAGCACACTAGAAATAATAAAACGTAGATTCAAAGCAATACCTTTGTTTATTATAGATTAAGAATTGTGTTCAATTGGAGTTTAGACAAGAAAACCTCAAAACTTGTCAACAAAACATCTTAAATTGGAAAAGAAGGGTCCTGAGATACATTCAATCTTAGGAAGTGAAACTCTTATGAAGTTTTCCACGACATACCTAATCTAGAAAGGTTCTTGGTTTAAGTTGTAGATAATATCCAACTCTTTGATTGAACACAAACACACTTTCTAACTACAAACTTTGGCAATTCTTGGAGTTCACTAAATCATCTCTACCTTCATCCTGCCATCTGGAAACATTGGTAGCAAGGTACATATTCTATTAAGCAAGACTAGAATGGTATGAGGCCCTACTCACCATGCATTGTGTGCATCAATTTGGAAATTATTACATTCATTTGTCAAGTAGAAAATGCAATGACGCCATTAATGAAAATCCATAATCTATTGCCAACTCTGCAGACTGGTATAAATGTGCATGTTCTTTCATTGCTACTTCATTTCCAAATTCCCTGTGAATTGGAAGCAAGGCACGTTATCTGTTTGAAATGCTATAGATGATCTCTAACCTCACTAATTCTTCAACTTCATCACTGACATTTTGTCATGTTTTTCAGAACTGCTTAAACGCAATGGCATTTGTTTCTAGTGGTTCTTCCTACAAATATGAACCCAAAAAATTTGTTTCAATCCAACTCTTAGACCATGAATAAAACTACTTTAAAGCAGTGATGACTAAAGAGCAGATCCTTCACATTTCAATTTGCTTGAGAGATTTAATGCTTCCTCATATTTTCCAACTTTGTTAAGGTATCCAATGAAAACATCAAATATGGAAGTGTCAACCATAATGCCCTTATCAACCATGCTCTGAAACAGCTTTGCAGCTTCATTCACATAGCCACTTTTGCATAGCCTGTGTAAAAATATTGGAGCAAGAATCAATCTCAAGAGCACAACCCATATTTTCCATGACATGGTGCCAACTTAAGGCATCGGAAAACCTTCCCATGAAGCACATCCCCTTTATCAATTTATTTAATGCTAGGCCATTTGATTTAATATCACTTTTAAGCATGTTACTTAATAGTTTTTCATCTTATTATATATTATTGGATCTAAGAAGAGAAATCATGAACAATTTATGACTTTGATCCTTTGAAAGATGCCATTCCTCGATCATTTTATCCATAAGTTCATATCATCATTTTGTCCCTATAAACAAAGGCATTTGTTCAACATACTATATGTAACTTTGTTTGGGGAAAAACCACATGTAAATATTCTATCAAAAACCTCCAAAGCCTCCTTGATTCTACCTGCTTGACAGAAGCTCTGAATCAAAGTTGTGTATATCACAACATTAGGGGCACATTGTTTCTCTAGCATATTGTCTAAAATATCTAAATCATTCTCTGGGATTATGGCCTTACAAGCACCATTTAATATAATAGCATATGTGACTACATTCGGAGTACAACCATGCTCGGTCATCTCATCCACAAGCCTCTGAGCATCCTCTATCTAACCCAAATCACAAAATACCTTTATAAGTGGATTGTAAGTAATAATATCAGGAGAAAGACCCCACTTAGACATCCTCTTTAACATGGCCTCTGCCATATCCATACACTTTGCTTCAGTGAGAATATGGATAAGAGAGTCGTAGATAGGTGTATCTGTCCTGCAATTGAAATCTTTCATATGCTCTAGTAATTATCATACCTTCTCTGCTAAATTATCCTCCCTACAGAGATTAAATATGATTTTGAATGTTCTAACTAACACAACACAACCTTCTCTCTTCAAGTATTCCCAGACCTGCATCAACATATTTGGATGTTGAGTAATACCTAAAGCTCCACAGGCTATCTGGAATATTGAATGGTTCTTAGAATTACAAATGATGCAATCTTGGTGTTAATACTGCCCCTTTCCCCAATTATTAAAGGGTTCTAACTCAATGGTAGAGCATCTTCTTTACAAGCAGGAGGTTGAAGGATCGATTCCTTCGTGCCCTAATGATATTGCAATATTGATGTTTTAAATAAAATATATTTTATTATGATTTATTATGGCTATGAGGGGGGTTCTAAACTAACTTCATATGTCACTACGACGGGGGTTCAAAACTTCCCTTGTATGTTACAATGAGGGAGGTTCAAAACCCCCCTATAATTTTATATTGGGGGGTTCATAATCGACCCCAAAGGTTTGTAAAGAGCTTTAGTGGAGCATTTGAACTGCCTCCATAGGTACCTACAAGGGGGGTTTATAACCGTCCCCAAATGTTTGTAAATATTTTTAGGGTGGGTTTCGCACCGCCTCCGTAGGTACCTATGAGGGGGGTTTATAACTGCCCCCAAATGTTTTTAAAGACTTTTAGGGGGGTTTTGACTTCCTCTGTAGGTACCTATGAGGGGGGTTTGTAAACACACCGAAAGTTTTGTAATAAATACTTTTAAGGGGGGTTTTGAACCACCCCCGTAGGCACCTACGAGTGGGGTTTATAACCTCCCCAAAGGTTTGTAAATATTTTTAGACGGGGTTTTGAACCACCTTTGTAGGTACATACGAGCGGGGTTTGAATCCGCCCTCATAGGTACCTATAAGGGGGGTTTGTGAAAACCCCCAAAGGTTTGTAATAAGGAATTTTTTTTTTGGGGGGGGGGGGGGGGGGGTTGGAGCTTCCTCCATAGGTGTCTATGATGGGGGTTTATAACTGCCCTTAAAATTCTCTTTTGGGGGGGATTCTAAACGCCCCCCAAAAGTGAATTTTTAGGGGGGGGGGGGGGTTAGAACCGCCCCCAAAAGTGACTTTTAGGGGCGGTTTTGATCTCTTATAGAACTACCCCTAAAAGTCAAAAAAATTATCTTCAGTGCTATTAGGGGTGGTTTTGTAAAGACCACCTCCAAAGCCAAACTCTCCCACAAAAGTGAATTTCGGAGGCGGAAGACAACCGCCCCTAAAAGTCAAATTTGTTGTAGTGCTTCATTGGCCTTAAAATGTACTTATATACTAAGTCCAATCTAGACAACTATTACTCCCCATGAATGTGGGATAAACACTTACTTATATACTAAGTCTAATCTAAACAACTTTTACTCCCCATGAATGTGGGATAATACAATATACTCATGGGACGACATACAAAGCATATGCATCCAACATCAATATACTAACAAAGTGAAGAGAATGGTTGACATGGGTTCCTAAAACCCCCTCCCTCTTAGAAAATATTTGTCCTCAAAGCTTTAGATGTGGAAATTGTTATTAAATCTTAAGGAGTGGTTCCCATGTAGCATCCTATGGTTTCATGTTGTTCCACTAAATTAACACCTTTGTGATGGATCGAGAGAAATATAATGAGTGCACCTATTGAGGATGGCCTCCAACTCCATAATGATGGAACCTTCATTATCCAGTTATGGTAAAATAGATTGTGCTATGATGTTGGTTCCAATAACTTCTTAAGACAAGAGACATGAAATACTGGGTGAACACAAGAAGGGGTAGGTTCCAATTTATAATCAATGGACCCAATATTATTAAGAACCTTATGTGTCCCATATAAATTTGGAGCCATCTTATGATGCCCTTTTAGTTTCAGGGAGGATTACATGTAAGGATGTATACAAAGAAAAACGATATCACCGACTTGAAAAGCGCACTCAGAATAGTGTTAATCGGCTTCTTATTTCATTCAATTTCTTTCCATGTGAATATTTTCTTTCAAAATATGAAGAATTTTATCTTGATTTCAGAGAACTGTGTCAACTTCCTGAACTGGTGAATTGTTGGGGGTGTATGAAAGGAGCACTGGTGGTTCCTCACCATAGATTGCTTCATATGGAGAAATTTTAGATGCAGTGTAGTAGGAGGTATTGTACCACCATTCAGCAAGAGGGAGCAACTTTTCCCATTGATGTTATAGTTTTTGGCCTAATTTTCCTTACTCTCATGGCCCAGGTTGAAAAACAACACAATACCAAAAAAACACCCAAAGAAATCGGCCCGACAGAGCAAGCTGAGTCGACAACACTTGTGAGCCAGGAACAGTCTCACCTAAGGTATATTAATGTGTAACTACTAGAACCATGTTTCCGCATTCGATGAGGGATTATAGTCCCTTGGTGTGCAACCAAGGTGCTCAACAAAGTCAGAAGGATGGAGTCTTTTACTACTCGATGGTGGCACAATGGTGCGACACAGCTGTAACACCCCGGTTTTGACCCCGTTTGCATTAAATGTATATGATGTATATATTGTAATTAATCATGGTGTGGAGATAAATGCAAAAGCCACACCGTAGATTTAGATTTTAATGTTCCGAGGATTAAAATCATTGCTGATGGTATATCATGATATCCGACACATTATACTTTTGGCATCATGTAAATATGCATTTTAATTAAAAATGAACCCCAACCAGCTATGCCAATGCAACCATGATGAAAAGGGAATGATTTTCCTAAGGATAGGGAGGGAAATTATTTCACCCTTGGGTCCAATGGAGAAAATCCAAGTGTCAGTTGTTAAACCCATTTAGTTGTCACCCACCCTTTTTTTCTTACTCACCTTTCCTTGTCTCAATCAGTCAACTACCACATTAAAAGCATTTGATGTTAGTTGGGTAGTTATTGCTAGGTAGTGGTGTGTGGTAGGACTGTCAGTCCTTTCCCACAAGCACACTCTACCAGGAGACTCTTTCACCCTCACGTGAGCAATAGGAGAAGGGGGAATCCATTCCTCATTTTTTTTTTCACTCACACAGAGAGTTGGGAGAGCCAGTTCCTGGGCATTCACGATTTTCCTATGTATGTGACATTCACATTTTGCTCTTGGCTGTGGTGAGTTCTGATTTTATGATTTGGGGTTCCTGGACATTTTCTCCTCATGCAAAATCTTGGAATTCACCTCCACATGAGTTGTTTTTCCTCCCTCATGTAGCTGAAAAATCGTTGTTGGTTTCCCCACAATTTCGGTTTGTTGTAGGTTCATTTTCGATTTTGGTTTTCTATGGGTTTATTTTCATTTTTGGGTTGTTGTGGGTTCTTATTGATTTTTTTTAGCCACGAGAGGGCCAAGAACGACTCAGCAATCGAATTTCCTAGTCAAAGCTGTGTATTACCTAAATTGTCACCTCAGGTTGCTCGGTGGTGTTTGATTTTCTTTCACAGAGCTGTGAATTGCTTAATTTTGCTGTGTGTATGAGGTGCTTGGTATTTGGACTGTATTGGAGTGGGAATGAAGGCTTGGTATGCTTGATAAACCTGGTGTGTTTGGGAGCCTCATAGACAGAGCTAGAGGGATAGCTTTCTTCTCCACAACCCATGAATAGCACTAGAAGGGAAGTCAAGTCCTGAGGGACTGTGTAGTAGAGAAGGGACTGATTCCTTATGTTGGGTGTGTGTGGGTACCCTAGAAGTCAGGTTAGTTCTAGTGTAGGTGTCCTTAGCTCTTCAATGATCCCACCAGCTTAGCAGTCAGCGTTTCCCAGCTCTTTGATGGCCTGATAAACCCAAATGTGTTGGCTTGGCTATGTACTGTTGTGTATATTTGGCTATGTGTGACCCTGCTTGTTCCTTATTCCTTGGGGAATCATGCCCAGCTCGGCGGTGGTAGTGTTGCTGAGAGATTAAGGAGCACATTGGCCTATGGTTGGGTAGGAATGTTGCAGTGACATAGCTGGTTGCGGGGAGCTTCATTCAAACATTAGTATTCTTGTCTATTTCATCTTTGCAATTTCATTTACTGTTTAATGAATTACAATGAACATGTTGAATGCTTGAATGTATGGTTTTTCTTCCGCTATATGGTAACAATGTATGTATGTTTAGTTCAAAGCATTTCAGTTTTAATGTGTGTATGTTCATGGGGCTAGTTGCCTAGATAGATACGGTTATGGTAGAATCCTCTTCGTTAGTCAGAGGGTCGGGGACGTTACAGTGTGGTATCAGAGCCCACATTGCAGCATGGGCCTCAATGGGACATGAAGAAGCAGTGATAGAGGCAGGTTTCCCTCTGCCCAATAGAGGAAAAATGAGAAAATTAGAGAAAATTTCAAAAAAAATTCTAAGTATGAAAAATATCAGATGGCTTAGACTGAATCCCATCTGATATGTCAGATGGCTTAGGATGAAGCCCATCTGATATGTCAGAGGACTTAAGCTGAAGCCCATCTGATAGAGAACCCAGCGGAGGAAATTTCCTAAGTTCAAATTTTTTTATTAGAAGCTCTCGGCTAGAAGGAGCTGAACATCTCAGCTGGGAGGAGCCGATGGTCTCGGCTGGGGTGAGCCGAGACACAGATGAGAAGGAAATTGGAGAGAAAAATTTGAAAAAAATTTCGAAGTGTTAAAATTTGTCGAAAGATGTTTGTTGAAGCCAGCCGATACGTCGGCTCAGTTAGCCGAAGGGCTTCCAATGATGTCGAAGGAGAAAATATGAAGGGAGCCAAAGTTCTCGGCTGGGAGGAGCCGAAGCTCTCGGCTAGGTGGAGCCAATGGTCTTAGCTGGGTTGAGCTGAGACACAACCAACAAGGAAAAACAAAGAGGAAATTTTTTTGAAAATTTTTGAAGTGTCAAAATCGTCAGAAGGCATTTGTTGAAGTAGTGCCAAAGTTCTTGACTGGGAGGAGCTAAAGGTTTTGTCCAAGTGGAGTCGAGGTGTCAGTAAGTCTCACTGTAAGGGAGCCAATAGGATGGCATAAAGGAGAAGTTGAGAAGAAAGAAAAAGAAAAATTAGGAAATTTTTCTAAATCCAGGAAATATCGAAAAAAGTTTTTCGATGTCTCTCGGGAGAAGCTCTCCGAGGCATCTCGAAAAACGTTCACTGAAGTGGAGCCAAGGTGTCAGCAAGGATTTCATGAAGGAAGCTGAAGCATTGGAAAAGGATAGATAATCGAGCAGCTGGAGTATCGGAAGATAGAGGAATATCGGGTTGAGGCGTCGAAAAAAAATAGAGGATCGGTCAGCCAATGTGCGTCGAAAGACAGAGGAAGATCGCTCTGATATAGCGTCGAAAGACAAATGAAGATCGGTCTACCAAAGTATCAGAAGCATTGTAAACTAGTGATCCAATACATCAGAAGGCTAGTTGGGAAGGGATCCAATATGACAAAAAAAATCTGAGTTCTTCCAGTGGGATTTTTCAGTAGATTTTAGCAGTTTTTCAGTAGAATTACAGGTGCTGAAAAGGAGAAAAATGGGAGTGATCTTATGTGCCAGATTGCGTGAAAATAAAATATTTACAAGCCCCCTTGACCCCCATCGTACCCTTCAAATAACTATTCTTTTGAAAATAAAATCTCGTTTGAAATTGTTAATATGGGGTTTCCCAGTAAAGGTAAGTGATTTATGATTGATATGAATGATATGCAGCTAACAGTTGTGTTACTAACACATTTTTTAGAACCATAGTCACCTTCAAGGGTAGTATTCTAGGTAGTGCAATTTGGTAAAGTAAGTTGTGGTTCAGTCATAGGAACCCACGACGGATATGATGCTCGAGATTCCTACGAGCATGCGCAAGATGCCATGGGAGAAAATGTTTGAGTAGGAAATGATGGCATAGAGTCTAATGGAAGGATATTCCAAGAGACACCGCCAGATATTGCAGCCACCATGAGAAGCTTGATAAAATCCCAGGAATAGCAGCATCGGTTGATTGCTGCTATGTTGCAGAGTTTGACAGATTTGCAAAGAAAGATAGACTCTAGATAGGGTATAGTAAAACCAGAAGGCAGTAAGAGAAGTACCAGGAGAAGAAGAAGGAATTCTAGTAGATCATCTGACTCAGAAGAATCCAATGGGGATTCAATCTCTTCTTCTCGTAAGGGAAAGAGAAAGAGGCACCATAGGGATCGCTCTCGGGATGAATTTAAGAAGGCTAAACCTGCTACATTTGACGGTGAGGTAAAGACTAGACAATAGGCTGAAGCTTGGCTTCTTGGGATAAAGAAGTACTTCCAAGTTCAGGATTATTCAGGAAACATGAAGGCAAGGGTTTCCATATTCAATCTGAATGGAAGGGCATCCATTTGGTGGGAACACTTCAAGCAAGTAAGGAGGATCAGTGAAAGGAGACTTAAGTGGAAATAGTTCAAGAAGTATTTTAAGCAAAAATGCCTCTCTAACAGGTATTATGATGACAATAAGGAATTCCATGAGCTAAGATTGGGACAGTAGACCATGGAAGAGTATGAAAATAACTTCTTGGAACTATTAAGATATGCCAGGTACATCAAAGATGAAAAAGTGAAGATCCAACATTTTCTGAGTGGATTGCCTTAGTCTTACAAAGATAGAATTGAGTTTTATGAACCTAGAATTCTTGAAGAAGCAACAAGGAAGGATAAGTATTGCTATGAGCAAAGAAAAGGTAAACCTGATTATCATAAGGCATGGAAGGACAAGAAGAATGAGAATTTTGACCAAATAAAGAAAGGTTTCAAACCTTCTAACTTCAAGAATCAGCAGAAGCAGCCATCCCAAGCTGCGAGTAAGCCAGTTGGAGTGATAGGAGAAAGGCCTAAAGATCCACAAAAGAATAGAGGACCACTCCAATGTTGGAAATGTGGAGGACCTCACATGCGCAGAAGTTGTCCACTCAAGAATGAGAGTGCAAGGCCAACTTACAACATTCAAGAAACAAAAATAGTGGGTCAAGTAGCAAGGGTTGTCCCTAGGATTTATGCAGTGCTGGAGGACCACCAGGAAGATCACCAGTCAACTGTGGTTGAAGTTACATGTAATATTGTTGAGAAATCTGTTTCTATTTTGATTGAGCCTGGTTCTACTCACAGTTACATTACTCCTCGAGTAGTGGATATTTGTTCTTTTAAGAAAGTAAAGCATAGAAAATATTGGTTAGTTCAGCTAGCCACTGCAACTAAGAGAAATGTTAGTGAAGTGGTAGAGAAATGTCCATTGGTCATGAATAGGTTGGTCACTTGAGTAGATCTGAATGTTCTACCACTTGGTTATGTTGAGGCCTGGAAATTCGCAAGCAACAACAGCAAGGGATTCTCCCCAGTCAATGTTCCCAACTAGCCCGTGGCTGTTTGCTGTAGGGAATCCATCCGGTTTGCTATCCGGCTACCGTAGGTCAAGTGACAAAAATAAAAGGCTTTACCGGTTGCGGCCCAGTCCACCATATATATATATTTGTATTTTTTGACTTTAAGTAAGATATGCAAGTGCCTATCTAAGATGCAGGTTGATTGAAAATGCAAGGAGTGTTCACAATGTGATGCACAGGTTCTTACCTTTCGTCTTACACTCTCTTGCATCTAAATCACACACACAGTAAGAAATTAAAACTAACTACCTAACCTATCCCTAGGGAGCAATATTATCACTTATTAATGAGTAATGTATTTTGTGCATGCATTATAAAAATAAAATCACAGATAGCTGATACTTCTTTCAAACACATGAACATTTAAAGATATTTGAACAACCAGATAGCCAATTGTCTATGAACAACATTCATTACTCATAGTGGAAGTTTTCTTAAAACAAACCAGAGATCATTCATACAAGAACATAGGTTCAAAGAGTTAGAAAAATCTCACAGTTAATGGACACAAAGCTAAAAATGAAATAGTTCTTCTTCAACAAATACATAGCATAACATTTGAACATTCCACCAAGCTTTCTCCAACAGACAAACTGTAATTATTTATTGCAAAAGGAAATAGTTCTTCTTACAATATGTGTTCCAATCTAATTGGGAAAAAGTCCTTTTTCTTATCTAAATCTTCTATATTTAGGACTCCCCAAAACTGTTTAATCTCACAATTTTGTCCTTTTGTGAGTGCTCATGATTTAGGCAATACATTACATTTCGGATTTAATCTTATGAATACTTCATATAACGGGACCAGCTTAGTAACTGACGGGCCCTTTCCAATCCTGGGCCTCTGTTGCCACCGATTATGCCTTGTCTTTTATTTGTCCTTTCTTAGATCCCGTTGATTTCAGAACAAACTCTGCTTATCACTTTTCAGCCAACTTTTCTCAGCTTTATCCTTCAGTTATGTCTCCTTGCAACAGTAATCTGAGGAATATTCTGAGTCCATCTGTAGTTAAAACAAAAATTCAACATTAATTAGGACTGCATCTTTTCAACAAACTTAAACCACACTAACAATAAAACTGATCATCAAAATGAGGCCCTGTACTGCGCTTTTGTCGCAAAAACCTTAACATGAATTAGAAACCGCCACCGCCCATAGAAAGGTTAAAAACTCACAAAATGGTGGTAAAAGCCTTATCGGCAGCTTGAACCCTTAAAACATCGAGAGGATAGTTTAAATAACATCCGCAACGGAGGGCTTCAGACAAATAACGAGTTCCGCAGGACCATTAATCCTACCGGCGTCAGAAATACTAAACACTAAAGCATCGGGCGAAAACTCCTTGTCAGTGAATAGGGTGACATAACATTTGGAGGTTAGCACAATACGTAGCCGCAATGGTGGAAGATGAAAAGAGTACGGGCTCCGTGGAAAACAAACATATTAGCAAAAACTGTAACAAAACATCGACGAGTGGAGCGATTACAATAGCGGACACTTAGTTTACTCGGGATCCGCAATGGCGGAAGGCAATCATACTACCACCCTCGATCAAAGTTATAAAACCTTCCGATATGGCGCAGAAAAATCATGAAAAGGTTAAGTGCTCAAAAAACTTAAAGTTGTACAGTGGTCCAAAAAGCTTGTCTTATCTCCAAAACAACGGCTTCATAAAGGTCAAAAAACCACCGACTCAAGCTTTATCCAACCTCTGACAGCGCAAAGTAAGTCAAAATAATAACATCACAGCATCAGACAGTCAAAGCTATCCGTCAAAAAAAACATTGTTCATCTTCCGCAAGGTGGCCCCAAAGGGAAATATGGCTCCGATGCATGGTTAAATGACTTCCGAACGACCAAACTAAAACGTTAAGTTCCAACACACTTTCAGTCGGGCATCGGTGAAAAAGCTTGTTTCACCTCCAAAACAACGGTGAAAACAATGAAATAGACTTCTGATATCAAAGAAAGAAAACACAGATCAAACGGGCAACATCTGAATTCCAAACTTCAAATTCCACAGCTCAAACAATTTCAGACATAAGCAATTTTCCGAAAAGCACGAAAACAGTTGACCTCAAAACAATCCAAACATGTAGCAGAGGGGAAACAAAAACAGAGTTCATGGATCCAAACAATTTTAGGCAAGATAAAAGTTAAGAGTAGGGTCCAAAATTTCAAAATTTTGGGAAAACAGTTGCAGCTGCAACAATTGGCGACTACCTGGTGAACCTAGATCTCTAGACAATTTATTTCTTAAGTATCAAACTATTTAACAATAAAACGAACATGTTGAATTCTTCTAGACGTCTGGATTTCCCAAAAGGAAAATATATGTACTTTTAATCATTGATGATGGTCCAATTTAGGAAAATGGAACCCAAGATTTCAAAGTCAAGATAACCCTTTTGAGGCCAGGAAGATGAGTTTCATTTTTTACCTCTGTCTTCGGGTAGCTTCCAGCTCGGACACCACAGGATTGTAACATATGGTAAATAGAAATATTCATTTGTTCCTCATTCCCATGCCATTTTGCACTTTTTTGTGCTTTTGGACTTTTTTGTCCTTTATGAGTCCTCCTGCATGCCTTTCTTTCTGAATTTTTTATTTAGGCTCCTCTATCCATAGTGTCCTTTTGTGTGAGAGATGTATTTAATTTTCAGCTCACGGACGGAGAAGAACTTTGGCAATTTTGTACTCATTTGTTTCAGTACTTTGTCTTGATACACATTACTTTCTTAGGAGTTTTTGACTCTTATATGCCTTTTGGCTTTCAATTCTTGGCATGGGATCATTTATATATAATATATTGTTTACCCTGCTTCCTTTCCGTGGGTCTTTTGTTGTCACTCCCTATGACATTTTTAAATGTGAGATGGATGGAGCCTCGAAATAGTATTCCAGACCTTTTGATCCTGAGTTAATTTACGAGGATTAAGTAGGACTTCAATGTGTTCATAGCCATTTAGGAAAATTGTTAAACTAGAAGAAATTCTTTCAGATAAATCAATAGTACACAGTCTTATAATCAAGGAATTCAGTTAATCCAGAATTCGAATGCTCTCCATGCAACCAAAAGTTTTCCTCTTTTATTGAAATCAATCAAAATCCAAACTAAAAACAAATAGAAATAAAATAAATAAAAAATAAATAAATAGCCAAGCAATCAATTTATTTATGTACAAGATAATTAAGAAATAAAATTTCAAGAAAAATAAAGTTTGAGAACTAAACCACTAACTAGTCAGTCCTCTGCCCACCCCTATAAATATGGAAATATGTAAGTTAAGGGGATAGGCTTGACTACAAAATGAAAAAGACCTAACCATTATCAAAAACTACATCTACTGGTCTTGAAAAAGCTATATCTGAAACTGAAACTACTATTTTACAATCCATCTCATCATCTTGTGCAAACCGAAGGAGATCGGGCCAGGTGTCAGATATGTTGCTGGCTTCTTCTGATGCCAAGTTGCCTTGTTCAAGTTCAATTAGATCATTTCCCAATACATAATTCATTGATTCATTTTTTTCATCCAATTGAGTGACATTGTGCTTCATGTGAGGTTCCCTTAAAATTTTGATCTAATTTGGGACTCCTTTATGAGGCAGCCACAAATGTGACCAATCTGAAGCAAAATACCCCTTCAACCTCGCTGACCAATCTCAATTCAAAATAATTCCATAACCATCAGGTATTTCTGCCACCACAATATCAATATATTGACATATCTTTTCATTTGCAGATAAACAAATCAGGACATCTTCCAATTCCCCAACTACTTTCACATTGGTCTTGTCCAGCTGAGTAACCTGCCTCATAGTTGGTTTAGGTTGTCCATTTATCCTTTTGCAGACTGATAATGGCATAACATTGACTAATGACCCCGATTCTACTAAGAAATTGTGCACATTATGGTTTAAAATCTCAAAATTCAAGAGGAAAGGTGGGGTTTTAAACCTAGTCTTACCTCCCACACTTGCTTCAACAATTTATTCTGCAGGCTGGCTGTTACTTGGAAATTCCTCCTCTGTTACTTCAAGTGCTTTTAACAACTTTTCTTTTTGTTGAGGCACATTGCACATTCCAAATAATGAAATATTTGCCTTTACCTTTTTGATATCCTCCACAATGTCATACTCCATCTTATGCTCTATGAGATTTGTTTTTGTATTATCAACCTCTTCTTCAGCAGGCTTAATATACATGTCAATTTGCTTCAGATATTGACTGGTAATGGTGAATTCAGGAATTTCATCAACGGTGTTGCCCTTATGTAGCTTCTTCACATTCTCTTTCAATTTCTTAATTTTCTGAAGTAATGAATTATCCTTATTCACCAAATCTAGGCCTTTTGTTGTCATATTTATTTTCGGTATCCCCTCAGGTTTCAGAGTACTTCTTTCTGTATCGAAAAGTGAGACACAGTCCCATAAAAACATGGTATCATTTTCTTGTTTTTCTGTGGTTTTACTACCCTTTTCCTCATCATTTGTCTCTGTTAATTTAGAGTCCAACAACTGATTCATTACTAATGTCATTGAATTTATCGATTGAGGACAATTTTTTTCAAAATGGGGCTGCTGGTGAAAGGTGCAGAAGTTATCCATACCTAGCTCCGTTAAGTTCATTGATGCAAGACTATGTGGAGGAGGTTTAGATTGATTGTCGTCTCCTCCTTTTTCACAGTAAGGCTTGTAATATTTTTGAGCTTCCTTCTCCTTTTCCAAATCTATTATTATGTTGGAAAGCTTTTGCATAATCTTTAACATCCCCTCAAAATCATGTGATTGCTCCTCTTTAGGTTTAGATAGCAATAAGGTTCTTTTCCCAAACGTTTTTTCTCCAGATTGCTCGGAATAATCTTCTATACTTTCCTTTTCAGCCTCTACTCTTTGTGCTTCTTCATATGTTTCAGCTAACGTAGGCTTAACTTGAACTTTTGCAAACATAGCCAAATATGGACCTAAAGCTGAGGTATAATACTCATTTAGAACTTTATCAGAAGGCTTATCAGTTGCAGAGAAGTTCTTGAGGTAAGCAGAAAATATTTGAGTGAAATTGTGTACCTTCTCATTCCTTTCTTTTTTTAAAGCACACAGTCCTTTCATGAGAGCTGCATGAGTTTTTTGGGTTGCATACTTACTTCTAAAAATCCTTTCGAAGGTATCCCAGTCTGGAATTGAGTTTGCAGGAAAACCGACATACCATGATGCTGCTGCTCCTTTAAGGTTGTGTGGAAAAAGTCTACAATCCACATCTTCATATTCCCCAGCTCTTAGTCCTTCTATTGCCAAATAGAAACTTTGCAAATGGTCATCTACTAATATTTTCTTATTTGGATCAAACTTGGGCAGCATCTTCTCAAAAGATTGAGGTAAGTCATGCAATGGAGGTGTTAGGTTTAAAGGTGACCTGGCTTTCCAAGCAGGTGGTGGATTTGGTGGGTTGAGCGGCTGATTTGCGTTTATGCATTCCATGAGTTTGGGTGGAGAGTGAGGTGGTGGATGAACATGAGTATGAACAGGTGAACAATAAGGTGTATTTGGGCCCACTTGATTTAAAGGCTGAACCACCTCTTGTAAGGTTGTTTCTACAATTTCTTCCAAATCTCCAACCAACACTAAGTCTTCCAATATAGGATGGTCTTTCTTTTTATATTCTCTTCTGGGAAAGTCAGGGACAATCGGTAATCCTCCAATCTTCTTCACGTATGCCCTAGTGTGTCTTCTCAGATCATTAACAACTTCGTTATTGATTGAATACAAGTGCTCTCTACCCTTCTCTTTAGGAATTGGATTAGAAAACAAACTGCTTTCTGAATCGTCACCGATGGAATAATCTCGAGAAAACGGGTTTCCTCGGCCAGCCATGCACTGGCAGCCCTCCTTCTAGCGCCAGAAACTGTTGAGGCCTAGAAATTCATAGGCAACAATAGCAAGGGATTATCCCCATTCAATGTTCCCAACTAGCCCATGACTATTTGCTGTAGGGAATCCATCCGGTTTGCGGTTCGGCTACCGTAGGTCAAGTGACAAAAATAAAAGGTTTTACCGGTTGCAGCCCTGTCCACCGTATATATTTTTGTATTTTTTGACTTTAAGTATGATATGCAAGTGTCTATCTAAGATGCAGGTTGATTGAGAATGCAAGGAGTGTTCACAATGTGATGCGCAGGTTCTTACCTCTCGTCTTACACTCTCTTGCATCTAAATCACACACACAACAAGAAATTAAAACTAACTACCTAACCTATCCCTAGGGAGCAAGATTTTCACTTATTAAAGAGTAATGTATTTTGTGCATGCATTATAAAAAAGAAATCATAGATAGCTGATACTTCTTTCAAACACATGAACATTTAAAGATATTTGAACAACCAGATAGCCAATTGTCTACAAACAACATTCATTACTCATAGTGGAAGTTTTCTTAAAACAAACTAGAGATCATTCATACAAGAACATAGGTTCAAAGAGTTAGAACGATCTCATAGTTAATGGACATAAAGCTGAAAATGAAATAGTTCCTCTTCAACAAATCCATAGCATAACATTTGAACATTCCACCAAGATTTCTCCAACAGGAAAACTGTAATTATTTATTGCAAAAGAAAATAGTTCTTCTTACAATATGTCTTCTAATCTAACTGGGAAAAAGTCCTTTTTCTTATCTAAATCTTCTATATTTATACAAAAAGAACCAAACTGTTGGGCTTCCCACCAATGACTCTTGGGCTCCCCAAAACCGTTTAATCTCACAATTTTGTCCTTTTGTGAATGCTCATGATTTAGGCAATATGTTACATTTCAGATTTAATCTTATGAATACTTCATATAACAGGACCAACTTAGTAACTGACGGGCCCTTTCCAAGCCTGGGCTTCTGTTGCCACCAATTCTGCCTTGTCTTTTATTTGTCCTTTCTTAGATCCCGTTGATTTCATAACAAACTCTTCTTATCACTTTTCAACCAACTTTTCTCAGCTTTATCCTTCAGCTATGTCTCCTCGCAGTAGTAATCTCAGGAATCTTCTGAGTCCATCTGCAGTTAAAACAAAAATTCAGCATTAATTAGGACTGCATCTTTTCAACAGACTTAAACCACACTAACAATAAAACTGATCATCAAAATGAGGCCATGTACTACATTTTTGTTGCAAAAACCTTAACACGAATCAGAAACGACTACCGCCCATAAAAAGGTTAAAAACTCACAAAATGGAGGGAAAAACCTTATCGGCAGTTTGAACCCTTAAAACATCGGGAGGATAGTTTAAATAACATCCCCAATAAAGGGCTTCAAACGGATAACAAGTTCTGTAGGACCATTAAGCCTACAGGTGTTAGAAATACTAAACACTAAAGCATCGGGAGGAAACTCCTTGTCGGCGAACAGGGCGACATAACGTCGGGAGGTTAGTGCAGTACGTATCCGCAATGGTGGAAGATGAAAAGACTACAGGCTCCGCGGAAAACAAACATATTAGAGAAAACTGTAACAAAAAATCGGCGAGTGGAGCGGTTAGAATTGTGGACACTTAGTTTACTCGGGAGACGCAATGGCGAAAGGCAATCAGAATACCACCCTCAATCAAAGTTATAAAACCTTCTGATATGGAACAGAAAAATCGTGAAAAAGTTAAGTGCTCAAAAAACTTAAAGTTGTACAGCGGTCCAAAAAGCTTGTCTTATCTCCAAAAAAAGTGGCTTCATAAAGGTCAAAAAAACACCGACTCAAGCTTCATCCAACCTCCGACAGTGCAAAGTAAGTCGAAATAATAACATCACAGCATCAGACAGTCAAAGTTATCCATCAGAAAAATCATCGTTCAGCTTCCGCAACGGCGGCCCCGAACGGAAATATGGCTCCGATGCATGGTTAAATGACTTCTGAATGACCAAACTAAAACGTTAAGTTCCAATAGACTTTCGTCCAGGTAGCGACGAAAAATCTTGTTTCACCTCCAAAACAGCGGCAAAAACAATGAAATAGACTTCTGATATCAAAGAAAGAAAACGCAGATCAAACGGGCAACATCTGAATTCCAATCTTCAAATTCCATAGCTCAAATAGTTTCAGACATAAGCAATTTTCTGAAAAGCACGAAAACAGTTGACCTCAAAACAATCCAAACATGTAGCAGAGGGGAAACAAAAACAGAGTTCATGGATCCAAACAATTTTAGGCAAAATAAAAGTTAAGAGGAGGGTCCAAAATTTCAAAAATTTGGGATAACAGTTGCAGCTGCAACAGGTTCCTATGATGTTCTCATTGGAATGGATTGGTTATAAGCTCACTGGGTAAATCTTGACTATTACAATAAGACTTTCGAATGCATGGATGAAGAAGGGAACCCAGTAGTGGTAAAAGGTATTGCAAAGGTGATTTCAGTAAGGCAGGTTTCAACAATGCAGTTGAAGAAGTTTTGTAGGAAAGTTTGCCAGTTGTATGCAGCTCATATTTTGGAGGCATCGAAGGATGAAACTCCTAGGTTAGAGGACTTTCAGGTATTGCATGAATTCATGGATGTGTTTCTTGATGAGATTCCAGGGCTTCCTCCAAAGAGGGACATTGATTTCACAATTGACTTGTGCCAGGAGTAGCACCAGTGTTCAAGACACCCTACAAGATAAGTACACCAGATATGCTAGATTTGAAGATGCAACTGCAAGAGTTGTTGGAGAAGTATATCAGGCCAAGTGTGTCTCCTTAGGGAGCACCAGTTCTGTTTGTAAAGAAGAAATATGGTACACTCAGGTTGTGTATTTATTACATAAAATTGAACAAGGTTACTGTGAAGAATAAATACCCTTTGCCTAGGATTGATGACCTCTTTGATCAAAAGAGAGGAGCAAAGGTATTTTCCAAGATTGACTTGAGGTCTAGTTACCATCAGGTGAGAATAAAGGATGAAGGCATTCATAAGATAGCCTTCAAAATAAGGTATGGACATTATGAGTTTGTAGTGGTACCATTTGGACTCACAAATGCACCCGCTACATTTATGTGCCTTATGAACAGTGTCTTCAGTAGGTATTTGGACAAGTTTGTTCTTGTTTTCCTTGATGACATTCTTATTTATTCTAAGAATGAGGAAGAGCATGAAGAGCATTTGAGATTGACATTGCAATTGATCAGGGAGCATCAGTTGTATGCAAAGCTGAGCAAGTGTGAATTCTATAGAGATAGAATTCAGTATTTGGGTCACATTATCTTAGAAGAGGCTATATCTGTGGACCCTGAAAAGATTGAAGCCATTATGAATTGGCCTACTCCAAGAAATGTGATAGATGTAAGATATTTTATGGGACTTGCAAGATACTACCGAAGATTCATTGAAGGATTCTCCAAAGTCCCACATGCCATCAATTCTTTGCAAAAGAAGGGGATAAAGTTTGAATGGACATCCAGGTGTGAAGAAAGCTTCCAGCAGTTGAAAAATATTCTCACCAGTGCACCAGTATTGAAAGTTGCAGATCCAGAGAAAGATTTTGTGGTGTGTACCGATGCATACGGACAAGGGCTTGGAGGAGTCCTTATGCAAGATAACCACGTGATATGTTACAAGTCAAGAAAGCTGAAGGATAATGAGAAGAACTATGCCACTCATGATCTAGAGCTTGCAACCATAGTACATGCTCTCAATATGTGGAGGCATTACTTGATGGGTAGAAGATTTGAACTAAGGACAGACCATTGTGGTATGAAGTATCTATTTGATCAACCTACTCTAAATTATAGGCAAGCGAGATGGCTGGAGTTTGCATGTGAGTTTGATTTTGAAATCAAGCACATAAAAGGAAAAGAGAATAAGGTAGCTGATGCACTCAACAAGAAGGTGCAGGAAATGCATGTAGCGTCTCTCAGTATTTCCCAATCAGATTTGAGGCAGCAGATTGCTAATCATAACATTGGAGATGAATTGTATGAGAAAGTAAAAGACAAATTGCAGTAGCAAAGTCTTGAGAAGAGGTATGAGGGATATAAATTGGAAGAAGATGGACTTCTTACTTATAAAGGAAGAATTTATATTCCAAATGTAGCGGAGTTGAGGAGAGTTGTTATGGATGAAATTCATCAAGCTCCATATTCTAGTCACCCAGGATATCAAAAGACAATTTCTATAGCAAGAAAGTAGTACTTTTTGCCAGGAATGAAAAAGGACATGGATGAATACATTTCAAGGTGCATGAAATGTCAGCAGGTAAAGTTTGAGCATCAACACCCAGCAGATTTGTTGCAGCCTTTTCTAGTTCCAGAATGGAAATGGGAAGTTATTTCCATGGATTTTATTACAGGATTCCCAATGACTTGGAGACAACATGATTCCATCATGGTTGTGGTATACAAGTTGAAAAAGGAAACACATTTCATACCGGTTAAGTCTACACAGAAGACTGATGACATTGCAAAGATATTCATGAAGGAGATTTTCAAATTGCATGGATTGTCTAAGGCAATAGTCTCTAACAGAGATGTCAAGTTCACTTCCAATTTTTGAAAGCGGTTTTTTGCATATTTGGGTACAAAGCTGAACTTCATCACTACCTACCATCCTTAGACTAATGTTCACATAGAGAGAGTCAAGGAGGTGCTTGAAGACATGCTTCGCATGTATGTGATGGACAAACCAACCAAGTGGGAAGATTGTTTACACTTGATAGAGTTTGCATATAACAATGGACTGCAGGAATACTTGGGGATGAGTCCGTATGAAGCTTTGTATAGCAGAAGGTGTAGGACACCAGTGACTTGGGATAATCCTATGAACAGGGTTGTGCTTGGTCCAGAATTGCTCAAGGAAATGGAGTAGGAGGTTGTAAATATCAAGCAGAATCTGAAAGCATCTCAGGACAGACAGAAAAGCTATGCAGATAAGCATAGGGTGAATAGATAGTTTAGTGTAGGGGATCATGTTTACCTCAGAGTGAGGGAAAAGAAGAGCTCCTTGAAGCTTGGAAGTTGTGCCAAGTTGTCACCTAGATATTGTGGCTCATTTGAAGTGCTTGAAAGAATCGGGCCAGTTGCATATAGACTTGCATTTCCTACTAGCACTAGAGCTCATAACATTTTTCATGTTTCTTTGCTTAAGAAATATGTACATGATCCTAACCATGTGATAAATTAGGATGTGATTCAGGTGGAACACGAGGGAGAGTTCCAAATGGAGCCAATGCGCATCCTCGACAGGAAGGTGACAATGCTCCAGAACCAAGCCATAGGACAGGTAAAGGTGCAATGGGAGCACTACAGTCTTGAAAGAGGCTACGTGGGAGCTAGAAGATGCCATGCGATTGGCACATCCATTTTTGTTCAATTCTGTGGAACACTGAGGCGGTACCAGTGTAGCATTTTGTTCAATTTTCTAAAGCGCTGAGGACAGTGCTATTGAAGGAGGAGGGGAATGTAACACCCTGGTTTTGACCTCGTTTGCATTAAATGTATATGATGTATGTATTGTAATCAATCATGGTGTGGAGCTAAAGGCAAAATCCCCACCATCGATTTAGTGTTTAATGTTACGATGATTTAAATCGTTGTCGATGGTATATCGTGATATTTGGCACATTATAATTTTGGCATCATGTAAATATGCATTTTAATTAAAAATGAACCCCAACCAGCTCTGTCAATGCAACCATGATGAAAAGGACATGATTTTCCTAAGGATAGGGAGGGAAATTATTTGACCCTTGGGGCCAATCGGGAAAATCCAAGTGTCAGTTGTTAAACCCATTTAGTTTTCACCCACCCTTTTTCACTTACTCACTTTTCCTTGTCTCAATCAGTCAACTACCACATTAAAAGCCTCTGATGTTAGTTGGACAGTTATTGGTGGGCAGTGGTGTGTGGCAGGACTATCAATCCTTTCCCACATGCACACTCCACCAGGAGAATCATTCACTTTCACGTGGGTAGGAGGAGAAGGGGGACTCCATTCCTCATTTGGTTTTTTCACCCACGTAGAGAGCTGGGAGAACCAGTTTCTGGGGATTTTCCTATGTATGTGACATTCACGTTTTGGTCTTGGCTATAGTGAGTTCTCATTTTATGGTTTGGGGTTCCTAGACGTTTTATCCCTGCACGTAGGCTTGGAATTCACCTCCACGCGGGTTGTTTTTCCTCCCTCACGCAGCTGAGAAATCGTTGTTGGTTTCCCCATGATTTTGGTTTGTTGTGGGTTCATTTTCGATTTTGGTTTGTTGTGGGTTAATTTTCATTTTTGGGTTGTTGTGGGTTCTTTTTGAGTCATTTTTGCCATGATAGGGCCAAGAACAACTCAGGAATCGAATTTCCCAGTCATAGCTATGTATTACCTAAATTATCACCTCGAGTTGCTCGATGGTGTTTGATTTTCTTTCACAGAGCTATGAATTGCTTGATTTTGTTGTGTGTATGAGGTGCTTGGTCTTTGATCTGTATTGGAGTGGTAATGACGGCTTGGTATGCTTGATAAACCTAATGTGTTTGGGAGCCTCATAGAGAGAGCTAGAGGGTTGGCTTTCTTCTCCACAACCCCTGAATAGCACTTGAAGGGATGTCAAGACCCGAGAGAGTGTGAAGCATAGAAGGGACTGATTCCTTGTGTTGGGTGTGGGTGGGTATCCTAGAAGTCAGGCTAGTTCTGGTGTAGGTCTTCTGAGCTCTTCAGTGAGACCACCAGCTTAGCAGTTAAATTTTCCCAGCTCCTTGATGGCCTGATAAACCCAACTGTGTTGGCTTGGCTATGTACTGTTGTGTATCTTTGGCTATGTGTGACCCTACTTGTTCCTTATTCCTTGGGGAATCATGCCCATCTCAGGGGTGGCAGTGTTGGTGAGAGATTAAGGAGCACACTAGCGTATGGTTGGGTGGAACATTGCAGTGACATATCTAGTTGTGGGGAGCTTCATTCAAAGATAAGTATTCTTGTCTATTTCATCTCTACAATTGCATTTACTATTTAATGAATTACAATGAACATGCTGAATTCTTGAATGTATGCTTTTGCTTCTGCTATATGGTAACAATGTATGTATGTTTAGTTCAAAGCATTTCAGTTTTTATGTGTGTATGTTAATGGGGCTAGTTTCCTGGATAGATAAGGTTATGGTAGCGCCCTCTTCGCTAGTCAGAGGGTCAGGGACGTTACAACAGCCATCATGTGACATAGCTTTGTCCTTGGAAACTTAAAAAATAGTGCAACTATGCGACACAACTAATTCCTTAAGTGTAAATGATAGGGATGCAGCTGTATTATAATTGTAAAAGTATTTTAACATGAAATAATATCCTGTGCTCGAAAATGATTTAATCATTTATTCATTCACTCCTTTTATCACTACTGTGACATTCATTCAAGCAATAACCATAAACAATGCAAGATAATCAAATATTCAACATTAATCATTCAACATTCAACATTCATCGACACAAGATGTAATGTGGAAACCCAACTCGGAAAAACCACCAAGGTGCTCTTCATCTGGCATGAGAAATATATGGCATCTTGCAGTCTGTGACTTACAAACTATTTTGAGATATGTTTATTTAGATCAAAGTCTTCTTTCTCTCATGCTCTCTGTTTTTTATGATTTTCTTCTATCTATTCCTACTGATACGCACACAGCTTGGATCGACTTTTCTACTCTATTGTCTACGCACTCAGCTGCAAAATGAATCTACAAAATGGTATGCACACACAGCTGCAAATTCACCACTCAACAACCTTCTACTATTATAATTCTTGCTGATCTCCTAAAAAATACTTCTACTATCCTCTCAAAAAAAAACCAAACCCTTATACAGAACATGTTCTACCTATTTATAGATATTACAATACCACGCAGGGTCGACTAAGTACAACTCAGTTACTACAGTCATAAATAGCCACAAAATATCTTATATTACATTAATGACAGGACATACTGGCTGCAAAATGTCATGCATTAAATTAATTGCATACCATAACTAGCCGTGGAAACATCTTTCAGTCGGTATGTATAGGTCATAACTAGCCACAAAAAATTCCTTTAGTCTTCCACCAATTCAAACTCCTGTGGTCTTTTGACCTACTGCTTCCCAGGATTTACTCTTCTACCTTTTAATATTCCACTGACTCAAGGCCTGCTATTCCTTCATCACACCATTCCTCGTTGCAACTTTCTATGTTATGTGCTTCCTTTCCGTCCTTTATCTTCTTTTACTTCATCGCGCGCCTTCTTTTCCTCTTTCCCTTGTGCTTCAGTTTCTTCCTTTATCTCTTTCCTAGCCCAACAGGCCCCCAACATTCACATGTGGCTCATCTTGAGCCACTTAGAAAAATTATATCTCTAGTGGAGGCTGGGCCATGGGACCAACCTTGTCCCAAAATTCCTTCAAAATTCCTTCCACTGAGGCAACCTTTTGCTCTACTTCCTATGCCTGCTTGGCCAATTGTTCCACACGGTCGAAACTGATATGTTTCGATGGTCCTTCTTCTAGTGGCTGAGTGATAAGGTGGAGCTTTTGCTGTATAAGATAAATGATCCCTGTAACTCTTTCGACCTCAATCTACTATGTCGTGGATTCCTTCGTTCTTTTTTGCTCCTAGTCGTAGAGAGTTTCTACGTCCTGTTGTAGCTGCTTCAGCTCGGTGAACTTTCCAGTATTCTCCTTGATTGACAACTTCTTCATTGTTTTCTTAACTGTCGTGATATTTAAATTAGCTTGTCATGCATCTTCCCTTAGCTCTTTCCTGGCCCTTCTTGCACCTTCTGCGCAATGCTCTGCTAGCTCCACTGTCCCGACAGTGCACTCAGTAGGCTTCATCTTGCACAGCAGCTTGCAAGATAAAATATTTGCGGTGAACCTCATTGTGTTGCCAGTAATAGAGAAATGAGGAATCATTTATTCATGTGCTAGAGGTCATATTTTTCCTTTATCTTCATTGTATCCCTATTTTTGCATAGATATGGCGCTAGTTCATGTCTGTGGCATGAGAGACCTATTATTGTCTAAATAATCTCGACATCGACAGGATAGGGTTGGTCAAGCCATAAATATCCTCAATAGAAATAGATTATGAGTTATTTCACATATGTGCTTACCTACGTACTCCGACCAAAATGAGGCATTATCGGTAAGTTCAGCACGCTTGCGCTTTCCATACCTTGATCCCATTGCATTGGAACTACCAACTGTGGAGCAAGAGACACAGCTGGAAGCGTGACCATATAGTTCTTTCTCTCCAGGTCTTCCTGCTTTGGTGTATCAGTATCTTCAAACTATAGTTTCACCAGTTTCAGGATTATGTTCATTAATAGTGGCACTCCCGTAGGGATGTGAGTTGCAACCAAGGAGGAGCGTGCTTTCATCGAAATCTTCACCTCATGCGCCTCTTTTTGATGTAATTGTAAATTCAGAATGTATTCACTTGTATATCTTATGTATTGTACCCCAATGTTTATTCCGGGAAGTGGTTGAGTCATGTCATGCCCTGATGTTCCTATCGAGAGATTTAATAATGTAAACAAGTCATGCAAATTCATTGTGGGTAACCCTCCTATTGATCAAGGGTTAAAGTCCCCGCAATTGTGGGGCCCTAGGGTTATTAGAATCTCCTAGAGAAGTCGGCCCTAGTGAGTTATTTTCAAGTTGGGAATTAGTATAAATAGAGAGTGAGCCTCTCTATTTAACACACATTCACTCACACTCAGTTGTAGCGCATAACAGAGAGAGAAGAAGTTGATGGGACAAGAGAGAGAGAGAGACTACTGCTTCGGGAGATCATCTTATTGTTTTGGGGTTTTGCTTTTGGTGCTGATTCTATCTCTAAGAAAGTTGCGGGGTTTTGTCCTTTACGGTTTCCCTGAGGAAAAATTGTGTGTTCATTATCTCTTATGTTTGATTGTTGTGCTTATTATTCTCTCAGTTAAATATCCTAAGATAATGCTAGCTTGAATGATAAAAATCTAACATGGTATCAGAGCTAACCTGAGAAGAAGACACTGTGCAGCTGCCAAAACTACGGCTTCCTACTTTTTGGATCTCTCTCCACAGATTTTCAGCAAAATATGGTTGGGCTGACTCTCCTCTCCAGGGTGCATCTTTCTGTTGAAGCAGAATCTAATTCTGAGAATTTTTAGTTTTTGACCTGACACTACTGCCAAAAAATAGGGCTTTTCACAGAAGTGGAATTTTTGAGTGAGCCCAGGCCTGGATTGATCTCATCCTCAAAATAGAAGTTTAGAGATCAAGATCAAAGCTTTTGGTTGGACAAAACTCTGGGAAGGAAATGTTAGGGTTAACCTTGACTTGAGATCGAGTCAAAGGTGGTTATATGAACCTAATGCTAAAGAAAACCATATAATAATAATAAATATGATCCACTAACTTAAAGCTAAAAAAAACAATATATATCCAAGTACTAATGTTAAAGAAAACCACCCAATAATAATAAATTTGATCCTAGTTTGGTTAGATATCATCTATATTTTAAGTTTTAGTACATACTATTAGTCTTTACTTTTATATATAGAGAGAGAGAGAGGGGATAAGTATGAAATTTTAATTTCATATAGATGATAATTTTTATTAACATGAATGGATATTTGTTTACAAAAAACAAGAATACAATTTATTCAAATATTAAATTAATAGATGATAACATTTATCATACCTTAGTTATCAATTAAAATTATCCTTTTCCTATATCAATAATAATGATAATAACAATTAATCAATCAATCAATTTTAAGATTGCATTTTAACCATTTACAGATGTCAATTTTTTTTTAAGTCAATTTCTCTCTCTCTCTCTCTCTATATATATATATATATATATATATATATAATTTACTCAGTATATGAATATATTGAATAAAATGACATTTCTTCATTTAAGATTGTTTACTTTCTCCTTATCCTATTCTCCTTATTCAAAATTAAAAGCAGTACACCTTATCCTATTCTCTTTATAGAAGTGGGTCTTTCCCCTATCGAGATCCTAGCTATGACTAGGCTCCTATTGTACAAGCACAAATTCAATAAAAAGGGAGACCATAGACCTCCAAAGCTAGCTTTTAATTCCAGCAAAAAACAACTAAGGCTCAAGTGAGGTTGGTATAAGGATACCAGGGCCTAGTTAAACCACTGGAAGATCAACGAAAATGTTGCATTGCAAAATATTAATAACATTAAAAATATTGTTACTTCTAAGTTTAAAATCGAATATCAGCAACCTCATCAGAGAAAACTAACATCAAATCCTCAACAGCATAATTGAAGGAGACTTGCGGTGCTTGATTTGCCACACCAAAATTGATGAAACCAGTTACAAGCAATACTGAAAGCTCTTGAATATTAAAACCTGAACCAAATATTATCAGATCAGAAAATAAATCAGATCCAAATAGGTTCATATCAGATCCAAAACTATGCTCCACCGAGATGGTAGATGCACAATTTTCTCCTTCTTCAAAATTCTGATTTTTGGTGCATCAATCCTGTAGGAATTTACTGGAAGTTATAGGTTAATGAGGGTGAATGGATCACTCCTATAATCTGATATTATTTCTAGAATATCAATGGTATTACTTATCTGCACACCAACAACATCATTAGAGATAGATAAATCAAATTCTTCTTCCTTTTGTGAAACATTCACCGGTAAACTATGCACAACATTTAAAATAGAAGAATCCAATAGAGAATTTTTGTAAAGGATGGAAGGAGTGTTTTTCTTCAAAAATAGAGATTTGAATGTTTTCTTCTGGATCAGGCATGTGAGGAGATGAGATATCATAGATCTCATATACTTTCGGTGTAGCAGGAGAAGGAATCACTCCAAGGAGACTTTCTTTAATTCAAATTGTCTATAAGGAAAATTATACTTCTTCTTCATCTTCAACAATTTTATTTTCTGTAGGAGAGGGAATGAAATCATCATGCTGGATTTTATGTGAACCTCTCTCAATAGCTGGGATTTTAGAGTCATCACCCATATGACTGTTAGGTCCACCTAATAGAGGCAAAGTGATGAAGGATTTCCTGGAGGCAACCATGGGGTTGGATTCTCCAGAATCTATCAAATAAGCCTTCAATGGAGTGAGGCTTCCATGCAAGCATCTCTCATATTATTCAGTCTGCTCTTCATCATCAGACATATCTGCACATTGCGGAAGGGAAATATTTTTCTTTACACATAGAACTTTCAACTAGTCAAGATTCATCTTCATGCACAAGTCTTTTGGATGAAAACCCTTCATACAATAGGGACACTTTTTCCTTTCGAACTTCTTCTTTTTCTTAGAACCAAAGGCTCCTTCAGAAGTATTTGGATTCTCTTTAGACTTAGAATCAGTTGTTTTAGGATCCTTCCCCTTAGGTCTCCCTTTAGCTAGCTCTTTGGTAGAATATGTCACTAGGAGAGCTTGATCTTTGGAAGTCCAGATGACTCCCATCCGGATCAACTTCTCTTGCTCCTATATTAAGGACTCGGCAAAGGAATCAAGTGAGGAAATTTTTCAACCGGGAAAGGAATCCCTTTTGAAATGAAATATTGACACAAACACAGAATACTCATAACCGATTTTGTTGAGAATGAAAATCACATTTTGCTCATCCTTTGTTTCTATTCTGCACTATCTGCATTGAAGTGCAAGAGACTTGAATTTAGTAAATAATTTCCCTATAGTTTCGAAATTGTTGGGATGTAAGGCTACCAGCTCATTCTCCAGGAGGTGTCCCCGAAGCTCATTTTTTTTCCAAACAAGTCTTCAAGACTCTCCCAGGATTCTCTAGGAGTCCTCAAACCTTCAAGGTGGAAGAGGAGATCTCTGGATATATGAGTGCATAGATAACTGAAAGCTTCATATAAGCGGTTCATAAACTTGTTTTTCTCAACTAGATGATGGGGCTCAGCCTCCCTTCCAAGTATTATCCTGTATTAGCCAATATTTTGCAAGGACAGCTGCATATTTTCCCTCCTATTAAGATAATTGAAGGGTGTTAGGATCCGAGGAGTAGAAGGTAGAGAATACATAATTCTCCTGCTATAAAAACACAAATCTTCACACAAGCTACATAGCACCTGTAGAGTTTCATTGCAAAACACTGAAACATTCGAACTATGTTAGAATCATTCCTTCCCTCTCGACATGAACACTTTCTTAGGGTCCGTGATGCACGCACCTCCACTTTAAATAAATTTAGAGGAAGCAAGGTACCCTTTATGGGACTTGTGTGGAAACCCAGCTGCTTCTGGTGTTCAATGGAGAGAAAAAAGACATGAAGTTTTCTTGAGATGGCTCTGATACCATGTTAAAATTATTGTACCATTTAGATCTTCAAGAAATGAGTCAAATATTATTGATCCAGTAAAAGGAGAATGAAGATACACACTGAACAAATCAAACCACACAGGAAACGAATGAGTATAGCTCATATAATTATAGTATCATTGTCATTAATTAATCTGGTGTTACATTAGTGTTACATAAGGAAGAATTCGAATCTATTAGGGAGGAATTTGAATCTACCAACTGGATGTGACTGTACCTAACTAACTAGCTAACTCAAGATGTATCAATCAATATCGGAGTCCAAATGGTTAACTCCGGATGTCTAAACAACTCACACAATCAATAATAAACAATTAACTCAGTCTAACTGAAGTGGTAGGTGAGCAAAGACGCCTAATCCACATGCATCCATGCATAACTATCGCTAACTGAACTGATTGTGATCTAACTGAATGTAACTAGAAAATAACTAAACTTAACTAGTTCCAACTCCAACTGACTGAAGGAGGTTCGTTCTGGGACTCACATTTGTTCCTAAAATGTAGGGATTGGTCCAGGAGGCGCCTAAACGGATACATGAAAGTGAAATCAGTGGCATTTATCGTCTACCAATATTCCCTACACTCTAGTAACTAGTACATGTTGCCCCATTAGTCCAAGTGGACCCAATGGTACTAGTGGACCCAATTAATTAAATAAACTACTAAGTTAGGCTAAAATAATCTAATAGATAGTTTGGTCAAAGGAGGATTATAAATCCTAACAACAACTTGTTTAATGCTTCTTCAGTTAATCTAAATTCTTTTATTTTAACTTTTAAATCAATTATCATTTTCCCAGTGCTTTCTATCAATTTTCTAGATTATTGTAAGTCATCTTCAATTTTATTTATTTCTTCTTTAAGAGACTTATATTCCCTTCTTTTCTTTCGAAGTTTAGTCAATGCACTTACAAGTTCAGCTTCTAGATCAACTTCAGCTTCTTCTTCTTCAATAAATTTATCATTATGATTATCTAAATCCATAAATAGTCTAATGTCCAAGCTTTCATCACTTCCCTCTATATCTGACGAATCACTATTATTTTTTATAAATAGATTCTTATTTTTATAAGAATTTATTTCAAATGGTTTCTTGTATTTTTTCTTGTAATCTTTAGTCTTTCTATTAATTTATTCTTCACCATCAGAACGTTTATTGAAATGATACTTAGAAGCAAAATGTCTTATTGTACCACAATCAAAGCATTTGAGGGGAAGTTTACCTTTGTACTTGCCACTACCTCTTCTTAGATTTTTCACAAAGTTAGCTTCTTCCACATCTTATTCTGAGCCTTCATGATTGTTGATTCCAATTTCAATTTTTTCCTTGTCTCTCTTTGCTACCTTGAAAGTTGCTTCTTTCCTGGAAGGATTCTCACTAGCAGTCCTCATTTCATACACTGTTAGAATTCCTTGTATATTATCCATTTTTAAAGTATCAAGATCTGTTCTTTCTTCTAAATAATATGCTTTTGAATTAAATATTACCGGTAAATATCTAAGTACCTTTTGCACAACTTTGATATTTTTAATCTTTTCTCCTAAACCTCTCAACTACTTCATCAGTGCATAAGAAATAGGCTGCTATATCTTCATTTTCCTCCATCTTTAAACTTTCACATTGACTCCTATAAGATTGTATATTAGCATTCTTTACCTTAGCATCTCCTTCATAAATATTTATAAGTTTGTCCCATAATTCTTTTGCTAACTCATAGTGCATTACCTTAACAAATTCAGAACTTGTTAAGCCTCCAAGAATTGCATACATTGATTTAGAATTACTCTCATAAAAATTTTCACCTGTGGCATCTGTTGGAATAGTTGTTGGATTTTTGTATTCATTCAACACAACTTGCCAAACATCAACTCCTTGAGACTGCAAAAGAAACTTCATCCTAACACTCCAAAAAGCATAGTTATGCCCATTGAATAAAGGTAATCCATGTTTAGTAAACTCAGATTTCTTATCCATCATAAACAATCAAATACTTCCAGTGGTTAAACTGGACCTAAAGCAACCAGTTATGGTACCAATTGTTGAAAAGACAAACTAACTAAGAGGGGGGGAGGGGGTGAATCAGTTAGTTACCAAAATTTACTTTTTTTTTAATTCTTTTTAAAATTAAATCAAAACATTTAATCAATCCATAAACACTTAGACACATAATTTTTCATGAGGAAACCTATCAAGGGAAAAAACCTATTTCTATAGATGTAGGGCAAGCATCAACTTCTTAATACATCAGTTTTATTTGAGTCAATAACTCAAATGAGGCATCTACCTCTGTTTCTTTAGAATCTATTGAAAAGAAGCTTTTACTCCTTCTTTGTATAAGCATCAACTTGTATTGAAAACTTATAGTATTCTTTAGCTCCTCGCTTCCTCCCTGTAGCACAAACACCAACCTGTTTCACACATTTTCCTGTTAGCTTTTTCAAATCCAGCCTATATCAAGAACAATACTGTCAAATGATATTCTCTATCAAAATCATCATGTCAGAAAAATCTCTGCCAAAACCTCTATGTCAAAAACAAACTTGTCTCTGTCAAAAGAAACATGTAATTCTATCTCAAAATATCTTCTTTTAAACTACAAGTATAAAAATCAGAACTTCAATGCCGGTGATATAAATTATTTCTCAATTTGTTTGCACTCAATATCTATTTACTCTCAGCATAATACAAATCACACACACTTTCAATGAATAACATCTACTTCATTTCAACGGTAAGATGGCTTCTCTGTCTCTTCAGTCTACAGTAAACTCATTAACTCTTCAAATCTCTGCACATCATTTAATCCATTTACTTTCTTATTTCTATAGACTACTTTCTTGTTTTTATTAATCAATTCATAGTTATATGGGAACACACAAGTAGTGTAATTAATCCAAAGAACCGCACAATACTTCCTTTGCCTCAACGTATAGGAAATGTATTCAGATTTAACCAATACTAACTCTATCAAAGAGGAATTTACAATCCAGCAGCTAATACATTCATACTTCGGCGTGTGTTAATTTATACCTGAAATTCAACGCTTAAGTTTGTTTCTATTCTCAACGCAGTCACCTCAATCATTGAACTCTTCTACAGCAGATTCACCAAGTTTAACTTTTGCGTTTTCTTTGTATAGCTTTTTATGTGCTCAACGTGATCGACTCAAGCATTGATCTCTTCTTCATCAAGCATTGACCTCTTATTCAACAATTTTACCAAGTTTGACCTTCTATTTATTGCTGAGACATTTTCTATACACCAATTCCAGCTTTTAATGCAAGACAAAGTACGGTTTTTTCTCACTTCCTCTCACACAACACTTCCAAAACTTATTTCACTTGCTCTTCAAAATGGTTAGATTCGGTTATTAAAACTGTGTAAACCAATCTTCAAACAAACGTTAAAATTGTGTAAACCAATCTTCAACCGATCGTTAAAACTGTGTAAACCACCCAAGATTGGAGGGTTGTATGACGAGATGGATGCAACTCTGCGTGGTTGGCGTGAATGCGTGTCCAAGTGGAGGTTCATTTGGAAATCAAAGCCTACAATACAAACCTTTATATCACACATGTTTACAAATGTCACATAATTGTCAATAAAACCATGAAATAATGAAATTTAACCAAAACTTGTATAATATTCAAATATATGCATACCTATGTTTAGTTTCTGAATGGAAAGAAATATGCAAAAAAGTGAAAAAAGGTAATGTCAACATAGCAAACAATCAATTGAAAATGATGAAAAAATTGGGATCAACACTCCCCCAAACCGGAGAGATGCCAGGTACCACTGAGGAAAAACAAAAAGGAAGTTAGGAAGAAGGCTAAGTTGTGTTAGCAGCTGCCTTCAACTTAGTGGAGGAAAGGGGAGATTTGAATTTTAACTTCCTAACTTGTGCCTTCAGAACTTTGTGCCTCTCCTACTGAGAGTCACGCGAAGAAGTTATGGCCTTATTGAGATCTTCAACAGTATTAACTTGACGCATAGTTCCTTGTTTTCCTGACGAAGATCAGCAATCATCTTGGCATATTTTTTATTTTTTATTGTCGATTGTGCTAATTCTTGATTCAATTGATCTATTGTCTACTGGTTTGGTGTAAATGGCTCTGCAAGGCACTTGGAATCGTGAGGGGGACTCAATTCTCTAGATGGTGTTTCAAGGTCGATAGAAGGGACTTGTTCTTCAGGAATCGTGCCATGAGCAGATGGAGAAGTGAGCTCAAGAGTAGAGGCTTTGAGAAACTCAGCTGAGATGCTAGCCAGTGTAAACAGGGGTGATTCAGAAACAAGTTCATCCACCTTGACCACACTATCTAGATGATCAAGCTGAGGGGTAGGCTGAACGGTGGTCTGAACAAGATTTACCTTCTTGTTCTTGGTTCGAACCTATGGAAAAAGTAGAAATTCAGCGGCCACGGGGTTGACAGAGGTGGGAAAATGGTCATGTGGACTCACTTCTGAAGTATCTTCATCAATATGTACTACTTTAGCGCATTTCTTTTCTTTGGGAGGGGTCTAACTGAGTTCACGGTCACGAGTGTGCCGAGGGAGTTTCGAACATTTAAATGAGGGTTCAAGACTTTAAACACAAAATTTTCCCAGGTCTGGTTCCTCTCCTTCAACTGATGCATGATCAAGAGCTTGATAAGACTATGGTGATACAGACTACCCATACGATTGACCGTATTTTTCCTCACTTGGTTTGACATCTTTTACAAGCTTTTAAGGAAATAGAATGGAAAATTAAGGAACTGTTGATTGACAAAATGTGCCAATAATCAGAAATGGCAAGATTTATACACAGTGAACTTACCTTCGCAAGTTATGAGGCGAATGATAATGGCCAAAGGATTAAGGTATTCCAGCTTAACCCATTCTCTGTGAAACTCTTTCGCACCCACAACATGCTGATAATCAAGCTTGAGAGAGAAACCATGGGACGACCGAGGGAAAAACAGATGTTTGTGCCAATGGGTACCTTCTCTCGGGAGCTTGGTAGCTACTGCAATGGTCTCTTCAGTCACTGGAAAGGTGAGGTAGCCAACCCTGGCCATCTTACCATCGAACCCTTTTGTGAATAACAACAAAATTTACTCATCGTATCCCTGTAAAAGGTGGAGGAATGGGTTCCACACCGCTCGAAAGAATATCTCTCGGCATTCTTGGAATTTCAGAATCCGAAACAAGTCCTGATAACTCTCAGGCTCAAGGCGATTAGGCATTGTTTAAGCAAGGGAAGAAGTGCAGGGGATTGCAAAGGATACAATGGAATGGCGTCTAGATGGCTCCATGAAGATGAAGGTAAGTAAGGACGATGGTAAGGATCGTGAGTTTAAAACACAATCTGTTTAGGCATCTAAACAATCATGAGATCATGGTTTCCCATGCCTGAGCAATCACACTATGGTTCAGTACTTTGAATCATGTGCCTTTATAATTATTTCGCATGATTATGAATGATTCAACCATGTCCAAAGTAAACTTTGGACAGGTTGAATGAATTATTTATTATGGAATTTTAAAAAAATGCATTTAAAAACCATAATGACCTTAATTAATAGAATGATAGGACACTTAACGATTTCTGCATATGACTTGATGAGAGGGTAAGGGTAATAATGGTTGAAAAGATCCTAAAATCATATCATATCAACATGGGGTTAAACAATTCGTTGGATGAGGTCGAGGTGAATCCTAATGAAATCGTAATATTTTTATGAGCATAAGAATGAGATCTAATAGTCATGGGCATGGTTTAGTAGATAAAAATCTTTGCCCATAATTAAAACTTAAAAAAATTAACACCTTGACATATTTAATCATGTTGCTACAATGTTACAGTTTCATTTGGATCATTTGGCATTCCATTCGGACCGGCATTCGACCCTTCCTATGCTCCTTCATATGGACCCTCTGTATAAAAATGCACTTTGTTAGATCTAACTGCTGCTAATTATGCAGTATAATTTCCTGGGCTGCCAACACACAACAGAATGATGTAAACCATCTTTATTGAAGCTTAGTTGTGCTCTTCTTTATTCGTCAAGGATTAGCACACTCTTCCACTACTTGCAATATCCTGAAAACACCTATGATTTTGTCAGAACTAATTCAATATTTTCATAAATAATCAGAAATTAAAAACAATTCTAACCTTCCCCCAAACCAAAAATATGGTGTGTCCTCAAGCCATCAAAGAAAAATTGATTGATATCCAAATAGTTTAACAAATAATTCTAAAATGTTGTTATCATTTTCATGAGAAAAAGAAACACTAATTAGTAAATGGAGATGATTCAGATATGTACATTTATCAGAAAATAACAGTGCTTAGGAAGACTGTAACGAACATAAATAAAATAAATAATTAAAAATAGTCCATATGTCATAGTTAATTTCACCTAAGAAAATTTAAAAAAATTATTCCTTAAACTTATAACATTATATACTAACCCCTAAAATATTATTTTTAAAACTTTAAATGTTTGTCCTCAAAACCTTACTATAAAAATTTTTATAAGACTAGTTTTATTATACTAAAACCTATACTTTTCTTATACGTAAACTTTTAATAACTTGAAATAAGTTAGGATTTTCTAAATACTTTAACCAAACTTAAATTGGTTTGTTCTAAATAACCTTTCCTTTAATTTATCAAAAAATTATAAATAAACTAATAATTGAGTAATCTAGACTTACACATAACCTAACCAAAAAAATTTAAACATTGTGATATAATTAAAATTAAAATAAACTAACATTTAGAGTAATCTAAACTATAACTTACACCTCAAAAAATTTTAAACCCTAACTAATAATTAAACTTAAGATGAATGTTTTGTGAGCCTAACTAATATTATATCCTTTTCTAAGAATTTAATTAATAAACTTAAATAAAGAAATTTCCTTCTTTTCATACTACCCCTCATAAAAATTTTAATCTAAGATTAATAATTTTAATTACTAATTTAAATTCCTCACTAATGATGAGCTTTAACTCTAAAAAAATAATTAAATTAAAATTTGTAATATTAAAAACTAATATGTCAAACCAAACGGACACTTTAGACAAATCTTTCTTACATTAAAACTTTCTATCTATTTATACATTTGATGGGCATCTTACTCATTTCCCTCACGCTTCGATAGTCTCCTGATGATGATCCCATAGTAGGGGTCGAAACATCGAGAGTTTAAATCTATCCAAAGCAGCTCCTCCTTATTTTCAAAATAATAATTGTTAATTATTATAGTAGTTATCTATTAATGTGAAGGGACATAACCCTTCATTATAAACGCTCAAGCCATATTAAAAGCAAGCTATGTTGTAATACCCTATCATCTTTTTATCTATTCAATTATCAATATATATATTTTCCCTATTAGTGGCTTATTTTATATTCCAGGTGTTCTGGTAATATTGATTATGTGAGAGAATATTTATACTGCTCATTTGGTATCAGAGCAAGCAGGGAAGAGAAGTGCAGGCGAATGGTGGGAGGCAGAATGGTGTACTTTTCCAAAAAAAAAAAAAAAACTTCAGCTGACTTCTTTCTTCTTCCACAATAGGAAGTTGAATTAAGACAGCCAAAATTGTGATGTGGTCAACTGCCGAATTGTAAAGAATTTTGGTGGCTAAAATCTTATGTCAGATCAAAGATCCAAGTTTCAAGGAAACCTTGACAATTTTGCGATAAACCAAAAATCAGCAAAATCCCTAGGAAGGCTATACTTGCCTGCTCTTTCCCCGTGCTGCTATACCCTCGCGACCTCCACCTTCATTTCCTCTCCACTCCATCGCTTCCCTGCCACCTACGTGCTCTACCTCCCCTTCCTCCATCCTACACCCCTCTCCATCCTCCTCCACCCCTCCATCACACAGTCCGTATCTCCAATTCTCGACGACATACACCTCATCCTCCCAACCTACTCCACTGTCATGCTAACCATCCAGTGTTGCTCCTGTTGCTTCTCCCTTTTGCCGCTCTCCCGTCTACACTCACGCCTTCTTCGCCTGCCCTCGCGCCTCCATCTACACGCTCCTTCACTTGTAGCCTCATCTCTCGCCCCTTCTCCACCTGCCCTCGAGCCTCCCACTGTGCGTTCAACCTCCATCTGCACGCTCAACCTATCCACCCTCTACCATACGTTGCTACCATCTCCTCCCTCCCACGCTACCCAAACGCCCCCTCATCACTACGCAGCTCCATCTCACGCTGATCCTGCGTGTTCTTCCCTCCAGCCACACACCAGCTCGCCTTCCACTCCATATCCCTCCTTGTCACCCAACTGACTGCTCCTTCTGCCACCAACACATCTCCCTATCCATGCCACCGATGCTCTACACCATCCAACTGTGCTCATAAGCTCCACCTCCTCGCGTGTCCTCCATCCTGCACGCTACGCGAGACCCTTCCTTCCACCATTTACTTTCATTCCACGAAACCCTAATTTTAAAAAAATAATATAAAATAAAATAAATAAATGTTAAACATTATAATAAAATTATATTGTTTAAATATTTTAACTTTTGGAAAAATACTATATATTAAACTATATATAGTTTATAAAAATATTATTAATTATTATTATTATTAAAAAAAAATACAAAAAAATAATATTATTATTTTATTGAAATAATAATTATTTTCGAAAAAAATGAGGGTTATTTAACCTAACCAGAAGAAGACAAATTATCGTTGAAGAAATAGTCAAAGGAAAACAAAATTGAAAAAAATCGAAGACCTTCTATAGTCCAGATGACCATCTATAGTCAAAGAAATCAGAGATCATGGAATCTAGTTTGCAACTACAAATAGAGAAATTAGAAGCCAAGTTAGAGCATTATCGAAGAGACAATGCCAAGAATTACGAGATAGGAATACGAACTCTGAAATAATGATTAAAATACATGAGATGCAAAGAGAGCTCAAGGAACAAAAAATATATGACCAGAAAAATCATATAGAAAAATTGTCTTCCCAAATTGAGAAATTAAAAGACAAAAATGATTTCAATCAGAGACTAAAAAAACAAGATATAAATAAATAAATAAATGATTACGAAACAGAAATAATATGCTTGAACAAAATGGTTAACGACAAGGATTAAGAACTGACACAGATACAACATAAATTAGAAAGTCAAGAATCATAGGTTGACCAATATCGACAATAGATAAAATTTCTTCAACAACAAAATGACAACTCTAAAAAGGCACACAAGCTGGAGATCGCAAAGAGTAATAAAGCACTATCGAACAATTCTGAAGAAAATCTTGGATTAAGAAATCATAACAAGACACTAGTCACAAAAATTAAGAAGTTGAAAAATCGTCGAAAGACTGAACAGTCTACAAAAGACATTGAAGGAAAACTTCTAGAAAAACAGGAAGAAAATAGTTGCATCAGAAGCCATAATGAATATCTTAAAGAACAACTTTTGAAGTCTGAAGTTCATAGAAAATCGCAAGTAGAATTGATTAAGAAGTTTCAAAATGATAACATGCAGTTAGAAAACAAGTTGGAAAAAATACAGAACGAAACCTTAAAACCTCAAGGGATGGAAATACAACTTCCATTTCAGATCAATGCTCAAAAGATGACACTCGTAAGAGAAAATGACATTGTAAAAATTCCCTATTGACACCTCAACCATAAATATCGATATTGTAAAAAGTGGGAACTGTCGACACATAATGGTACTAATACGATCAAATCCCCTGACGACAGATCAATAGGGAATCCCAATAGTCCACATCAAATCAATTTGGGATAGATAGATCCATCAACATATCGAAAGTTATGCTCTACACTTATTAGTTCGTATCGACACGTTTCGTCAGTGGCGACGTCACAACGAACGATGTGACAACATTATAAGGCTTTGAGGACAAAGCCTTCCTAAGAGAGTGGCAATGTAATGAACATGAATAAGATAAATAATTAAATAAAATAATAATTGTTAATTATTATAGTAGTTAGCTATTAATGTGAAGGGATATGAACCCTTCATTATGAATGCTCAAGCTATATTAAAGGCGAGCCATGTTGTAATACCCTATCATATTTTTATCTATCCAATTATCAATATATATTTTTTCCCTATTAATGGCTTATTTAATATTCCAAGTGCTATGGTAATATTGATTGTGTGAGAAAATATTTATTCGGCGCAAAGACCATAAGAATAACAATAGAATAACTTATGGGAAAATTTCCATAGGAAAAACCAGTCATCTTTGACTCATTTTAAAGGTCTTTTATCATCCGAAGAATACATAGGAAGTTCACCCAGGAGTTTGTGAGATTTTCATAGTTATGAGTCCCATTTCTAGGATAATCATATACGAGGTATTATTTGAATTAGATGAGAGGGTCCAAGCCCAACTTACAGTCATTCTCTAATGATAGTATAAATGATTGGCCTAAATGTGTATTGTATATACTCAGGTTTTTTCAGATGGGTCATTTGTATAGTAATGCATTAACCAAATCTTCTTTACCTGATATTGCCTCCCTGCCAGCAGGCCTGTTTAGTACCCTGGATGGTTTATCTTGGTACCATGCAAGCATAGCCCCTTTGCCAGCGAGCCTGGTCAATAACCCAATGGGTTTACTCGTATTTACCGATCTTCCTTATTTAAGATGTTTCTTAGCATGTGTTACGAAGAGAAACTTCCTATGGCATGGGGTGTACCACAACAGATAGCTAGACACGATAAATCAATCCCTTCCCAATATGCAAGAGAAACTAAACATCTAACACTAAAGAATCTCAAATCATACCTTATTCCGAATGGTTGAAGTAGATCCCCGTTGAGCTTTTTTCAATCTCGCTTGAGCTTGCAATTTGCTCTCAACAACATCAAACAAGACAAGCATGCTATATAATATGGCATTAGATCTACTCTAGCATATATAATCAACAATGTATAAGCAATTAAACATATCCATCGATTCAATATTCATTTAAATGCACATTATTGGAAAGGGAAAGATATTTCTATTAATCAAATTAGAGATTACACAAGTGACAACCTCTGTAGGCACATCTGCGAACTCGAGAAACTGAAACCTCCACTTGGGCCTCCACCACTTCAAGCCTCCATCTCTCGATAGCAAGCTCACAAGCAAAGGAAATCTTGGGAAGAACACAAAGTGCTCCAACGGGACAAAGGGATGCAAACTCAAGTATATGCAAGCTATGGAAACAATGGACTATAGCTTCGTTGCTCTTCAATTCCTCTTCTTCAATGTATCTAAGGGGTTCCTTATATAGCACTCCAAAGAGGTAATGGAGGGTCAAATCCGAGCAATATCGATGCATATGGAAGGCCAAGAGTCAAGTGGTTCAGACAAACATGAAGGAAAACTCCAAAAATATTTGGATTTATGCACACATTTCGATGTACACGGGTTTGAGGTAAAAAGTCGTGTGTACACGTGAGTATGGGATTAAAATTCGTGTACAGCAATAAACAGGTGTTTCTAGGGATGAACTTGGAAACATCAAAGTATAATATCAGTCCATGTGGTCTAAAGAGTCTGCAGAGGGACAAGGAAGGCCATAAATATGTGATCAACCGTGTGTGGTAAACTCAACTATAACAACATGGACCTGCTGTCAGTGAGCCTGTTCAATAACCTGACGGGTTTGCTTCATATAATGATTTTAGTATGTGGAAGTCGGTTGGTACTAGAGCGTGTTAAGACTGCTAAACACATAATTCAAATTTTTAGAGCGAACCTTATGAGTAACTTTATTTTTATTTTATTTTTTTCTCATATATAATAGTTTGCATTATAGATCATGTCAAAAGAGAATAACTTAAAGTTATTCCTTGACCTCAGTCTATCTTCTTCATAAAAGATAAGTAATGTTCCCCACAAGTATAAATTTCACTTAATCTTGGATTACCTCCAAAAAATGTTTAAGAGACAAGTGTTGATAATGAGTCTGGGATGAACTAGTAGTCCATAGGTGTAAGATAGAACTTTTAAAACCACGATGATTAGATTAGGTCTTAAGCAATTGTTCTAATGATAAATCAGAAATGTGCATGTCTGAATCAAATACAATAAAATCATAAGGAATCATAAAATAAAGTGGGTAGGAATAATATAAATAGCACTTTAACTTTCATTATAAATTTCAGTTTGCAATAGAAGAAAAGGAGTTAGGATGTATTGTGAGTTCTTAGAGAACTTCCCTTTCCATGCGATATTTCATGAGCTGATTATAAAGATAAGGTTCTTGTAATCAAACTGCAAAACCATTCATTAGATGATTCAAATTTATTCCCAACAAAAACATATGTATAGAGGAAAAAGTCATATAAAATTTATCAAAATTTAGGCAAAGGGAAAGAGTCTTCCTGTTTTATTTGATAAAATTCCATAAGCTGATTATAAAATTGAATTCCCTGTATAAATGTAATCATCTTCTTAGAGATGACTTTTATTTATTTCAAGAAACAAATATATATTTACATATATACAGGAAGAAAACCCAAAATAATTTAAGAATCGGGAGGAGGAGGAATAACTTTCTCTTCAACCAGCTCCATCTCCTTTTGTTGTAAGACATTCTGCACAAAATCTTGTTTAGATATTGGTTGATGGTAAAGTCTAAGTCTATGTCCATTCATGACAAAGAAAGTTTGTGAAACATCAATTGTCTTAATTTCTACTGACCCATTATCGAACGTTGTAACTACCTCATATGGACCCATCCAACGGGTAGTTAATTTTCCTTTGAAATTTTTATACGTTGAGTCAAATAGTAATTCTCAATCCCCGGTGGTAAACTGATTTTGTTTAATAAATTTATCATGCCATTTTTTTCATTCATTTTGTATTAACATTGTTCTTTGGAGTGCATCTTTCCTAATCTCATCTAACTCATTAATCTGTAAAACCCGTTGTTTCTGTGCATCTTTCAAATCCATGCCTAATTGTGCATCCATACGAAAAGTATTAACTTGGAATTCAATAGGTAAAAGGACATGTTTCCCATATACTAGCTCATAAGGTGTATGTCCAATAGTGTTTCTCCAAGTTATTCTATAGGCCCACAAGGCCTCTGGGAGTCTATCTACCTAGTCCTTATGATGTAGCTGAATAGTTTTGGTTAAGATAGTTTCAAATATCTTATTAGTTGACTCCATCTGGCCATTAGCCTATGGGTGGTAAGGTGAGGAATTGAAATGCCGGATGCCATACTTCGTGGTAAGTTCTTTCATCAATTTGGAAGTGAATTGAGAACCTTGGTCAGTGACAATTTCCCTAGGCACACCAAACCGAGTAAATATGTCTTCATATATAAATTCTACCACAGATTTCTCTGTGGCTCAAAACAACGCTTTAGCTTCTACCCATTTGGTGACATAGTCCGTGCAAACCAGGATATACTTCCTTTTGCGGGACATGGGAGAAATTGGTCCTACAAAATTAGAGGAAATTTGGGGTCTAAAATGGGCCTTATAAAAAAAATATGCCATGGATGAGTTGGATAGTGTTGGATTTTTTAAGCCAATAGAATTTCAATATATTTTGTCAACCATTATAATTGAGTTGGACATATAATGCTTATGTGTCATAATTTTATTTGACAATAGCTAACTCTATATCAACCTCACCTTCGTTAAGATCGTAAAACAATCATCTCAAAATATGATATATATACTTGGAATAATAAATATATAATATTTTATTTAATCACTACTTCCAACTCACTTAAAAAATAATTCTCGCATTAATTAAAATTATAGTGGAGACATTTTGAAATACTAAAAGCATTTACTAATCAATATTTAAAAAACAAAACTAAATAGTATTTAATTTTAAAAGGACTTATCTTGCAATACTAAATAAAAATATTTAGTATTTTTAATATTACTCTCCTTATTCTTGAAATACTAAATAAAAATATTTAGTATTTTTAATATTACACTCCATTTTTTGGGATAAACCGTAATTCATGCGGCTTTGTTCATAGTAAAAGTTTAATAATACAGTATTACATTTACATTTCCCTTTAGTAAAAGTATAAGAAAAAAGTTCTATCAATATTACATTTACACTAAAATTTGCAATATTACATTTACATTAGAAATTTGTTATGCCGTCTAACAATGTTTTTTTAATATTTAGAAATCTGCAATATTACATTTACATTAGAAATTTTCTATGCTGTCTAACAATGTTTTTTCAATATTTTTTAATAATAATAAATAAATAAAAAACATTACAAATAGTTATAAAAATATAATGTTTTTTTATAAAAAAATTATTAATGGTTTATAAGAAAATTCATCATTATATAAATGGAAATATTGAATAATTTATCAATATTTTTATATATTTTAAATCTTTTAGATTTTTATTATAAATGTTATTTAATTTTTTTAAATTGACATGATAATATAACTATTATATTTTTATATTTTAAATATTTTATAATTTTATTATAAATATTATATATAATTTTTTTAAATCAACATCATATGAAAAAAATTATATAAGAATATATATGGTTTATTAGATTATATAAATTATAACATACATTGTTTATTGTTTTTTATTTTATGTAATGTAATATTTTTTATATGAATTAATATAAAATTTATATTAAAAAAATAATAGTGATTTTTTATTTTTTAATACTATTGTAATTATATTTTCCATTATAATTTAAATATGAATATATTTGAGTTTTGCATTTTATTAAATATATAAAAAGTAGTGGTGCATTTATTTAAAAAAATTATAATATAAAATTTTAAAACTCCCACTATATCATTTATTATGTGTGCACGATAACCTAAATATTTCATTAATATTTTTAACCAATATCTCTTTACTCTACATTAACTCAACACACTTGTCAACTACCATTAATGAGACAATTTAGGTTGACTTTCATTAGATTTAATGTGACATGGCATATTTGTAGTGTGATGTGGCTTTTTTTATTATTTTCCTTAGGAGGCCCATTTTAGACCCCAAATTTCCTCTAATATGATCAAGAACCCATTTCTCAAAAGGTTCAATCATGACCTAAGGTTGTAAGGGCATCTCGTCAGATGACGTAAGTCTACCAATTCTTTGGCAACTGTCACATCCTCTAACATACCTGGTAGCATCCTTAAAAATGCTTGGCCAATAATACCTAGAATGCAACACTTTGTATGATGTCCGCTTATCAGAAAAGTGTCCTCCACATGGCCCATCATGGCATGCATGGAGGATTTCTGTCATCTCGTCCTCTCGTATGCATTGTCTGATAATAAGATCTGGGCCGGTACGAAAAAGGTTATTATCAACCCATGACTAGTTAGAACTCTGGACTATAACGCGATGTTTCTCATGTGGGGACAAGTGTTTTGGTAACTTCCTAGTTGCTAGATAATTAGCGATGTCTGCAAACCAAGGAGTTTGAAAAGACAAAGCAAATAGATGTTCGTGATGGAAAGTATCATCAATGGGTTTAGCACCGTCACCATGTTGGATACGAGAGAGGAAATCTGCTACTAAATTCTCTCTACCAAGTCGATCAACAATGGTGATATTAAACTCTTGTAATAGAAGAATCCACTGGGTCACCCTATCGTTGGTAATTGGTTTATTGATTAAGAAACGGATGGCAAAGTGGTCCATATGCACAAAAACTTCATATCCTGTAACATAATGGTGAAATTTGTTGATAGCATAGACTACTGCCAATAACTCTTTTTCAGTAACAGTGTAATTTAGTTCGGCAGGAGTCAAATTTTTGCTAACAAAGTAGATGGCATAAGATGCTTGGCCTTCCTTTTGACCTAGGACCCCTCCTATGGCCATGTCAGAAGAACCAGTGGAAATATGGAAGGGAAGGGACCAATCAGGACCCCTAAGTATTGGTGCCACTGACAAATTATCCTTTAAGACCTCAAAAGCACTTTGGAAGGATTCAATCCATTGGAATTCTGCATGCTTCGTAAGCAGCTTAAACCTCGGTGCAGCTATTTTAGTAAAATTTTCAATAAAATGTCAGTAGTAGCCTGCATGGCCAAGAAATCTCCTTACCTCCTTTTGAGTTTTTAGAGAGGGAATATTAACAATTACTTCTATTTTAGCAGGATCTACCTTGATCCCTTGTGAAGAGACATGATGCCCCAAGACTATACCTTCTGTTAATAACATTTTACACTTTTCATGGCTAAGGGCTAGGTTTGTCTCTTGACATCAGATCAGGACCTTCTCAAGATTATCAAGAGCCTCTTGAAAGGCACTACCATAAGTTGTAAAATCATCCATGTACACCTCTACGCAGTTGTGTATAAGATCAAAAAAAATTCATAAAACTACACGTTGAAAAGTGGCAGGAGTGTTACATAGGCCAAATGGAAAACCTCTATAGGAATATGTCCCCCAAGTGCAAGTAAAAGTAGTATTATCCTGACCCTTAGGTGCTATCAGGAGCTGATTGTATCCTCTATACCCGCTGAGAAAAGAGAAGTATTGTTTACCGGACAAGGTATCTAGCACTTGATCGATAAAGGGCAGGGCAAAATAGTCCGTAAGTGTAGGCTTATTCAGTTCTCAGAAGTCAACACAAATACACCATTTCCCTGTAACTTTCTTTGGGGATACCACTAGAGGAGACCCCCATTTACTATTTGAAATTGGGTAGATGTGTTGGAGACATTTACCCACCATGCACACTTAATTTGGTCAATTTGGCCTTGTTAAACCACTATCCTAAGTTTTATTGACTTAATCGACATCAGATGAGCACACTATGACATCAGTATGAACACACCCACGCCTACCTTCAGTCAAGGAGACCAACTAAGCCTTCTCCTTCATTCTAGGAGGCTAACTGGGCTTCCTCCTTCAAACACGGAGCACTTTGGGGGTGATCTGAGTGTCATAAATGCACCTGATTGCTAACTGATGGTTACAATCAGTTAAGATAAGTGGTGAAGGCACATCCACTCATTATATTGATTATTTTTATTAATATTTAGGAACTGGAGTCAACTAAGGCGCCTCCAACCACCTCTGATGACCAGTTTGACTTCAGTTAACCTCATCGGGGTTCATTGGAGTTAATTATGCACTACCACTTGTTGGTTGGCATGCAGTGACATGTGTCTGAGCTACTTTCAGTTAGACTTAGGCATCCATTGCACTCTGACTTTAGTTAGGACTCAATTAAGTCAATCAGGACTTGATCAGTTGGTTAACTAGTGTGTTTATTGTGGCTTACAGTCAATTAAGCTACACCCATTCATTCAATTCGAATGACCTCCTTGGGAATTCGAATTGTCTTGGAATTCATGCACCTTGCATGAACATTGTATTGTATTATTCATTCTTTATTGATTATACAGAGCTGTTAATCTAATTGCAGCACCATTATGCCAATAATATGCTTAATTGTCTGAAATCTTCTGTGAGACAGTGTTTTAGTCCCTAGATTACTATGAAAGATTAATATGGTATCAGATCTCATGGTGATACGAAGCTCAGATCTCTCAAAAACAAGGTTTTTGACAAATCTTTCATGAAAATTTGAGCAAAAGCTCAAAATTCTAGCACTACACCAGAAGCCAAGGATTACCACTTAATACCCCAAGTTAAGGATACCCCAAGTTAAGTAATTGTTGGTCAATCTTGATTGATCAACTATGCTGGGTGTGATGAAAGCCTAAAATGTGCAAGCTGTTCGACCTTATGGTGCCCCTTTTATTGTGATTTGCAGGTTTTAATAGGTGAAAAGAATTCGCTCCAGTAGTTTGAAATGGTGTCTTTCGTCGAAATCTTGACTCTGTTCAATTTCCATTCATGGAAAGGAGACATGGACATCCAGCTACATGCCAGAGGACTCTATCAGGTCACTATGGACACTGAAGAAGAGCCTACTTCTGTGACATACAAAGCTAGATTCTTGAACAAGAAAGATGAAGCATTCAGATTCTTGTGCCTCCCTGTTTCCCGGGATCTTCTTTTCCATCTCTCGGGATTGAAGACTCCAAAGGAAATTTGGGACAAATTGGAAACCCTGTATGGAAAACAGGATGATTTGAGAGTATACCAGCTTGAAAATGAGTTGATATCTCTCCAACCTTCTAATTTCGAGACCTTAAATTATTTTTTCACAAAGTTCAAGCATATTGTCTTACTGTTGAAGCAGTGTAAGGTGGATAAGGAGGATTATCAGCTCATCCTCGCCATTCTCTCCAAACTTGGGGCTGATTATTCGGTGTTTGTCTCTACATTCCATGCAGGAAAGATCACAACCCCTGGATGGAAGATACCTTTACTCAATGCCTTCATTGAGTCCCTAATAAGTGAACATGATAAGCTTGTCCAAATGGGGATCATCAAATCCTCCCATGATCAATCCCTCTATGTATCGGGGCCCAAAGATCTGAAGGGTAAAAGAAAGCAATAGAAGAACCCAAAAACCAAGTTCAAAGCTCCTAAGCCTAAAGTTGAAAACCAGCAGCATGAAGAGCCTTTCGTCTCGAAGAAGAACAAAAGAAAAGGGCATCATGGGAAGGAAAAAGTCAAGTGTTCATACTACGGGAAGGGATTCCACCCTAAACATGCCTGAATGAAAAAGAAAATTGATGAAGCTACTTCTCTTCTTGAGAAAAATCACATCAATCTTCCAAAAATATTTCATAGGAGAGACCAGCAAGATTGGGAACCACAACATGAAATAGGACATGCTATCATGGCAACAACTTCAAAGTCCAAAGCTCTCTTGATAGATTCTGGAGCTTCGAATCACATGATGGCTGAAAGAGACTCTTTCTCATTTTTGGAGACCAGAAAATGCATTCCCATCCACATGGGAGATGACTCCACAATCATATCTGAAGGACAAGGTACTGTAGATCTTGAGCATGGTTATTTTTCCAATGTTCTATATGTACCATCTCTTACATCAAACCTCCTAAGTGTTTATCAAATGACACATATGGGATTTCCCAAGAGAGTCTCCTTTAGCCCAGATGATGTAGAGATCACAGAACTTGCATCCAGAAAACTTGTAGCAAAAGGCCTTGCAAACCATCATGCAAAATCCTATGAGTTCTCCCATTTTGTGGTGGATGCAAATCCCACCGCATTGCTGACTCATGGAAAAGAAGTTAGTAGACTGTGGCATGAGAGGTTTGGCCACCTGAACTTTAAATACTTGCAGCAATTATAGAATAATTCTATGGTTGAAGGCCTCCCGGTCATCAAAGCTACCACTGGAATTTGCAAGGGTTGTGTTGTTGGAAAGCACCCTGAGCATAAGTTTGATCGGGGAAAGGCAAGCCGAGCATCATGCATATTGGGACTGATACATTCTAATATCAGAGGTCCCATGCCTATCACATCCATGAATGGATCAAGGTACATTCTGACTTTCATTGATGACATTTACAGATACACATGGGTTTTTTTTTATCAAAAAGAAGTTGGAAGTCTTGGTAAAATTCAGTGAATTGAAGGCCTTGATTGAGAATGCATCTGGCAAAAAGATTAAGATTCTGAGATCTGATAATGGTGGGGAGTATATTAGTAATGATTTAATGCATATATGTTCCCAAATTGGTATTCAGATCCAGCATTCAGTCCCCTACACTCCCCAGCAGAATTGTGTAGCGGAGAGGAAGAATCGGTCTCTCAAGGAGATGACCACTTGTATGCTGGAATCAAAGAAGTTGGCTGCAAATTTGTGGGCTGAAGCCATGCATTATGTAGCATATATTCTGAACAAATTTCCACACTCATCTATGAAAGGGAGGACCCCTTTCAAAGCATATTTCAGACACAAGTCATATGTGTCAAATCTGAGGGTGTTTGGGTCCACTGAATGGGCCCAAATTCCACTTGATAAAAGGAGGCCTTTGCAACCGCAAAGAATCGAATGTATGTTTATTGGATATCCTGATGAATCTAAAGGTTTCAAGCTATTGGATATCATAACCAAATAGATCATCATTGAACGGAGTGTCATGTTTGATGAGCCTCTTCAGGAGGTAGAACTAGTGAAGGAGAAAACTATTGAATGTCCTTCCTATTCTACTGAATATTTGGATGATGGAATTGGGGGTGATGACCCTGATTTGAATCCTTTGATTTCTAATATTAGTGAACAACAAACATCATATGCTGAATTAGAACCTGAAGTACAAAATCATCTCCCAATTTGGGCCTGATAGACACTCTCCTCTGCAGGTGATAACATTGGAAATCTAGATGATCCAAGGAGAACCCGGTCTAATTTCCAAAGAGCAGGTATTGCGCTCTCTTGTCCTGATCATTTGATGTCTAGATATTGTTATTTAATGATAATTTCAGATCCTAATTCTTACTACCATGCTCAGACGGATCCGAGATGGCAAGCTACCATGGATAAAGAGATGAAAATCTCTTTAGAAAAACACCAGTTGGGAGCTAGTTTCTCTTCCTCTGGGGAGGAAATTGGTTCAATGCAAGTGGGTGTTTCAGACTAAGGTTGCTGCTGATGGAAGCACCTAAAAATATAATTCAAGGCTGGTAGCAAAAGGTTTCTCCCCATTCCAAGGTGTGGAATACCATGACACTTTTCCACCAGTTGCAAAAATGGACTCCATCCGCCTAGTTTTGGCAATTTTTGCATCTAAGCACTGGGAAGTGCATCATATGGATGTTAAGTATGTCTTTTTGCATGGAGATATTAATGAGGATATATACATGAAGCAGCCTGAGGGATACATTTCTGACCCATATTTGGTTTGCAAACTAAAGAAGTCACTATACGGGTTAAAACAGGCCCCAAGAGAGTGGTATTCCAAGATGGATGGCTTCCTTCTCTCGCAAAACTTCCAAAGGTGTAAACCAGATCTGAATGTGTATATAAAGAAGTGTGATGGTCATTTTATTATTATTTTTTTATATGTTGATGACTTACTAATTACAGGTATCACACTTACTTCTATTTCAGTAATCAAAACTGCTCTCCACAATGCATTTGAAATGAGCGATTTGGGGCTCTTGAAGCAATTTCTGGGGCTTGAAATTGAGCAAAATTTTGATGGGATAATGGTCACTCATTCTAAATACATATAAAACATTTTATTTAAGTTTAACATGGATGAATGTAAGGCTGATACATTCCCTTACCTTTCAGGGATCAGCCTTGAAGAAGGAAAAAGCACACCTCCCATAGAGTGCACTGTTTATTGACAACTGATAGGTAGTTTTCTCTACTTGAATCATTCACGGCCTAATATATATTATGTCATGAATGATGTGTCAAGATACATGCAGCAGCCTCATGATATTTATTGGAAGGCAGCCAAGAGGATCCTCCAGTATATTCAGGGAACCAAGACCTACGACATTCACTATGCTGCAGACTCCAAGCTAGAACTGGTTGGTTACACAGATTCTGATTAGGTGGGTGATTCTATTGATCAGAAGTCTACTTCCATATATGTCTTCATTTTTGGTGGTGACCCCATTTTCTAGTCTAGCAAAAAGCAGGCCACCATAGCATTTTCTTCAGCGGAGGCCGAGTACCAAGGAGCGGTGAATGCTTGCATCCAAGTTGTTTGGTTGCAAGGAATTATTTCATAGTTTGATCTTGGTAGTACTTTGTCCACTGTCCTATTTTGTGACAATCAAATTGCTATTAAGATATCCACAGATCCAGTTACCAGGTAGAGGACCAATCATGTAGAGATACACATGCACTATATCAGGGAATTAGTGCATGACAGCACCATCATTCTACAATACTGCCCTACTGATGAGTAGATTGCAGACATATTCACTAAGAGATTTTTAGAAAATAAGTTCACTTACCTCCGTTCACTATTGGGGGTGAGTTCATCAAGGTGATCAGACTACTTTTAGTGTTCATCTTGAGGGGGGGGTTTTCCCACTGGGTTTTCCCTTTTTTCCTCACTTAGATTTATTTTTTAGAATTGTTTGAGTTACAATAATGTACAGGGTAACCTATGTCCTTTGTTTGCGGGCCCCTATAATTTCATGCACTTTATGTTTCTACTTGTCCTGAGTATAGCTTAAGGGGGGGTGTTGGAGACATTTACCCACCATGCACACTTAATTTGGTCAATTTGGCCTTGTTAAACCACTATCCTAAGTTTTATTGACTTAATCGGCATCAAATGAGCACACTATGACATCACCATGAGCACGCCCATGCCTACCTTTAGTCAAGGAGGCCAACTAATCCTTCTCCTTCATTCGGGGAGGCTAACTGGGCTTCCTCCTTCAAACAAGGAGCACTCCAGGGATGATTTGAGTGTCATAAATGCACCTAATTGCTAACTAACGGTTACAATCAGTTAAGCTAAGTGGTGAAGGATCCTCCACTCATTATATTGATTATTTGTATTAATATTTATGAATTGGAGTCAACTAAGGCGCCTCCAACCACCTCTGATGACCAGTTTCACTTTAGTTAACCTCATCAGGGTTCATTGGATTTAATGATGCGCTACCACTTGTTGGTTGGCATGCAGTGACATGTGTCTGAGCTACTTTCAGTTAGATTCAGTCATCCACTTCACTCCAACTTCAGTTAGGACTCAGTTGAGTCAATCGGGACTTGATCAGTTGGTTATCTAGTGTGTTTACTGTGGCTTATAGTCAATTAAGCTACACCCATTCATTCAATTCGAATGACCTCCTTGGGAATTCGAATTGTCTTGGAATTCATGCACCTTGCATGATCATTGTATTGTATTATTCATTCTTTATTGATTATACAGAGCTGGTACTCCAATTGCAGCACCATTATACCAATTTTTTGCTTAATTCTCTGAAATCTTCTGTGAGACTGTGTTTTAGTCCCTAGATTATTGTGGCAAATTAATACGATGAAACCATCATTGAGGATTTTTTGTAACTCTTCTTTAACTATGTCCTTCAAAGTGGGATTCATCCTCCTCTGAGTCTACCTTATAGTGGGTATACTAGAATCCATGTAAATATGGTGAATACAAGTGTCAGGGTGTATACCCTTCATATCAGTGTACTCCCATGCAAATGCTCTAGTTTTACTTCTAAGGACTTTAAGCAACCGCTCTTGTTGGTTCTTGGTTAACCCTGCGTTTACGTGTAGAAATTTTCCAGTGCTAACTTCACAAGGTATGGTATAAGACCATGTATGATCTTCAATTGCAAAGACACATGGTGTATCCACAAATGTTGAGAGGTGCAAATTTTCTTGAAACTCATCTCCAAAAATATGATCGAATTGGGCAAAATACTGACGAAAATCTATACAAGTTGTTGACGAAACAAATTGATTTAACACATTCTCAGTAGTCTGTTCCTGAAGTGCCCAAGAGTAGTCACTAGGAATGAAAAGGTATTCAACATTTTCATCCCCAAAGGGGCAGTCTAAACACCACAAGTTTTCAGTTACAGTTTGTTTCTGGGGGGTATAAAGCGAGTTTCTGCGTAGACAACCCATTAGAAATGGTCATTTCCCAATCCCTACATCCTATGAAGGCATTAGCAATAGCCAACTATGGTCTTCCAAAAATAATAGAATTCCCTTTAGAAGGATCCTTTGATTCTACTACTATGAAATCAATGGGATATTCCCATGAAGCTATCGATACAATAATGTCATCCAGAACCCCAGCAGGTTTCACAGTAGTGCGGTCTTCTAGTTCTAGGATTGTGGGGGTAGGTCAAAGAAACTGTCCTAACTGTAAAGTTTCTAAGACTGCGGTGGTCATCATATTAATAGCGGACCCTAGATCAATGAGTGTATTTCCTATGGAAATATTATTTAAAATTACAGTTACTACCAAGCTCCCCAGATTTGTATACTTTGCAATTCTTGACTAGTATGTCATACACTTAGACATCTCTCCTATAACAAAAATTGTGGAGGGGTTTTTTTGTTTCCTCCCGGGTCTCTTAATGCAAAGTTCGTTTTATTACTTTATTGTAAATTGGTATATCCTTGATAGCCTATAATAGAGGAATCTTGACATAGAAATTTTTTAGTTCATTTAAAATATCATACTCAAGATGAATCACAAGTTTTTCTATTGCTAACCATTCTGGAAATGGGGGTTTTTTCATTCCTGAGTTGGTTCTTGCTAGGGATGAGTATGCATTGGAATATTTGAAATATCCTCATCCTGTAAAATGGCATCATTCATTACTTCATTGGGATCTTCTTCCTCTTCATTCTCCTCACGAATGATGACTGATAACTTGGTCTTGTCATTCACAACTCTTCCAGATTGTAATTGGATCTCATGCACTAGTACAGTCGAAATAACATAGGATGGAAGAGTTTGCAACTCAATGTTGTTGAGAGCTTCAGTTGGATTATTGTTTGGGTTAGGTATCAATTGTGGGGGTAATAATGTAGGTCGTGGGGGGTTTGTATTCTGGAAATGATGAGGTTGTTGTGCAATAAGGGGAACTAGAGACACAAACCTAGGGAAAAATTGTTGGGGTGGGTCCTCAAGATAAGTATTATTAGGTACATAGATAGGTGGTGACTAGGGATATGTTTGTCCCCTCCATCCCTGTGGCCAATGCTGATACTGAGTAAAATGAGGAGGAAGAGGAGGATACTGGGATGGCCATCTCTGCCAACTTGAAGCATTCCATTGTTGAGTTTGTTGGTAGGGATGATAATAGGGTGGGGGATTTTCTAACAAATTCTGATATGTTTGTTGGTCTCTAGGTTTCCAAGGAGGCCTCCTAGATGTTTCACCAATGTCCCCACTTTTATATATGGCCTGTAACCTAGGCAACGATGGGCAGTTTTCTTTTGTATGATCATCCGTGCAGATGTGACATACTGAGATATTGTTTAATGGGCATTCCCGTTGAGGATGGTTATTCCTGCATCTTGAACAAAAAATGGTCATTTTTGCGTGCTCTTCATCTTGCCTCTTTTTGGCTTGTAAAGCATCTAGTTGAGAACCCATTGCTCCTAAAATAGCAGTTTTGAAGTTTTCCAATAGGTTTCCCAATTCTATCCTTGTAACTCCTCCAGAACTAGAGATGTTTCCTTTTGGATTTCTATTGTAGGGCTCCCAAAAATTTCTCCCAACTTTCTCCCTACTTCTAGAGTAATTTCTACACATCTCCCCGATTTGTGCAAAACTTTTATGGGAGATATCACCAGATGCCATGAGATTAAGGTTTTCTACCAGGTCTTCTGAGATCCCTTTAAGGAAGAGTGTTCGTATTGCATCTTATTAAAGGTCATTACATTTAGACTTGTGTAATGTATAGATAAACCTTTCGAGATAATATTTTAAGCTCTCGCCTTCAAGTTGATGTATCTTGAAAATATCATTTCGAGAGTCTCTAAGTTTGCAATACTCTTGATATTTCCGTAAGAATGCGGTTTTCATATCTTCCCAAGTTCTGATACTATACTCTCCTAATCCCAAGAACCATCTTAAAGTAGAATATTTTATTGTAGCACGGAAAAGATTCAGTTTGTGAGCATCTTGTAGATAGTTATAGCTTCTACAAAGAATGTCAAACTCGAACAAAAATTTGTTTGGGTCTTCATTATGTTTCCCATAGAAAGTAGGTAATGAGGAAGGAGTGATGTTCTTCATATTTAGATCATGTGCAGTTTCTAGGATAGGAAACCCAAAGGTAGCCTCAGTTCGATTTTCTCCTTCTTCTTTGTCATTTCTAACCTCGTCATGATCTTCATCTTCTCCTTGTCTCTCCATGTAGATTCGGTTTTTAAAAACAGTGTACCTAGGAGGTTCCTTCTGAGGTGATAATGAGGCATCCCAATGTTCTTCTTCAGGGGAGATATTCCTCTGATAAGAGAAGTTGTCAGTCGTGTCTTTATTAGGTTCTACATGGAGGGTAGATTCTACTGTAGATGTCTCAATCTATGAAACAACTGTATTTATTGAACTGCCAAAGAGATATTTTACCTGAGAAGGATCAATGAAATTGGAAAAGTTTGGATCCCCTACTAGTGAAAAAGATGTATCATTCGGTTTTTTCACTAGTGGAGGGTTGAGGGATTCCAATGGCTGGCCCTTGGGAACTTCATCAGGAACGGGTTCTTTAGAACTTCATGCCATGGTTTCTCTACCTTCTATGGCTCCACATTTATGTTTCCAACAAGAACTACTTCCTACGTGTGTCTTTTGATACCTTTCTGCCGAGTTAGTGGTTGGGGTATTACGCCCTCGTAAAGGTTAGTAGAAATTTTAACGAATTTTTGAGAACTAGCTCTAACGTATCTACCTTCCAAATCTCTAGGTCTGTTCATGAAAATATAAACTAAATGACAACCTACAATACTGTTATTACTGTTGGATTTGGGGGTTCCAGTTATAACAAATGTGCAGGTTCTTACCTCTCGTCTTACCGCTCCCCGGCCATCAGCCTTTATACTAAACTTCATAATGGGATTCTACCTATTCTATCATACAGAACAACTCCCTGGAAATGGTGCCAAAATGTTGGGTGTTTTATTTTCTTAATGAATTCACCAAATATTTAATTATCGACCAGGGTTTGTAAACTTGGAGTCGACACAAAATATATGCAAAGGTAGAAGAGTATCTAGGGTGTCATAGAAATATTTTAATAAAGAAAAGATTGAAAGATCTTTCAAAATGAAAAACCAAATCAAACTTCAGAAATTCAACTATTAAGTTAATTAGACTTGGACAAAACCAATAGATCAGAGTAGTATCAAGCTATACTACTCTACTCTATGAACAATAAGTAAAAAGATATAAACAATACTACTCTAAGAAACAAGACTAGATCAAAAAATAAACTACTCTTTATAGGAAATCTATTATTTATTCAGCTTCCAGTCTAGGAATTAGAAAAGGATTATAAAGAAGTTCAGAACTCTAAGGCAAGATTATAGCTACTTAATATATCTAAGGAATTCAATAATTAAACTATACATTTATTTAATCAATACATAATAACTAAGCTAAATTATCTAGTTCCATTCTACTTGAGGATTCTGAGGATATTCGTTCAATGTAATAGGAACTGGAGAAGGTGTATCAAAATTACTTTCAAAGGAAATCAAGAAACTGAATAGAATTAAGTCTAATTTAACTTCTACAAAGAGTTGTAAACTAAAGAGTGTCCAATTACAAGTGATAGTAAACATTGTGACTTATTCTCTATCCATAAGCAAAATTATGATGATGCTCTCAGGCACTTCTGATGATGATCTCAGAGAGAGATCGAAACATCGAGCCTTAAAAAGCACCATTACAGTTTCCTCCTCATTTCAAAATGACTTTAGTTAAAAAGGTATTATTAACAACTGATCTATTAATCAAGAAACAAGAGTATTTTAATGATTACTTTGAAGTTGGAAGTATACTACTCTACATAGGTAAAGCATGAAATAAATTTAAGTAATTAAATATAATCTAGAAGTAAGTAGAAAACTTAATAACGATATTTTATTTTTGAATCAAATCCTATTCTATGAACATCTTTAGTAACTACAGAATAAGAAGGACAGATCCTATGCTAGAAATGATGATCAAATCATGAAGAACTAATGTACGTTTTAGAGAATAAAATTAACAAGTCTAATTCTAAAATCGATGTAAATCAGAATAAGGTAGATCAAATGAGGAATGCAATTGACAAGTTCTAAAGAAGTAACTGATTAAGAAATCAGAGAAAAAAGAAACACAACTCATAAACAAACTAAAGCAAAAAGAAATGAAATCTAAGAATTATTACAAAGCTTAATTGATACTTTATGTGATTTGGAATAATGTCCTGATTATATATGACTTATTATGATTTATTGATTGACTATAGAAAACAACACAATTTGAAAACTAAGAGAACTGAGCTCTAAACAAGTATAAAACAAACTAGGAAATATGAAAGTCTGAACAACAGTCTGGATGACAGTATAGAACGACAGTCCGAATGACATCCCAGATGGCGAAAAAAAACGTAAATTCCGAAATAAACAACCTAAATGATCCTGACCAGTTGGTTTGTGCATATGAGGTTATAATATAGGAAAAGACATAAACTGAGCTATTTGGCCATTGAAATAACAGAAGAACAACTATACTAAACTACGTCTAAAGGGATAAATTATTTCCTATTTTATAAGAAAACAAATTAAGAGATAGATGCAATTAATCTACAGCTACAGTAGCATCAACAGAATTGAACCTAACTATGAACTAATCCTAAAACATTAAACTAATTAAACTCTGGCTAAGTGAAAATATCAAGTTGGATGACAAACTGAAAGAAAGACTGTAAAGAACTATGCATGATCGAACACTTTCAATCCTAGAAATATAAACTATATTAACACCACTCACATAAATTAAATTAACAACAAAAACACACATTACGAGTGACAAAGTAACATCAAATTACATACAGAAACTGGAAATGAAAACTACTTATCTGCAAAAAGGGAATAACAAAAATACACAAATGGAAACCTGTGGTTGTTGAGGGGCCCTTCTCAGCAATTAGGGGTGGTTCTTAGATCAATCAATCACTCACGAAACAGAGACATATATTCACAACTGAAAATAGAATTTATATTAAACTGAAATAGAGTTTATAGAAATTTTTATCCAAGGACAACTATTAGCCTTTGATTCTCATCCAGCAACGGATTTTATAGTTTTACAATGGAGAGGAGTAGGTCGACCACTCTAATAATAAACAGTCTTAACTGCTAAACAAATGATTACATACCTGTTTATGACAGCGCATAGGTCATTCTCCTCGTTTCATGGCGTCGATTCTCCTCGCGCATGCAGCTATGGCATTTGTCTTCGTTGACATGGGAAGAGAGTGTGGTGTTGGGATGAAAGGATAGGATCCTGAGTCTTCTAGAGAAAGGATTCTCGCACCAAGAGGACGCGTGGCCAACAGAACCATGAAACTGTTCTGTGCTTTTAACTCTGTGGAATATTCCAACTAACAAAGCCGCAGGTTGATCGGAGGGTTGTATCATGAGTTGTATGCAACTGTGTTTGTTTAGCATGAATGCGTGTCCAAGTGGAGGTTCATTTGGAAATAAAATCCTACAAAACAAACCTTTATATCACACACATTTACAAATGTCACATAATTGTCAATAAAACCATGAAATAATAAAATTTAACCAAGACTTGTATAATATTCAAATATATGCATACCTGTGTTTAGTTGATAGTCTGAATGGAAAGAAATATGCCAAAAAGTGACAACAAAGCAAATAATCAATCGAAAATGATGACAAAATCGGGATCAACACTCCCCCAAACCGGAGAGATGTCAAGTCCCACTGAGGAAAAACAAAAAGGAAGTTAGGAAGAAGGTTGAGCTGCGTTAGCATCTGCCTTCAACTTAGCAAAGCAAACGAGAGATTTGAATTTAAACTTCCTAGCTTGTGCCTTCAAAAATGTGTGCCTCTCCTATCGAGAGTCATGTGAAGAATTTATGGCCTTATTGAGCTCTTCAACAGTCTTAACTTGAAGGCGTAGTTCCTTGTTTTCTTGACGAAGATCAGCAATCATCTCTCCATATCATTTGTTTTGGCTTCTCGACTATGCTAATTCTTGAGTTAGTTGATCTATTGTCTGTTGGTTTGGAGTAAATGGCTCTGCAGGGAACTTGGAATTGTGAGGGGGACTCAATTTTCTGGATGGTGTTTCAAGGTCGATAGAAGGGACTTGTTCTTCAAGAATTGTGCCTTGAGAAGATGGAGAAGTGGGCTCAAGAGCAGAGGCTTTGAGCAACTCAGACGAGATGCTAGCCAGTGTAAACAAGGGCGAGTCAAAAACGGGTTCATCCACCTCGACCACACTAACTGGATGATCAGGCTGAGGGGTAGGCTAAACGGTGATGTGAACGAGATTCACCTTCTTATTCTTGGTCTGAACCTATGGAAAAGGTAGAAATTCAGCATCCACAGGGTTGACATAGGTAAGTGAATGGTCATGCCAACTCGCTTCTGAGGTATCTTCATCAATATCCACTACTTTAGCGTGTTTCTTTTCTTTAAGAGGGTTCTGAATGGGTTCATGGTCACGAGTGTGTTGAGGGAACTTTCGAACATTTAAATGAGGGTTCAAGACTTTAAACACAAAATTTTCCTAGGTCTAGTTGCTCTCCTTCAACTGATGCATGATCAAGAGCTTGATAAGAATATGGTGATACATACTACCCATAGGATTGACTGTATTTTTCCTGACTTGGTTCGACATCTTTTCCAAGATCTTAAGGAAATAGAATGGAAAATTAAGGAATTATTGATTGACAAAATGTGCCAATAATCGGAAATGGCAAGCTTTAAACACATTGAACTTACCTTCGCAAGTTATGAGGCGAATGATAATGGCCAAAGGATCAAGGTATTCTAGCTTGACCAATTCTCTATGAAACCCTTTCGCACCAGCAACATGCTGATAATCTGGCTTGAGAGAGAAATCATAGGATGACCGAGGGAGAAACAGATGTTTGTGCCAACGGGTACCTTCTCTCGAGAGCTTGGTAGCTACCACAATGGTCTCTCTTCAGTCACTGGAAAGGTGAGGTATCCAACCCTCACCATCTTACCGTCAAAACCTTTTGTGAATAACAACGAAATTTCCTTATCATATCCCTATAAAAGGTGGAGGAACGGGTTCCACCTTGCTCGAAAGAATATCTCCCGACATTCTTGGAATTCAAGAATCTAGAACAAGTCCTAATAACTTTCAGGCTCGAGGTGATTAGGCATTGTTTAAGCAAGGGAATAAGTGCTGGGGATTGCAGAGGATAAAAAGGAATGGCATCTATATGGCTCTGTGAAGATGAAGGTAAGTAAGGAATATGGTAAGGATCGTGAGTTTAAAATGCAATTCGTTTAGGCGTCTAAACGATCGTGAGATCGTAGTTTCGCACGCTTGAGCAATCACGCTATGGTTCAGTACTTTGAATCGTGTGCCCTAATAATTATTTTGCATGATTATAAATGATTCAACCATGTCCAAAGTAAACTTTGGACATGTTGAATGAATTATTTATTACGGAATTTTTAAAAATTCATTTAAAAACCATAATGACCTTAATTAATAGAATGAAAAGAACACTTAACGATTTCCACATATGACTTGATGAGAGGGTAAGGGTAATAATGGTCGAAAAGATCCTGAAAGCATATCATATCAACATGGGGTTAAGAAATTCGTTGGATGAGGTCGAGGTGAATCCTAATGAAATCGTAATATTTTTATGAGCATAAGAATGAGATCTAATAGTTATGGGTTTGGTTTAGTAGATAAAATTCTTTTCCCATAATTAAAACTTAAAAAAATTAACACCTTGACATATTTAATCATGCTACTACAATGTTACGGTTTCATTTGGATCATTTGGCATTCCATTCAAACCGACATTTGACACTTCCTATGATCCTTCATATGGACCTTCTGTATAAAAATGTGCTTTGTTGGATCTGACTACTCCTAATTATGTAGTAAATTTTCCTGGGATGCAAACACACAACAGAATGATGTAAACCATCTTTATTGAAGCTTAGTTGCGCTCTTCTTTATTCATCAAGGATTAGCACACTCTTCCACTACTTGCAATATCCTGAAAATACTATAATTTTGTCATAGATAATTGAATATTTTCAAAAACAATCAGAAAGTAAAAACAATTCTAACCTTCCCCCAAACCAAAAATATGGTGTGTCCTCAAGCCATCAAAGAAAAATTGATTGATATCTAAATAGTTTAACAAATAATTCTAAAATGATGTTATCATTTTCATAAGAAAAAGAAACACTAACTAGTAAATGGAGATGATTCAAATATCTACATTCATGAGAAAATAACAATGCTTAGGAAGACCATATGAATAATGATAGTATAACTGATGGGAAAAATACCATAGGAAAAACCAATCATCTTTGACTAGTTTTAAAGGTCTCTTGTCATCCAAAGAATATATAGGAAGTTCACCCAAGAGTTTGTGAGCTTGCCATAGTTATGGGTCCCATTTCTAGGATAATCATATCCTAGGTATTATTTGACTTAGATGAGAGGTTCCAAGACCAACTTATAGCCATTCTCTAATGATAGTATAAATAATTGGCCTAAATATGTATTTTATATACTCAGGTTTTTTCAGATGGGTCATGTGTATAGTAATGCATTAACCAGATCTCCTTTACCCGATATTTCCCTGCTGCCAGCAGGCCTATTCAGTACCTCGACAAGTTTATCTCGGTACCATGCAAGCATAGCCCCTCTTCCATCGAGCCTATTCAGTACCCCGATGGGCTTACTTGCATTTATTGAGCTTCCTTGTTTAAGATGTTACTTAGCATGGACCCGCTACCAGCGAGGCTATTCAGTACCCCGACATATTTGCTTCATATAATGATTTTATTATGTGGAATTGGGTTGGTACTAGAGCGTGTTAATCCTTCTAAACACATAATTCAAATTTTTAGAGCGAACCTTATGAGTATCTTTTTTTTATTTTATTTTTTTTCATATATATAATAGCCTGCATTATAGATCATGTCAAAAGAGAATAGCTTAAATTTGTTCCTTTACCTTAGTCTATCTTCTTCGTAAAAGATCAGTAATGTTCCCCACAAGTATAAATTTCACTTAATATTAGGTTACCTCCAAAAAATGCTTAAGAGACAAGTGTTGATAATGAGTCTAGGATGAACTAGTAGTCCATAGGTGTAAGATAGAACCTTTAAAACCATGATGATTAGAGTAGGTCTTAAGCAATTGTTCTAATGATAAATCAGAAATGTGCATGTCTGAATCAAATATCATAAAATCATAAGGCATCATAAAAGAAAGTGGGTAGGAATAATATAAAGAACACTTTAACTTTCATTATAAATTTAAGTTTGCAATAAAAGAAAAGGAGTTAGGATGTATTATGAGTTCTAAGAGAACTTCCCTTTCTAGGTGAGATGCCATGAGTTGATTATAAATATAGGGTTCTTATAATCATACTGCAAAACCACCTGCTAGATGATTCAAATTTATTCCCAACAAAAACATATGTATAGAGGAAAAAATCATATAAAATTTATCAAAATTCAGGCAAAGGGAAAGAGTCTTCCTGTTTTATTTGAAAATTCCATAAGCTTATTATAAAACTGAATTCCCTGTATAAATGAAGTTAGCTTGTTAGAGATGAATTTTATTATTTGAAGAAACAAATATATATTTACATATATACATGAAGACAAACCAAAATAATTTAAGAATCAGGAGGAGGAGGAATAACTTCCTCTTCAACTAGCTCCATCTCCTTTTGGTTTAAGACGTTCTGCACAAAATCTTGTTTAGATATTGGTTGATGTTAAAGTCTAAGTCTATGTCCATTCACGACAAAGGAATTTTGTGAACCATTAATTGTATTAACTTCTACTGACCCATTATCGAAGGCTGTAACGACCTCATATGGACCCATCCAATGAGTAGTTAATTTTCCTTTGAAATTTGTATACCTTGAGTCGAATAGTAATGCCCAATCCCCAATGTTAAACTGATTTTGTTTAATAAATTTATCATGCCATTTTTCCTTTGATTTTGTTTTAACATTGTTCTTTGAGTGCATCTTGTCTAATCTCATCTAACTCATTAATCTCTAAAACCTGTTGTTTCTATGACTCTTGCAAATCCATGCCTAATTGTACAGCCATACGAAAAGTCTTAACTTGGAATTCAAACGGTAAAAGGACTTGTTTCCCATATACTAGATCATAGGGTGTATGTCCAGTAGTGTTTCTCCAAGTTATTCTACAGTCCCACAAGGCCTCTAGGAGTCTATCTACCTAGTCATTATGATGTAGCTGAATAGTTTTGGTTAAGATAGCTTCCAATACCTTATTGGTTGACTCCACCTAGCCATTAGCCTATGGGTTGTAAGGTGAGGAATTGCAATGTCGGATGCCATACTTCGTGATAAGTTCTTTCATCAATTTGGAAGTGAACTGAGAACCTTGGTCAGTGACAATTTCCCTAGGCACATCAAACCGAGTAAATATGTCTTCATATATAAATTCTACCATGGATTTATCTATGGCTCGAAACAATGCTTTAGCTTCTACCCATTTGGTGACATAGTCTGTGCAAACTGAGATATACTTCTTTTTGCAAGACATGGGATAAATTGGTCCTACAAAATCAAGAGCCCATTTCTCAAAAGGCTCAATCATGAACTGAGGCTGTAAGGGCATCTCATCAAATGACGTAGGTCTTCCTATTCTTTGGCAACTGTCACATCCTCTAACATACCTCGTAGCATCCTTAAAAATTCTTGGCCAGTAATACCTAGAATGCAAAACTTTGTATGTTGTCCGCTTATTAGAAAAGTGTCCTCCACATGGCCCATCATTGCATGCATGGAGGATTTCTGTCATCTCATCCTCCCATACGCATCATCTGATAATAAGATCTGGGCCGATACAAAAATGGTCATTATCAACCCAAGAGTAGTTAGAACTTTGAACTATAACGTGGCGTTTCTCTTGTGGGGACAAGTGGTTTGGTAACTTCCCAGTTGCTAGATAATTAGCGATGTTTGCAAACCAAGGAGTTTGAACAGACAAAGAAAATAGATGTTTGTTAGGGAAAGTATCATCAACGGTTTTAGCACCATCATCATGTTGGATACGACAGAGGAAATCTGCTACTAAATTCTCTCTACCAGGTCGATCAATGACGGTGATATTAAACTCTTGTGATAGAAGAAGCCACCGGGTCACCCTACCATTGGTAATTGGTTTACTCATTAAGAATATGATGGGAGAGTGGTTCGTATGCACAAAAAGTTCATACCATGTAATGTAATGGAGAAATTTGTTGATCGCATAGACTATTGCCAAGAACTATTTTTCAGTAACAGTGTAGTTTAGTTCGGCAGGAGTCAAATATTTGCTAACAAAGTAGATGGCATAAGATGCTTTTCCTTCCTTTTGACCTAGGACCCCTCCTATGTCCATGTCATAAGCATCAGTGGATATATGGAAGGGAAGGGACCAATCAGGACCCCTACATATTGGTGCCACTGATATGTCATGTCCCCTCCTACCCCATAGGAGATAACGCAACCAAACTCTTCTACCTAGGTTACCCATCTCTGATTTTGCATTCATATGATGATTCCCGATCCCTATTTTCTTCTTTAAATATCTACACAAGCCAGAATTTCTCCTACTAACATTCTGATCTAGACTATCTATAAAATCTATATCTTCCCCAACCATTAAGAGATCAAATAGCTGAGAAGAATCGCAGCAAAAATCAACGGTCACAGTATGTTCTTCATCTGGAATCAAATCAACGGCTAAGAATCATCCCACAGAAAATCAACGGTGTGGGGAGCTTTACTTATGGAATCGAAAACATATCAAAATTTCACCCTCGTACCCCACACCCTACATGCCGCATTATGCATCCCGCATCCCGCATGCGGAATGACCGTTACGGAGATCAAAGTTGCAAAAATCAAAATTTACCATAAGTCATTTCCCCATCCTGCAAGTTGCGTAAAAGGAATTGCGGAAATCATATTTCGCCAAACAACATTTCCCGAATCCCTCATCCCACATCCCGCAAGTTGCGGAAAGCAGATTTCACCAAACGACATTTTCGCATCCCGCATCCCTCATCCTACAAGTTGTAGAAAGGGAATTGCAGAAAGGAAAATGCAGAGTCCAAACTTCTGCAAGGCGCATTTCTGCATCCTGCATCCCGCAATTTGTTGAAAGGGAATCGTAGAAGGGAATTCTATAGAAATTCGATCTGTTCGTGAAAATTTCTAAGTAGAAAAATTATTTCCAACATCCAAGCCATCACCAATCCGACCAATCTAACTTCATAACAACTTATAAAATTCGCGAAGTAATTACACACATGGATGCATCATTCATGAAATATACAGCTGAAACACAACACATTTCATTCAAGCATTCATCATTTCATATTAATTTTCAACCAAGTACAGTTGCAGGGATTGAAACACAAGAGATACTTATCTTTATCATACGCTTGTCCTGCAACCAGCTATGTCGCTACAACGTTCCACCCAACCATAGGATAGTGTGCTCATTAATATCTCAACAACACTTCCACCCTCGAGCTGGGCATGATTTCCCCAAGGAATAAGGAACACTAGCAGACTTCCCCATAGCCAAGGATACCATAAAACTCAGCCAAGACAACACAGTTGGGTTTATCAGGCTTACACAAGCAGTGATTTACACGTAGCCAAAGTTTATACAAGTCACAGCCAAGCCAACATATGGTTTTATTAGGCTACCATCCAATCCATCCTTCCAGTTGGGTTTATCAGGCTTACACAGACAGTGGTTTACACTTAGCCCAAAATTCCAATGTCACACAGCCAAGCCAATAGAGTTGGGTTTATCAGGCTGCCAAGGAGGTGGAGAGACTGATTGCTAAGCTAGCGATTTCAATCCCAGAGCTATGGACACCTCCACCGAATCTAGCTTGACTTCTAAACATTTACACACCCAACACAAGGAAGCATCCCCTTCTCTACTACACAGTCCCTCAGGCCATGCCTTCCCTTCCAGTGTTATTCAGGGTATGCAAAGAAGAAAACCAGCCCTCTAGATTGGTCTGTGAGGTTCCTTCACACACTAGGTTTTTCAAGCAAGTCTAGACTCCATTTCCATTCACTAATTTAGTTCATATTTCAAACGAGTATGTACACACAGCGATCTTAGTTCTGGGAGCAACAAGACGTAACAGAACCAAGGAATACACACACACAACAATTAGGAAACTCTGGGCATTGCTTGATCCATACTGACTACTGCAATCGTATGATCGAAAACATTTTGCTGCTCCTTCAATTCAAAAACACAAACACGGTTCTGGCATGCGCATTCCGGAAACGATTAACAGACAGGAAAAATCGTAAAAAGGAAAAACAATCCACAAAACAGGAAAAATTCCCAAAGGATCAAGACTCCGATTCATTTTGCTTACTGCATGAATGAAGATTGGATTCCAAAAACATTCCACACAATACCCCAAATCATGAGGGGAAGGTGAAACGCCACTACAAGAGGGAACGGCAGGCGTTTCTGGTGTTTTTCTTGCCCAAGAAAATTAAGAAACATTTATCAGAAACAGGTACTCTGCCCATTTCGAATTTCTTCCCACTCATCCAATCCCCCCCCCCCCTTATCCTTAGGAAAAATCATGCCCCCGTCTCATTTTTGTTGCATTGGCATAGCTGGATGTAGGATTTTAATTAGAATTGCAAATTTAACATGATTTCCAACTTTTTAATGTTCATCTAGCATAAAATACCATCAGCCCAACCTTAATCGCTAAAAAATAAACAGTAAATCAATGGTGGGGATTTTTTCCTTGAGCTCCACGCCATGATTATTTACATCATATTATTTAAATGCAAACGGTGTCAAAACCGGGGTGTTACATTCGCCTCCCCCTTCGACAGCACTGTCCTTAGTGCTTTAAAACATTGAACAAAAATTCTTTGTTGGTGTTTCCCTTAGCAATTTGCAGAATTGAACAAAAATGGATGTGCCAGTCACATGGCATCCTCCAGCTCCCATGTAGCTTATTCAGGACTGTAGTGCTCCCATTGCACCTTTATCTGTCCTATTTCTCGGTTCTAGAGCATTATGACCTTCCTGGCAAGGATGTGCATAGGCTTTATTTGGAACTCTCCCTCTGGTTCCACCTGCATCACGTCCCAATTTATTACATGGTTAGGATCATGTACATATTTCTTAAGCAAAGAAACATGAAAAACATTATGAGCCCTAGTGCTAGTAGGCAATGCAATTATATATGCAACTGGTCCTATTCCTTCAAGCACTTCAAATGGCCCACAATATCTAAGATACAATTTGGCACAACTCCCAAGCTTCAAGGAGCTTTTCTTTTCCTTCACCCTGAGGTAAACATGATCCCCAATACTGAACTCTCTGTTCACCCTATGCTTACATGCATAGCTTTTCTGTCTATCCTGGGTTGTCTTCAGATTCTGTCTAATTTTTACAACTTCATGCTCCATCTCCTTGAGCAATTCTAGATCGATCACAACTCTATTCACTGGGCTATCCCAAGTTACTGGTGTTTTGCACCTCTTGCCATACAAAGCTTCATATGGACTCATCCCCAAGGATGCTTGTTGTCCATTGTTATAAGAAAACTCTACCAGGTGTAAATAGTCTTCCCACTTGGATGGTTTTTCCATCACATACATGCGAAGCATGTTTTCAAGCACTTGGTTAACTCTCTCGGTCTGACCATCAGTCTAAGGATGGTAGGTTGTGCTGAAATTTAACTTTGTTCCCAAGTCTGCAAATAATCCTTTCCAAAATTTAGAAGTGAACTTAACATATATGTCAAAGACTATTTCCTTAGGCAATCAATGTAATTTAAAAATTTATTGCATGAAAATCTTACAAATATCATTAGTCTTATGCGTGGACTTTACTGGTGTAACATGAGCTGCCTTCGTCAAATTTTCCACCATGGCCATGATGGAATCAGGTTGTCTCCAAGTGATTGGCAATCCTGTAATAAAATCCATGGAAATAACTTCCCATTTCCATTCTGGAAACGGCAAATACTGTAACAAACCTGATGGGTGTTGATGCTCCACCTTTACCTGCTGACACTTCATGCACCTTGAAATATATTCAGCCATGTCCTTCTTCATGCCTGGCCAAAAGTATTGTTTCCTTGTGGTAGCAATTGTCTTATGATATCTTGGGTGACCAGAGTATGGAGTTTGATGGATTTCATCCATAACAACCCTCCTCAAATCCACCACATTTGGAATATACATGCTGCTCTTATAAGTAAGAAATCCATCCTCTTCTAACTTATAACCGTCATACTTATTTTGAAGGCTTTTCTGTTGTAATGTGTCCTTTACCTGCGCATACATTTCATCTTCAGCATTATGATTAATAATCTGTTGTCTCAAATATGATTGGAAATTACTAATATATGCCACATGCATCTCTTGCACCTTTCTGCTGAGTGCATCAGCTACCTTGTTCTGTTTTCCTTTTATGTGCTTGATTTAAAAAATCAAACTCACATAAAAATTCTAGCCATCTAGCTTGCCTAACATTTAGAGTAGGCTAATCAAACAAATATTTCATACCACAATGATCTGTCCTTAACTCAAATTTTCTGCCCATCAAGTAATGCCTCCACATTTTGAGAGCATGTACTATGGCTGCAAGTTCCAGATCATGAGTGGCATGATTCCTCTCATGCTCCTTTAGCTTTCTGGATTCATAGCATATCACATGGTTGTCTTGCATAAGAACTCCTCCAAGTCCTTGACTGCATGCATCTGTACATACCACAAAATATTTCTCTAAGTCTGCAACTTTTAAGACATGTGCACTTGTGAGAAGATACTTCAAGTGCTGGAAACTTTCTTCGCACTTCGAGGTCCATTCGAACTTTATCACTTCCTTTGCAAAGAATTGATAGCATGTGCAACCTTGGAGAATCCTTCAATGAATCTCCTGTAGTATACTGCAAGCCCCATAAAAGATCTTACCTCTGTCACATTCTTTGGAGTGGGTCAATTCTTGATAGCTTCAATCTTGTCAGGGTCCACGGATATACCCTCTTCTGAAATAATGTGACCCAAGTACTGAATTCTATCCTTATAGAAGTCACACTTGCTTAGCTTTGCATACAGCTGATGTTCTCTGAGCAATTGCAATGTTAGTATCAAATGTTCTTCATGCTCTTCTTCATTCTTAGAATAAACAAAAAGGTCATCAAGGAAAACAAGAACAAATTTGTCCAAATACCTGCTGAAGACTCTATTCATAAGGCACATAAATGTTGTTGGTGCATTGGTGAGACCAAATGGTACCACTACAAATTCATAATATCCATACCTTGTTCTGAAGGTTGTATTATGAATGTCTTCATCCTTGATTCTCACCTGATGGTAACCAGACCTCAAGTCAATATTGGAAAATACCTTTGCTCCTTTCATTTGATCAAAGAGGTCATCAATTCTTTCCAAGGGATATTTGTTCTTCGTCGTGACTTTGTTCAGCTGCCTGTAATCAATACACAATCTGAGTGTGCCATCTTTCTTCTTCACAAACAGAACTGGTGCTCCCCAAGGAGACACACTCGACCTGATGTACTTTTTCTCCAACAATTCTTGCAGCTGCATCTTTAGCTCTAACATTTCTGGTGTACTCATTCTGTAAGGTGCTTTGGACACTGGTGTTTCTCCTGGCACAAACTCAATCGTGAAATCAATGTCTCTCTTTGGAGGAATCCCTAGACTCTCATCAGGAAAAAAATCTCTGAATTCTTGCAATACAGGATGGTCCTCCAACTGAATAGTTTCGTTTTCTACTACCTCCACAATGTGAGCTGCATACAACTGACAACCTTTTCTACAAAACTTCTTCAATTGCATCGCTGAAATCTACCTCACAAATATTACCTTTCGAATGCCCCTTACAACTATTGGGTTCCCTTCCTCATCCATGCATTCAAAAGTCTTGTTATAACAGTCAAGCTTCACTCCATGAGCTTCTAACCATTCCATTCCAATGAGAACATCATAGGAACCACGTGGTAGAACATTCATATCTACACAAGTGACCAATCCATTCATCAACAATAGACATTTCTCCACCACTTAATTAACTTTTCTGTTAGTTCCAGTGGCTAGTTGAACTAACCATGACTTGCTATGATTTCCTTTCCTAAGAGCACAAACCTCCACTACTCTAGGAGCAATATAACTGTGAGTATAACCAGGGTCAATAAAAATAGAAATAGATTGCTCAACAATCTTACTTGCAACTTCAACCACCGTTGACTGGTGATCTTCCTAGCGGCCTTCCAGTGCTGCATAAATTCTAGGTACGTCCCTTGCTACTTGTCCCACTGTTTTTGCCTCTTAAATATTATATTTTGTCCTTGCATTCTCATTATGAAGTGGACGGTACCTGTGTATTTTGGTTCCTCCACATTTCCAACATTGGAGTGGTGCTCTGTTCGGTTGTGGATCTCTTGGCTCTTCTCCCACCACTCTAGCTGGTTGCTTCTCAACTTGGAATGGTTGCTTTTGCTAATTCTTGAAGTTAGAAGGTTTGAAACCTTTCTTCCTTTGATCAGACTTCTCATTCATCTTATTCTTCCACTCCTTCTGGTAGTCATGTTTGCTCTTTCTTTGCTCGTAGCCATACTTAGCTTTTCTTATCGCCTCTTCCAAACTTCTGGGTTCATAGAAATCAATTCGGTCTTTGTAGGACTGAGGTAGTCCACTCAGAAAGAGCTTGATTTTTACCTTGTCATCTTTAATATACCTGACATACCTCATCAGTTCAAAGAACTTGTTTTCATATTCCTCCATGGTCTGCTGGCCCAATCTCAGCTCATGGAATTCTTTGATTTTGTCGTCGTAATACCGGTCAGAGAGGTACTTCTGCTTAAAATATTTCTGGAACTATTTCCAGACAATCATTCATTTCATTTATCTTCTTTACTTTCCTAAAGTGTTCCCACCAAATACACGCTCTTCCTGTCAGACTGAAACTGGCTACTTGAGCTTTCATATTTCCATAATAATCTTGGACTTGGAAATATTTTCTTATTCCCAGAAGCCAAGCTTCAGCTTCTTGACAAGTCTTTACCTCACCATTGAAGGTAGGTCGCTTTTCCTTCCTAAATTCATCCCGTGAGCAGTTTTGGTAACGCCTCTTCCTCCTACCCCTATGAGATGAAGAGCTTGAATCTTCAATGGATCTTTTAGAGTCAGATGACCCACTAGGAGATCTCTTCCTTTTATTCTCATGAGAGGAAAAACTTGAACCATCAGTGGATTTTTCAGAGTCAGACGACCCACTAGGAGATTTCTTTCTTCCTCTAGTAGTGTTCTTACTTCGTTCTGGATTTACTTTTTGGTCCCCAGAGTTCATCTTTCTCTGAATTTCTGTCAAACTGTGCAATAATGTTGCGTTCAACTGATTATGCTCCTCCTGAGCCTTAATCATTCTTTCGTTGTCTACTCTATAGCTCTGTATCTCCACTATGAGGCTTCTCATGGTGGCTGCAAAGTCTGGGGGAGTATCTTGAAACCTTCTCCCATTGGACTCTATCTCAGCATTTCCAATTCTGACATTTCCCCCCATAGTATATTCCTCGTGCGCATTGGGGTCCCATGCATAATCATTCATATCGCATGTCCTCATGTCCGAACCAACTATTCAAAATCGCACTACCCTTTCTGAAGGTGACTATAACTCTGCAAAAATGTGTTAGATAACAAATTTGTTAGATTTAATCAAAACCAAAATCACTTACCCACTGCCCATGGCAGTTTTTTTTCTCTATTGTGGGGCAAAAAATACGTGTGAACTACTAACCAACAGCTCTATAATTCTCCAACTCATTCCATTGAGGCCTAATACTGTAACCACTTTTCTTTCCGGCCCAACGCTGCAACCAGCAGCTCTGACACCACACTGTCACATCCCCTCCCACCCCAGAGGAGAGAACATGACCCAACTCTTCTACCTGGGTTACCCATCTCTGATTCTGCATTCGTATGATGATTCTCGATCCCTATTTTCTTCTTTAAAGATCTACACAAACATTAATTTCTCCTACTAACATTTTGTTCCAGACTGTCTATAAAATCTATATCTTCCCCAACCATTGAGAGATCAAACGACTGAGAAGAATCGTAGCAGAAATCAATGGTCATAGTTTGTTCTGCATCTAGAATCAAATCAATGACTGAGAATCATCCTGCAGAAAATCAACGATGTGGGGAGATTCACTTGTGGAATCGGAAACATATCAAAATTTCACCCTCGCACCCTGCACCCCACATGCCGCATTCCGCATTCTGCATCACACATGTGGAATAGCTGTTGCGGAGATCAAAGTTGCAGAAATCAAAATTTACCATAAGTCATTTCTGCATCCTGCATCCCGCATCCTGCAAGTTTCGAAAATGAAATTGCGGAAAGAAGATTTCACCAAACGACATTTCTACATCGCGCAAGTTGTTGAAAGGGAATTGCATAAAGGAAAATGTGGAGTCCAAACTTCTGCAAGGCGCATTTTCACATCCCGCAAGTTACAGAAAGGGAATTGCAAAAGGGAAATTCTGCGGAAATTCGATCTATTCATCAAAAATTATAAGTATAAAACTGATTTCCAACATCCAGGCCATCACCAATCCGGTCGATCTAACTTCATAACAGCTTAGAAAATGCAGGAAGTAATTACACACATGGATGCATCATTCATGAAATATACAGCTGAAACACAACACATTTCATTCAAGCATTCATTGTTTCATATTAATTTACAACCAAGTACAATTGCAGGGATTGAAACACAAGAGATACTTATCTTTATTAGAGGTTTGTCCTGCAACTAGCTATGTTGTTGCAACATTCCACCCAACCATAGGCTAGTGTGCTCATCAATCTCTCAGCAGCACTACCATCCCCGAGCTGGGAATGATTTCCCCAAGGAATAAGGAACACTAGCAGACTTCCCCATATCCAAGGATACCATAAAACTCATCCAAGCCAACACATTTGGGTTTATCAGGCTTACACAAGTAGTGATTTACGTGTAGCCAAATTTTATACAAGTCACATCCAAGCCAACATATGGGTTTATTAGGCTATCATCCAAGCCATCCTTCCAATTGGGTTTATCAGGCTTACACAGACAATGGTTTACACTTAGCCCAAAATTCACATGAGACACATCCAAGCCAAAAGAGTTGGGTTTATCAGGCTGCCAAGGAGGTGGAGAGACTTACTACTAAGCTAGTGAGCTCAATCCTAGAGCTGTGGACACCTCCACTGGATCTAGCCTGAATTCTAAACATTTACACACCCAACACAAGGAAGCATCCCCTTCTCTGCTACACAGTCCCTCAGGCCATGCCTTCCCTTCTAGTGCTATTCAGGGTATGCAAAGAAGAAAACCATTCCCCTAGATTGGTCTGTGAGGTTCCTTCACACACTAGGTTTGTCAAGCAAGTCCATATTTCATTTCCATTCCCCAAATCAGTTCATATTTCAAACGAGGATGTACAAACAACTATCTTAGTTCTGGGATTAACAAGACGTAACAGAACCAAGGAATACACACACAGCAATTAGGAAACTATGGGCATTGCCTGAGCCATACCGACTACTACAATCATAGGATCGAAAACGTTTTGCTGCTCCTTCAATTCAAAAACACAAACACGGTTCTGGCATGCGCATTCCAGAAACGATTAATAGACAGGAAAAATCGTAAAAAGGAAAAACATTCCACATAAGAGGAACAATTCCTAAAGGATCAAGACTCCGAGCCATTTTGCTTGTTGCGTGAATGAAGATTGGTTTCCAAAAATGTTCCACACACTACCCCAAATTGTGAGGGGAAGGTGAAACACCACTGCATGAGGGAAAGGCAGGCATTTATGGTGTTTTTCTTTCCCAAGAAAATTAGGAAATGTTTTTTCAGAAACAGGTGCTCTTCCCATTTCAATTTTTTTCCCACTCTTCCAATCCCCCCCTCCTTATCCTTAGGAAAAATAATGCCTCCATCTCATTTTTGTTGCATTGACATAGATGGCTGTACGATTTTAATTAGAATTGCAAATTTAACATGATGTCCAACTTTTTAATGTTCATCTAGCATAAAATACCATCGGCCCAACCTTAATCGCTGAAGCATAAACACTGAATCAATGGTGGGGCTTTTTACCTTGAGCTCCACACCATGATTATTTACATCATATTATTTAAATGCAAATGGAGTCAAAATTGGGGTGTTACATGAAAACTTATCGTTTAAGACCTCAAAAACACTTTGGCAGGATTTAGTCCATTGGAATTCGACATCCTTTGTAAGCAGCTTAAACATCGATGCAACTATTTTAGTAAATTTTTCAATAAAATTTTGATAGTATCCTTCATGGCCAAGAAAGCTCCTTACCTCCTTTTGCATTTTTGGAGAGGGAATATTAATGATTACTTCTATTTTAGTAGGTTCTACCTTGATCCCTTGTGAAGAGACATGATTCCCCAAGACTACACCTTATGGTAATAACATTTTACACTTTTCATGGCTAAGGGATAGGTTTGTCTCTTGACATCAGATCAAGACCTTCTCAAGATTATCAAGAGCCTCCTGAAAGGTATTACCATAAGATGTAAAATCATCCATGTACACCTCTATGCAGTAGTGTTTAAGATCATCAAAAATTCCTAAAACTGCACGCTGAAAAGTGGCAGGTGCGTTACATAGGCCAAATGGCAAAACTCTATAGGAATATGTCCTGTAAGGGCAAGTAAAAGTAGTCTTATCCTGATCCTCGGGTGCTATCAGGATCTGATTGTATCCTCTATACCCATCAAGAAAAGAGAAGTATTATTTACTGGACAAGGTATATAGCATTTATCGATAAAGGGCAGGGGAAAACAGTCCTTAAGTGTAGCCTTATTCAGTTCTTGAAAGTCGACACAAATATGCCATTTCCCTGTAACTTTATTTGGGACTACCACTAGAGGAGACACCAATTTATTGTCTGAAATTGGGTATATGAAACCAGCATTGAGTATTTTTTCTAACTCTTCTTTAACTCTTCTTTAACTATGTCCTTCAAAGTGGGATTCATCCTCCTCTAAGGCTACCTTATAGGGGGTATACTAGCATCCATGTAAATATGGTGAATACAAGTGCCAGGGTGTATACCCTTCATATCATTGTACTCCTATGTAAAAGCTCCAGTTTGACTTCTAAGGACTTTGACCAACTGCTCTTGTTGGTTCTTGGTTAACCCTGCGTTTACGTGTAGAAATTTTCCAGTGCTAACTTCACAAGGTATGGTATAAGACCCTATATGCTCTTCAATTTCAAAGACACATGGTGTATCCACAAATGTTGAGAGGTCCAAAATTTCTTGAAACTCATCTCCAAAAATATGATCAAATTGGGCAAAATACTTAGGAAAATCTATACAAGTTGTTGACGAAACAAATTGATTTAACACATTCTCAGTAGTCTGTTCCTGAAGTGCCTAGGAGTAGTCACTAGGAAGGAAAAGGTCTTCAACATTTTCATCCCCAAAGAGGTAGTCTAACCACCACAAGTTTTCAGTTACAGGTTGTGCTGGGGCGTATAAAGCGAGTTTCTACATAGACAACCCATTAGAAATCGTCATTTCCCCATCCCTACATCCTATGAAGGCGTTAGCAGTAGCCAACCATGGTCATCCAAAAATAATAGGATTCCCTTTAGAAGGATCCTTTGATTCTAATACTATGAAATCAACGGGATATTTCCATGAAGCTACTGATACAACAATGTCATCCAGAACCCCAGCAAGTTTCATAGTAGTGCGGTCTGCTAGTTCTAGGATTGTGGGGGTAAGTCAAAGAAACTGTCCTAACTATAAAGTTACTAACACTTTGGTGGTCATCATATTAATAGTGGACCCTAGATCAATGAGTGTATTTCCTATGGAAACATTATTTACAATTACAGTTACTACTGGGCTCTCTGAATTTGTATACTTTGCAATTCTAGACGGGTCTGTCATACACTTAAACATCTCTCCTATAACATGAATTGTGGGGGGGTCTTTTTGTTTCCTCCCTGGTATCTTAATTCAAAGTTCCTTTATTACTTTAATATAAATTGGTATATCCTTGATAGCATGTAATAGAGGAATCTTGACACAGACATTTTTTAATTCATTTAAAATATCGTACTCATGATGAATCACAAGCTTTTCTATTGCTAATCATTCTGGAAATGGAGGGGTTTTTCATTCTTAAGTTGGTTCTTACTAAGGATGAGTATGCACTAGAATCTTTGAGATATCCTCATCCTGTAAAATGGCACTATTCATGACTTCATTGGGATCTTCTTCATCTTCATTCTCTTCATGAATGACGACTGATGACTTGGGTTTGTCATTCACAACTCTTCCAAATCGTAATTGGATCTCTTGAACAGGTATAGTCAAAATAACATAGGATGGAAGAGTTTGCAACTCAATTCTGTTGAGAGATTGAGTTGGCTTATTGTTTGGGTTAGGTATTGGTTGTGAGTTTAATAATGTAGGTTGTGGGGGGTTTGTATTCTGGAAATGATGAGGTTGTTGTGCAATAAGGGAAACTGGAGGTACAAACCCAGGAAAATATTGTTGGACATTGGGTGGGTGCTGAGGATAAGGATGATTAGGTATGGAGATAGGAAGTGACTAGGGATATGCTTGTCCCCTCCATCCCTATGGCCAATATTGATGCTCAATAAAATTAAGAGGAGGGTGAGGATACTAGGATGGCCAGGTCTACCAACTTGAAGCATGCCATTGTTGAGGTTGTTGGTAGGGATGATAATAGGGTGGGGGATGTGGTGACAAATTTTGATATGTTGGTTGGTCTCTAGGTTGCCAAGGAGGCCTCCTAGATGTTTCACCAACGTCCCCACTTTCATATATGGCTTGTAACCTAGGCAATGATGGGTAGTTTTATGTTGTATGATCATTCGTGCAGATGTGACATACTAAGATATTGTTTAATGGGAATTCTCACTGGGGATTCTTATTCCTGCATCTTGGACAAAAATGCTCATTGCTGCACGCTCTTCCTCTTTCCTCTTTTAGTCTTGTAAAGCATATAGTTAATAACCCATTGCTCCTAAAATATCAATTTTGAAGTTTTCCAATAGGTTTCACAATTCTATCCATGTGACTCCTCCAGAACTAGAGGTGTTCCCTTTTGGATTTCTATTGTAGGGCTCCTGAATATTTCTGCCAACTTTACCCCTACTTCTAAATTAATTTCTACACATCTCCCTGATTTGTGCAAAAGGTTTATGGGAGATATCGCCAGATGCCATGAGATTAAGGTTTTCTACCAAGTCTTCTGAGATCCCTTTAAGGAAGAGTGTTCGTACTGCATCTTCTCAAAGGTCATTACATTTAGACTTATGTAATGCATAGATAAACATTTCAAGATAATCTTCTAAGCTCTCGTCTTCGAGTTCTTGTATCTTGAAAATGTTGGAGACATTTACCATCATACACACTCTTTTGGTCAAATTGGCCTAGTTAAACCACTATCCTAAGTTTAATTGACATCAGTGGAGCATTAATTTCCATCATCCAGTCACACCCACGCCTACCTACAGTCAAGGAGGCTAACTTAGCCTTCTCCTACAGTCAAGGAGGCTAACTGGAGCACTCCGGGGGTGATCTGAGTGATATTAATGCACCTAATTGCTAACGGGTGGTTACAATCAGTTCAACCAGTCAGTTACAGTCAGTTAAGGTGCCTCCAGTCATTAAATATATTATTTAATGAACTGGAGTCAACAAGGTGCCTCCACCAACTTCTGATGGTCAGTTCAGCTTCAGTTAACCTCATCGGGGTTCATTGGATTCATGGAGCACTAGTACTTGATGATTGGATTGCTATGACATATGTTTGATCTCCTTCAGTTGAGATTTAGTCATTTATTGCACTCCGACTTCAGTTAGGGTTTGGTGAGTCAATTAGGGTTTTGGTCAAGTGGTTAACTGAGTGAGATTGCATGGTTGAGAGTTAGTTAAGCTAGACTCACTCACTGAATTCGAATTGTCTCCTTAGGTATTCGAATTCTTCATGGAGTTAAGCCATTGCTCAGCATTGGAATTGTAACCTATTATTGTTTATTAAATATACAGAGAGGAAACCAATTCTGGGTCCGATAATTACCAATTCATGAGTATTTGTCAATTATTCTTTGATGATTTTGATTCCTAGTTCCTAAATCATGTGCAAGACGTAATAGAAAATATCGTTTGGAGAGTCTCTACGTTTGCAATACTCTTGATATTTCTGAAAGAATGTAGTTTTCATATCTTCCCAAGTTCTGATACTATACTCTCCTAATCCCATGAGCCATCTTAAAGCAAAATCTTTTAGTGTAGTAGGGAAAAGTTTCAGTTTGTGAGAATCTTGTAGATAGTTATAGCTTCTACAAAGAATGGCAAACTTGAACAAAAATGTGTCCGGGTCTTTATTACTTTTCCCATAGAAAGTAGGTAATTAGGAAGGAGGGATGTTCTTCATATTTACATCATGTGTAGTGTCCAGGATAGGAAACCCAAAGGTAGCCTCGGTTCGATTTTCTCCTTCTTCTCCGTCATTTCTAACCTCTTCACGATCTTCATCTTCTCCCTATATCTCCATGTAGATTCAATTTTTAAAAAGATTGTACCTAGGAGTTTCCTTCCGAAGTGATAATGAGGCCTCCCAATGTTCTTCTACAAGGGATATCTTCCTCTGATAAGACAAGTTGTCAGTCGTGTCTTTATTAGGTTCTACAGGGATGGTAGGTTCTACTGTAGATGTCTCAATCTATGAAACAACTGTATTTATTGAACTGCCAAAAAGAGATTTTACCTGAGCAGGATCAATGAAATTGGTAAAGTTCGGATCCCCTACTAGTGAAAGAACTCTATGATCGTTAGGTTTTTGCACTAGTGGACGGTTGAGGGCTTCCAATGGCTGGCCCTTAGGAAATTCTTTAGGAATGGGGTCTTTAGAACTTCCTTCCAAGTTTTCTCTACCTTCTATGGATCCTCCTTTAGGTTTCCAAGAAGAACTGCTTCCTATGTGTGTCTTCTGATAACTTTCCGCTGAGTTAGTGGTTGGGGTGTTACGCCCCTTGTAAAGGTTAGTAGCAATTTTAACAAAATTTTGAGAACTAGTTCTAATGTATCTACCTTTCGAATCTCTAGGTTTGTTCATGAAAAGATAAACTAAATGAAAACCTACAATACTATTATTACTGTTGGATTTGTGGGCGCCTGTTATAACATATGTGCAGGTTCTTACCTCTCGTCTTGCCGCTCCCCTGCCACCAACCTATTACTAAACTTCATAAAGGGATTCTACCTATTTAACCCTACAAAACAACTCCCCGGCAACAACGCCAAAATGTTGGGTGTTTTATTGTCTTAATGAATTCATGAAATATTTAATTATTGACCGGGGTTTGTAACCTTGGAGTTGACACAAAATATATGTGAAGGTAGAAGAATATCTAGAGTGTTGTAGAAATATTTTAATAAAGAAAATATCAAAATATCTTTCAAAATGAATAGCAGAGTCAAACTTCAGAAATTCAACTACTAAGTTAATTAGACTTGGACAAAACCAATAGATCATAGTAGTATCAAGATATACTACTCTACTCTATGAACAATAACTAAAAAGATATAAACAATACTACTCTAAGAAACAAGACTGGATCAAAAAGTAAACTACTCTTTATAGGAAATCTATTATTTATTCAGCTTCCAATCTAGGAATTAGAAAAGGATTATAAACAAGTTCAAAACTCTAACGCAAGATTATAGCTACTTAATATATCTAAGGAATTCAATAATTAAACTATACATTTATTTAATCAATACATAATAACTAAGCTAAATTATCTAGTTCCATTCTCCTTGAGGATTCTAAGGATATGTGTTCAATGTAACAGGAACTGGAGAAGGTGTGCCAAAATTACTTTCAAAGGAAATCAGGAAACTAAATGGAATTAAGTCTAATTTCACTTCTACAAAGAGGTGTAAACTAAAGAGTGTCCAGTTACAAGTGATAGTAAACATCGTGACTTATTCTCTATCCATAAGAAATATGACTTTAGTTAAAAAGGTATTATTAACAACTAATCTATTAATCAAGAAAAAAGACTATTTTAATGATTACTTTGAAGTTGGAAGTATACTACTCTACATAGGTAAAGCATGAAAAAAATTTAAGGGAATAAATATAATCTAGAAGTAACTAGAAAACTTAATAAAGATATTTTATTTCAGAATCAGATCCTATTCTATGAACATCTTCAGTAACTATAGAATAATAAGGACAGATCCTATGCTAGAAATGATGATCAAATCATGAAGAAGCAAAATTAGCAAGTCTAATTCTAAAATCAATCTAAATTAGAATAAGGTAGATCAAACGAGGAATGAAATTGACAAGTTCTAAAGCAGTAACCGATTAAGAAATTAGAGACAAAAGAAACACAACTCGTAAACAAACTAAAGCAAAAATAAATGAAAGCTAAGAATCATTACAAAGCTTAATGGATACTTTATGTGATTTGGAATAAGTTCCTAATTATATATGACTTATTGATTGACTACAGAAAATAACACAATTTGAAAACTAGGATAACTGAGCTCTAAACAAGTATAAAACAAAAAAGGAAATATGAAAGCCTGAACGACAATCCGTATGACAGTATAGAACGACAGTCCGAATGACAATCAGGATGGTGAAAAAAATATCAATTGTGAAATAAAAAACCTAAATGATCCTAACAAGCTGGTTTGTGCATATGAGGTTATAATGCAGGAAAAGACAATAACTCAACTATTTGGCCATTTAAATAACAAAAGAACAACTATACTAAACTACGTTTAAAGGGAGAAATTATTTCCTATTTTATAATAAAACAAATTAAGAGATAGATGCAATTAATCTACAGCTACAGAAGCATCAACAGAATTGAACCTAACTATGAACTAAGCCTAAAACATTAAACTAATTAAACGCTGGCTAATTGCAAATATGAAATTAGATGACAAACTGAAAGAAAGACTGTAAAGAACTACGCGGGACCAGTCACTTTCAATCCTGGAAATATAAACTATATTAACAGCACTCACATAAATTAAACTAACAACAAACAACACATGTTACGGGTGACAAAGTAACATCAACTTACAGGAAATCAAATTACATACAGAAATTGGAAATGAAAACTACTTATATGCAAAAAGGGAATAACAGAAATACACAAATGCAGACCTCCGGTTGTTGAGGGGCTCTTCTCAGCAATTAGGGGTGGCGCTTAGATCAATCAATCACTCATGAAACAGAGACATATATTCATAGCTGAAAATAGAATTTATATTAAACTGAAACAAAGTTTACAGAATTTGTTTATCCAACGACAACTATTAGCCTTTGATTCTTGTCCAGCAATGACTTTTATAGTTTTACAATGGAGAGGAGCAGCTCAACCCTTTCAGTGATCGACCACTCTAAAAATAGACAGTCTTAACTGCTAAACAAATGATTACATAACTGTCTACGACAGCGCACATGTTGTTCTCCTCGTTTCGTGGCGTTAATTCTCCTCGCGCGCGCAGCTATGGCGTTGATCTTCGTTGACGTGGGTAGAGAGCGTGGTGTTGAGCTGAGAGGATAGGATCCCGAGTCTTCTTGAGCAAGGATTCTCGCACCAGGAGGACGCGTGGTCAAAAGAACCATGAAATCGTTTTGTGCTTTTAACTCTACGAAATATTCCAACTAACAAAGTCGCAGGTCGATCGGAGGGATGTATGACGAGCTGGATGCTACTGTGCGTGTTTGGCATGAATGTGTGTCCAAGTGGAGGTTTGTTTGGAAATGAAAACCTACAAAACAAACCTTTATATCACGCATGTTTACAAATGTCACAGAATTGCCAATAAAACCATGAAATAATGAAATTTAACCAAGACTTGTATAATATTCAAATATATGCATACCTGTGTTTAGTTGATAGTCTAAATGGCAAGAAATATCCCAAAAAGTGATAAAAGGTAATGTCAACAGAGCAAATAATCAATAAAAAATGATGACAAAATCGGGATCAACAATGTTGATAGTTGAACTATGATATTTGGAAGCCTGAAGGAAGTTGTAATGGTTATCTTTTTCTTTGATTCTATATGAATAGAAAGAAGAAGGTTTTTTTTCCTTTGAAAAAAGTATGCCTAGAAAATAATTGACAAGATCTTGTTAAATAAAGAAAAGACAAGTAATCAAAAGAATCATAGTCAAAATTTTCTTAGATAAGTAGAAAAATTACAACCTAATAAATATCAACCATGAAGGCAGGAAAATTGACTTCTATGAATGTGAATGAATTAGGAAATTATTTGGAAGTTGAGACTACATATAAATAAACATTGGAATATCATTAACGATGAAGTTGTATCAAAGGAAGAGGAACTATAAAGTGAGTTCAAGAAACAATTTAATAAATCATTAACACCTGCAAATTCAACGATGGTTGATGTTCCATCAAACACCATTGATGACGCTCTTGATGCATTAGTGGATATAGAATCATCAAAAATCAACATGACAACTCAATTGTATCATGAAAAGAGTAAACTAGAGATTAAGAAGGATCAACTTATCAAGGTACCATATCGACATCCTAATTACAAAGAATTTAGCACACAAAAATTGGCATGTCAATGTCAACATTGTACTTCATACATATCAAAAGAATATGAAAATCAACAATAAAGGAGATTGAAACTATAATCTTATCATCAAAGAGTTTTAGAAAGAAGAATCCAACTCAAATGGATTGAAATTTTTTCAATGTAACAATATTGTTCAAAACTTAGAATATTGTATTGTTGTGTCTTCAACCATTTCAAATAAGTAAACAATCCAATAAAAATTTTCATTTTATTAGAAGACTATTTTCCTGGGACAAAGCATTTATAAGTGAAAAAGGCATGTAATGTACCTAAGGTATGTTACCAATATATAATGACATATAATCATTTACGCTATTATTTTCATATAAATCAATGTTTTACATTATAATTATGTTAGTTATGCCCTTTTGTAAAGAACCTAACTTATAACCCTCAATGTGTTATAGATACACATTTATCACTAATTTATGTTGACAAGTTTCCTTGTGCCAAGACATTGAAAAAGATTTTTAATTCACTCTATTTTTTTACCAAACAAATTTCTCTTATTATCACTTGTGAATCCCATAAAATAAAAAAATTCATGACTTTAGTGACCCATAATATTTAATTTCACTAATATAGAGAGAGAATTTTTTTTAAAAATTATTCATAATGGTTAACAAATGTCCAAAATAATAACATAATAAATCGAAAACATATTTTCAATATAAATATAAATAAAATATAAAAATATGTATAGTAAAAATAAAATAAAATAGAAAACAACAATTAAAATTTATTATAAAGATACTAAATAGAAAATATCAAAATAAAATTGAATAATTGAAATTATATTGCTTGCATTTAAAATTAAAATTAAACAATTATATCTTCTTCTTTTTTCACAGCAAGAAAAAAAACTTTATATTATATAAAAGTAGCACGTCCATATCATTACATCCATCCCATAGTACAAGATCGTCACGGATTGTTCCAAAAACCCCAATCCAACTACAAACATAATAAACATTGCTTCGTAGACATACTAAACATTAATTAATTTATTTATTAATTAATTTCTCATCTCTAAACATTAATTACATATTTTTTATATCTATCATATTTGTAACCCATCATATGTAACAATCATATTTAATAGAAACAAGTTACAAATATGATAGATATAATAAATGTGTAGTTAATGTTTAGAGATGAGAAATTTCCTATTCATTTGAAGATATGGATGCAGAGTAATTGAATTTATAGATGTTATTGATCAAATATATGACTCCAATTACTCTACCACCCATATCTGCAAACAAATATCTGGAGGAATTGGCGTTAGTAATGCATTTACTTGATTTGTTTTCAATGTGTTTATCATCGCCACAAGTATCAAATTTCTTTTGAAAATCATTTTTATTAAATTTTATTTCATATAATATTACATTTTCCTTTCATCAAATTCAAAGATTTCGATGGACCTTAAACAATACCAATTTAAAAAATATTTGATTATCAAATTTTTTGGGTGTCCATATTCAATCACCGAATGTGAACACTCATCTTTTTTTAATTTAATACCTCGATTGAGCTTTTGCACTAACCATGGTTAAACCTTTGGTCTAGGTATTTGAAAATTCTATCAAGGGTTTTAAAGATCTAGCTCGATCGAAGGCTTAAAATATAGTCCTTTAGCGTTTTTTTTCCGTAGTTTGATTTTATTATGCCCTTTTCATCAAGCCTGAACTTTGTCTTAGGATGCAACTTAGCTGACAGACTTCATACCATTAAATTCGTCAACAAATCATCTTTTCATTGACATATAATTTACGTGTTTGGAGTCCGTATGATTTTTTTTCCTTTTCAAATTTACTCTTAAGAACCATGTCCACAACTTCGAAGCAATGCAAAGAAAAATCAACAGAAAAAGTGCACAAACATAAAATTTCCAAAAATACATACACGCTGAGAGAGACGAGTCCTCTTTAAAAGGATATTTTTTGTTTTTTAATTTTTTTTACCAGTAATGTTTTTTTACGTGCACACAAGTGTGTACAAAATGCGATTAAAATTATCACTGGTCACTTTCAAAAATTAGTACAAAATGAAATTTTCAAAATAAAATTACAAAAAAATATGTATGCCTGAGTGCATTATCTATATATATCACTAAATTATTTAGTATGTGTGTATGCGTCACTTGTTAACTTTTCATAAAATTTCTAAGTACAAGTCTATCGTTAAATGCAATTTTGACATATTAAATGATATTATTAAATTTTCAAAAAACATTATGTGGAAAGATAACATAGTTCCCTAAAATTTGTTTTTTTGCTACATCTTGAAATTCATGTGGGAAATATGAGTTTTGAGGGGTTCAATTTAATAAATCAGTAAAAAAATGAATTTCCCACCATCATTTTGCCCAAAAGTGTTACCCGTCTTCATGAATTCACCCTCCAATAGTAGTCTTCTTAATCCTATCCTTACGATGAAGGTAGTATATAATATAAGACTTTAACATATAGCCTGAACTACTAGACATAGCAAAACAAACTTGAAAATTACTGAAGTTAAGGAGAATGCCCATCATCCTCAAAGATTGAGATAAAAGGAACCTCTTGGGATAAGCTTAGAGCATGTCCTCAACTTTAGCAGTGTTATCTGTAAACTCAAATCATGTAGCAGTCTTTGCAACTAGATTGATCTCAATGTTCATCCTTCACATTTGATCCTGGAGCTCATCCATTTGAAGAATAATGTATTTTCATTCCTCCTTATGGTATGTTAACAATAAAATTAACACCCTCAAAGTTGATGGTCTGAAAACATATCTTCTTTTCACCCGCAACATAAAGACCAGAATTTGGAACAAATTGAGAGCTTTGATCTCTCATCGGACCACTACTTCCACAAAGGAAGAAGTATGTGAAGACAAAGGTTTCTCTAAAGAATTCAATACCAAGACTACTTAAGGATCAAAACCTAGTCACCGCAACTCCTGGAGTGGAAATAATACATGGCATATGTATTAATTGTCCTAAAAACATGGAAATTCAAGTAAAATGCTTAAAAACTAAGGAAAGTGAGCTTTATTAAGGAAGCATTTTGGAAGCATTTGGGTACATTTTCCCTTAATTTTGGAAGGATTGGAAAACTCTTTTTAAGAAAAAAACTAGGAAAAAATCACTTTTAGGAGGAGGTTTTCTTTAGTATTAATCAAAGTTTTCCTTGAAAAGAATTCTTAGATCTGAAAGTTATGACATGTTTTCCCTTTAAGTCATTTATTTCAGCCTTGAATGTCTAAAAATTGGTCTAAATTGGTCATCTTTACCACATAGTGATATAAGGAAATTGTTGAAAAAATTAAAGAACTTGACATTGTTTCAATTTATAAATTCTTGTGACCATGAATTTTGAATCCACGTAGACTTGATGACCTGCCACAAAAATTTTAAATCACCATTAAGACACTCTTCATACCATCATTTAATATCAAATTCACAAACTACGAACTTACCACTCAAGATTAGTTCAAACACAATGAGAGGATCTTTTCATCATTGTCAAGCTTCTTAAGATAAGTTGTGTTCAAGCTACGAGTATCCTCTTCACTTGTGCTTTAGGGCGGTCCTGTGAACGAGAAAGTGGATCTCAAGTGTAATAGATAGGTTTGTTTTTTGAGCAAAATTCGGAGCCACGAGTATCCTCCTCACTTGCGCTTTCGGGTGGTCCTGTGAACGAGAAAGTGGATCTCAAGTGTAATAAGAATCCTTTGAAGTTTTTGAAGCATATTGTCGAGCCAAAAGTATCCTCTTCACTTGCGCTTTCGGGCGGTCCCGTGAACAAGAAATTGGATATCAAGTGTAACTGCTTGTCATGAAAAATCAAAATTGAATCATGTTCTTACATGTACACATCAGTTTAAGAGACTTATTGGAAACAAGAAAAAACATTGAATATTCAAATATTTTTCATTTCTAATTAGTAATAATTGAAACCAACCTCTTGAACCCTTGCTAGAAAAATGAAAGTGGTTTCAAATTTTTTAAAGTGATTTTGCAATACGCACGTCTGAGGGATCTTAGTGAACCTCTTACTCTCCCATAGTATAGAATTTCATCGAATGAAAAGATAGGATTAAAAGCATCGTTGCATTGGTTTGGTTCAGTAGCATAAATCACAACATCATCAGTTTCACCACCACTCCTCGAAACTAATCGAATTACCTTTACAATCAACGCTTAATCTAAAAACAACCAAGATTTTATCTTTGATATCACCAACAAGATTAGGCTAGGGATTTGGGTTAAGATGGTGAATTAACACTCCAAAGCCACAAAATTTGAAACTAGCATTGATTAACGAGAGTTAAATGCATTAGTAGCAAAGAGTTCTAGCCGGGAAGCCGCTTCTAACACAAGCATTAAGCACAAGTTCAATCCAAATTAGTACGGGTGGTACCCCCCTCTTGCTTCTTTAGTGGGATATGAGCACATTACGGTGTCTCGGTTAAGTGACAAGTCCTCGGGGTGAAATCACTTTTCTAAGATAGCTATTCTATGTGAGTTATCCTGGATAACCGATTTTGAAGTGGTAACCATAGTTTCTTGTCCTAGGGAAACACGCAGTCTATTGTGATTGGGGGACACTTGCAATACCTGAGACAGACACAAGGTTGTTTCATTTCCTTGGGAGGGTGAGTAGCCTAGAGCTAACACTTGGACCCCTGGCAATTGAAGAATAGTGTAATTGTTTCTCGTACCTTCACCATTTAGTAATTCTTGAGACTTAATGTCCCTCAAGAGCTACTAGTTTTGGAAGGCCCTCTAAAAATCCAACTTTCCACTAAACCTCGATTTTTTTTAAAGAAGATTGATTGTTGCTTCCTTAGGGACTTTTTTTAGTGGTGTGGACACCTTGATTTTTGTTGATTCTAGCTTCCTTTAGGATTGTTTGACTGTATTTTGATATACTCTAATAAAGAAATTCTTTAATTAAACTTCTTAGTGATTAATCTCCTGATCCACCCATCAAGGTGGCAGCGAGGAAAATTACCCAAGTTTGAAGGCCCCGCTACATTGTGGAGGCATATACATGAACCACATTGTTGTGACTTTGAAACTGAACTACTTATAAACCCAATCAAATATTACTAGAGAAGAACAGCATCAAATCAATTCTAAAAATTTGTCACATCATGGATGAAACATAGATAGAATTGATGATCTTACTTTAGTTGAGATTGAAAAAATAAAATATTGCACATTTGCGTACGTAAATCCACACTTAGCATATCCTTTAAACTCAATCATACTTACAGAAAGTGAGTCACTGGTTAGTGTTTTTGGAAGTTGTGATAATATGCATAACATTACACTTGACCCTTTGACTTCATCGGGAGTTTAAGGAACCATATCAATGCAACCTCAAATGGTTGCAGGAGGTTATTAAAATCCTCTTGGCACACACAATAGTTGTCTAGGTTCTACTTCTAGAGGCAACCCTTTACCATGGAATGTTAATATTCCTAGCAAAAATAATGCATCTTGGAAAACAAATTCCAATTGGAATTATGCTTCACCAATGGGAGGAAATGCCCCAGAGGGTTATCCTCTGATTTATACTAGCACAATGCCTAGGGGAAATCCACCTATCAATCCCATTCCAAAATGGAGTGGTCATGTTTCAGAAAGAAACCAATCTTTTTGGATCCAAACTCCGCAAGGAGGAAACATACCTTGGAATTCCAATAAAAACCAAGGATAGAATCAATGGAATGGTCGGGTTTTAGGAAGTAACCAAGATTATTGGGACCCAACTGCATCAGGAGGAAATCCACCCAGTGGTCAGGTTTTAGGAAGTAACCAATATTCTTGGGACCTAACTCCATCAGGAGACAATCCACCCATTGATCATGTTCTAAGAAGTATCCAATCTTCTTGGGGGCAGCCTTCGCAAGGGGGAAACCCACCTTGGAATACTAGTCAAATCCAGGGACCACCTAAATGGTGTGGTCAGATTCGAGGAAATAACCAATCTCGCTAAAGTCTAACCCCATAAGGGGTAAATCCACCCATTCATCAATGGTGTAGTCAGATACTAGGAAATATCCAATCTCCTTGGATTCTAACCCCGCAAGGGGGGAATCCACCCATGAATCCCATTCCACAATGGAGTGGTGAGGTTCCAAAATGTCACCAATATTTTTGGAACCAGCCTACAATACCTATGTTTGATCCAGCTAAGCTGCTACATTGACCTTATGCCAATGGCATGAGGGGTTCTGTCAAAAACCTTGAGAATATCACCCAGCAAATGGGACACATGTCTGTTCAAACTTCAGAACCTATAGTTGGTCAGGATATGCAGCAATATGTTAAGCCTTCCCCGACTTCTAAACTACTCATAGTTCAACCCATGGACCTTACGGGGAAGAAGAAATATAAGGGTAAACACAATGCTAATACTTCCCAAACTCTTGAAGAACTCATAGTTCAATCCATGGAACTTAGAGGAAAGAGGAAGAAATACAAGAGTAAGCAGAATTCTAACTTTGGGGAGGGAGATGCATTGAATCCAGCTCAAGACAGTGGGAAACAACAATCTGTTGTTTTAATGCAACCTTTTCTGCAGCACCATCATCAAATGGTTGCTACAACGTTGGAACCTCTTCCAGGAGGCAACCAGTCCAAATCCCCACAATAGGGAAATTATACCAATGCCAATGTCTTCATGTGTAATCATGAGATGAACATTAAAACAAGATCTCATTCTTATGATGTCCCTCCTAGAACATTGGATCAATTAGAATCGCATCCAAATGGTTCTCTCACCATTGAGAAACCAACCATAGACATAGTACCACACCCCCCCAAAGGTGATCTATGTGGAACAATGCATAATCTTAACACACGAGCTGCTCATAACGAAAATGTTGTTGAGCAAATAGATCAAGCACCATGTGTCATGTCCACCATGGAGGTATTGCAATATTGTCCTACACAAAGAAAGGAACTATTGTCTTCAACTAGAGTTGTTGATCCATTCGATGCAATGTTGATCACATTATAATTAGACCAATCAACCTGTAGGATTCCTTCCAAAGTTGCTTTTCAGATTAAAGTAACAACTCATGGCAAGAATATATTTCAAACCATAGTTGATGAAGGGACCTCAACCTGCATCATGTCATTTAAATGTTGGAAAGCATTAGGATCACCCACCTTAGTTCAATCCCATACTGTGCGGAAAGCATTTGATGGACATTCGTTCTCTCCTCATGAACTCATTGTCTTCTTCCCTATTGAATGGGGTGGAAAAACAGTCACAGTAGATGTTGAGGTAGTAGATGCGCCTATAGATTACAATTCTCTATTAGGACGTAGTTGGATACACGCAATGATAGCTATAGTGTCTTTAGTGTCTCGAGTGATTCGGTTCCCTCATTAGGGGAAGATTATTATGATCGACCAATTATATTACTGCATGCTTGAAACTGTTATCCAATTGAATGTTCGTTTCATTAGGGATGCTCTAAAGGAAGTTCAAGACATTAGGGTAGGATCTTTAAAACATGATTTCCCTCATGGGAGTTTTTTTTATCCTGCAACCCTTATCAGCCATAGAAGTGTCATACCAAGCTATTGAAATGGATTTAGCAGATTTGGAACACAATATTCCCTTGATGGGGAAATCTGATCCAATTACTTGGCCCATTTTGGTTGTGAGACCTCCAGCTCACTTGATTTCTTACACGGAATTCTATCATCAGATGAAACTATCCTTGAAGTCATAAACATTTGGTTGTGCCCACCTAAGGATGTAACACCGTAGTTTTGACCCTGTTTGCATTGAATGTATATGATGTATATATTGTAATTAATCGTAGTGTGGAGCTAAAGGCTAAAATCCCTGCCATGGATTATTGTTATATGTTCAGTGATTAAAATCGATGCCGATGGTATTTTGTGCTAGCCAAGCACATTATAAATTGGGCATCATGTAAATATGCATTTTAATTAAAAATACCCACAACCAGCTATGTCAATGCAACAATAATGAGAAGGGGCATGATTTCCTAAGGATAAGGGGGGAGGGGTATTCAAACCTTTGGGCCAATGGGGAAAATCCAAATGTTAGAGGGAGAACCCATCAAACTGTCAACTACCTTTCTTGTCTCATTCACCCAACTATTTATTACTGCCAGAAATTGGTTGGGTTGGTTATTGCATGGGATGGGCAAGGTATGACAGCCCAAAATTCGAATTGTAGAAGACATCAATTGTTGGGAAATGCATTTTGACTCATTGGGCAAGCAAAAACCCAAAAACGTAGGCCATTCTACCATGCTTTCGTGTTTGGATGTTTTCCTCACCGCTTTTCCTTCACGTGAGCTCTCTCAAGAATTTGGAACTTCCTATATGTGAAACCATTCATGTTTTTGGTCTTCCCTATGATTTTGGAGCTCCTGGAATTCACCATTCACGTCCTTTGATGTGTTATTCATTTTTCCCAAGGCTAGGAAGTGTTTTTTTCAATGCTCAGTGATTGGGATCAGTCCTGGGCGTTTTTGTGTTGTTTCCACCTCTCCACGGTTGGGGAAATTCGTTGTTTAGTGTTTCCCAATGAGTGGGAGAACCAAACCACGAATTTTGGATGTTGTTGAAGTTGTTTTGGCCACGTTAGGGCCATAAATGACTCTAGAATTCGAGTTGCTCAGCCTAAGTTGTTTCTACCCGATTTCCATGCCCTATTTTGGTCTCTGTGGTGTTTTTCCTTCAATCCAGAATTGTTATTGTTGTGTGCATATTGTTTGTTGGCCTTTGAACTGTCTTTGGGTGTGGAAATGGGGTCTGAGCTTGCTTGGAAAACCTAGTGTGTACAGGAGCCTCACAGACAGAACTAGAGGGATGGATTTCTTCTTTACACCCCCTGAATAGCATTGGGAGGGAAGGCATAGCCCGAAGGACTATGTAGCAGAGAAGGGGATGCTTCCTTGTTTTGGGTGTGTGTGGATGTTTTAGAAGTTAAGCTAGTTCTAGTGCAAGTGTCCATAGCTCTTGGTTTGAGCTCACTAGCTTAGCAGCCAACCTTTCCAGCTCCCTGTTATCCTGATAAACCCAACTGTGTTGGCTTGGCTAAGTTGTGTATCCTTGGTTACGTGTGAGCATGCTAGTTTCCCCTTATTCCTTGTGGAATCATGCCCAACTCGGGGGTGGCAGTGTTGCTGAGAGATTGATGAGCACACTGGCCTATGGTTGGGTGGAACGTTGTAGCGACGTAGTTGGTTGCAGGACAAGCTTCTGTTAAAGATAAGAATCTCTTGTCCATTTTGTCTTTGCAATTGTATTTATTGCTTAAATGAGATGATGAATATACTAAATGTATTGGATGATTGTTTTTTCTCTTCTGCTGTACGTTTAAGCGAATTATGCATCTGTGTATGTTTCATTCCCAAAGCATTTTTATATCAAGTTTATAAGGCTAGTTTTCCCGTATTATAATAATACTTTTGAATGCATGGATGAAGAAGGGAACCCAAGAGTTGTGAAAGGAATTCCAAAGGTGATTTCAGTAAGGCAGGTTTCATCAATGCAATTGAAGAAGTTTTGTAGGAAAGGTTTCCAGTTGTATGCAGCTCATATTTTGGAGGAAACAGAGAATGAAGCTCCTAAGTTGGAGGATTTTCATGTGTTGCGGGAATTCAGGGATGTGTTTCCTGATGAGATTCCAGGGCTTCCTCCAAAGAGGGACATTGATTTCATAATTGAACTTGTGTTGGGAGCAGCACCAATGTCCAAGACACCCTACAGGATGATCACACCAGAAATTCTAGAGCTGAAGATGCAACTGCAAGAGTTGTTGGAGAAGAAGTATACCAGGTCGAGTGTGTCTCCTTGGTGAGCATAGGTCTTGTTTGTAAAGAAGAAATATGGTACACTCATGTTATGTATTGATTACAGACAGCCGAACAAAGTCACTGTGAAGAACAAATATCCTTTGCCTAGGATTGATTATCTCTTTGATCAAATGAGGGGAGCAAAGGTATTTTCCAAGATTGAATTGAGGTCTGGTTACCATCAGGTAAGAATCAAGGATGAAGACATTCATAAGACAGCCTTCAGGACAAGGTATGGGCATTATGAGTTTGTAGTGGTACCATTTGGCCTCACAAATGCACCAACTACATTTATGTGCCTTATGAATAGTGTCTTCAGCAGGTATTTGGACAAGTTTGTTCTTGTTTTCCTTGATGACATTCTTATTTATTCTAAGAATGAGGAAGAGCATGCAGAGCATTTGAGATTGACATTGTAATTGCTTAGGGAGCATAAGTTGTATGCAAAGTTGAGCAAGTGTGACTTCTATAGAGATAGAATTCAGTATTTGGGTCACATTATCTTAGAAGAGGGTATATCAGTAGACCCTGAGAAGATTGAGGCCATTATGAATTGGCCTACTCCGATGAATGTGACAGATGTAAGATCTTTTATGGGACTTGCAGGATATTACAGGAGATTCATTGAAGGATTCTCCAAGGTTGCACATTCCATCACTTCCTTGCAAAGGAAGGGTATAAAGTTTGAATGGACATCGAAGTGTGAAGAAAGCTTCTAGTGATTGAAGAATCTTCTCACAAGTGCACCAGTCTTGAAAGTTGTAGACCCAGAAAAATATTTTGTGGTCTGTACTGATGAATGCAGACAAGGACTAGGAGGAGTTCTTATGCAGGACAACCACGTGATATGTTATGAGTCAAGAAATTTGAAGGAACATGAGAAGAACTATGCCACTCATGATCTAGAGCTTGCAGCCATAGTACATGCTCTCAAGATGTGGAGGCACTACTTGATGGGTAGGAGATTTGAGCTAAGGACAGACCATTATGGTCTGAAGTACTTGTTTGATCAGCCAACGTTAAATGCTAGGCAAGCTATATGGCTGGATTTTTTATGTAAGTTTGATTTTCAAATCAAGCACATAAAAGGAAAGGAGAACAAGGTAGCTGATGCACTCAGCAGAAAGGTGCAGGAAATGCACGTGGCATCTCTTAGTATTTTCCAGTCAGATTTGAGACAACATATTGTTAATCATACTGCTGGAGATGAATTGTATGAGCAGGTAAAAGACAAGTTGCAGCAGAAAATTCTTGAGAAGAGGTACAAGGGATAAAAATTGGAAGAAGATGGACTTCTTACTTATAAAGGCGGAGTCTATATTCCAAATATAGCAGATTTTAGGAGAATGGTTATGGATGAGATCCATCAAGCTCCATATTCTGGTCACCAAGGATATCAGAAGACAATTCCTACAGCCAGAAAGAAGTCTTTTTGGCCAGGAATGAAAAAGGATATGGCTGAATATATTTCAAGGTGCATGAAATGTCAGCAGGTGAAGGTTGAGCATCAACACCCAGCAGGTTTGTTGCAGCCTTTGCCAGTTTCCGTATGGAAATGGGAAGTTATTTCCATGGATTTTATTATAGGATTTCCAATTACTTGGAGACAACATGATTCCATCATGGTTGTGGTGGACAAGTTGACAAAAACAACACATTTCATACCGGTTAAGTCCACGCATAAGAATGATGACATTGCAAAAAATATTTATGAAGGAGATTTTCAAGTTGCATGGATTGCCTAAGGCAATAGTCTCTGACAGAGATGTCAAGTTCACTTCCAATTTTTGGAAGGGTTTGTTTGCAGATTTGGGTACAAAGTTGAACTTCAGCACTGCCTACCATCCTCAGACTAATGAACATACAAAGAGAGTGAATCAAGTGCTTTAAGACATGCTTCGAATGTATGTGATGGACAAACCAACCAAGTGGGAAGATTACTTACACTTGGTAGAGTTTGCTTATAATAATGGACAGCAGGCATCCTTGGGGATGAGTCCATAATTGCTGAAGGAGATGGAGCAAGAGGTTGTAAAGATCAGGCAGAATCTGAAAGCAGCTCAGGACAAACAGAAATGATATGTAGATAAGCATAGGGTGAACAGAGAGTTCAGTGTTGGGGATCATGTTTACCTCAAAGTGAGGGCAAAGAAGAGTTCCTTGAAGCTTGGAAGTTGTGCCAAGTCATCACCTAGATATTGTGGGCCATTCGAAGTGCTTGAAAGAATAGGGCCAGTTGCATATAGACTTGCATTGCCTGCTAGCACTAGAGCTCATAATGTTTTTCATGTTTCTTTGCTTAAGAAATATGTGCATGATCCTAACCATGTGATAAATTGGGATGTGATTCAGGTGGAACCCGAGGGAGAGTTCCAAATCAAGCCACTGTGCATCCTCGATAGGAAGGTCACAATGCTCCGAAACCGAGCCATAGGGCAGGTAAAGGTGCAATGGGAGCACTACAATCCTGAAGAGGCTACTTGGGAGTTGGAGGATGCCATGCGATTGGAACATCGATTTTTGTTCCATTCTGCAGAGCACTGAGGTGATGCCAGTGTAGCATTTTTGTTCAATTTTGTAAAGCACTGAGGACAGTGCTATTGAAGGGGGAGGGGAATGTAACACCCCAGTTTTGACCCTGTTTTCATTGAATGTATATGATGTATATATTGTAATTAATCGTGGTGTGGAGCTAAAGGCTAAAATCCCTCCCATGGATTATCGTTATATGTTCAGCGATTAAAATCGATGCTGATGGTATTTTGTGCTAGCCAGGCACACTATAAATTGGACATCATGTAAATATGCATTTTAATTAAAAATACCCACAACCAGCTATGTCAATGCAACAATAATGAGAAGGGGCATGATTTCCGAAGGATAAGGGGGGGGGATATTAAAACCTTTGGGCCAATGGGGAAAATCCAAATGTCAGATGAAGAACCCATCAAACTATCAACTACCTTTCTTGTCTCATTCACCCAATCATTTATTACTGCCAAAAATTGGTTGGGTTGGTTATTGCATGGGATGGGCAAGGTATGACAACCCAAAATTAGAATTGGAGAAGCCATCAATTGTTGGGAAACGTGTTTTGACTCCTTGGGAAAGAAAAAACCCAAAAACATAGGCCATTCTACCATGCTTTCATGTTTGGATGTTTTCCTCACCGTTTTTCCTTCATGTGAGCTCTCTCAGGCATTCAGAACTTACTGTATGTGACATCATTCACGTTTTTTGTCTTCCTTATGATTTTGGAGCTCCTAGCATTCACCATTAATGTCCTCTGCTGTGTTATTCATTTTTCCCAGGGTTGGGAAGTGTTTTTGTCAATGCTTGGTGATTGGGATCACTCCTGGGTGTTTTTTTGTTGTTTTCGCCTCTCCACGGTTGGGGAAATTCATTGTTTAGTGTTGCCCAATGAGTGGGAGAACCAAGACACGAATTTTGGGTGTTGTTGTAGTCGTTTTGGCCACTTTAGGGCCATAAACGAATCTGGAATTCGAGTTTCTCAACTTGAGTTGTTTCTACCCAGTTGCCATACCCAATTTTGGTCTCTGTGGTGATTTTCCTTCAATCCAGAATTGTTATTGTTGTGTGTATATTGTTTGTTGGCCTTTGAACTATTTTTGGGTGTGGAAATGGGGTCTGAGCTTGCTTGACAAACCTAGTGTGTGCAGGAGCCTCACAGACAGAGCTAGAGGGTTGGATTTCTTCTTTACACCCCCTAAATATCACTGGAAGGGAAGGCATAGCCTGAAGGAATGTGTAGCAAAGAAGGGGATGCTTCCTTGTGTTGGGTGTGTGTGAATTTTTTAGAATTCAGGCTAGTTCTGGTGTAGGTGTCCATAGCTCTTGGATTGATCTCACTAGCTTAGCATCCAACCTTTCCAGCTCCATGTTATCCTGATAAACCCAACTATGTTGGCTTGGATGAGTTGTGTATCTTTGGTTACGCGTGAGTCTGTTAGTTTACCCTTATTCCTTGTGGAATCATGCCCAGCTTGGGGGTGGCAGTGTTGCTGAGAGATTGATGAGCACACTGGCCTATGGTTGGGTGGAACGTTCCAGCAACGTAGCTGGTTGCAGGACAAGCTTCTGTTAAAGATAAGAATCTCGTCCATTATGTCTTTGCAATTGTATTTATTGATTAAATGAGATGATGAACATGCTGAATGTATTGGATGATTGTGTTTTCTCTTCCGTTGTATGTTTAAGTGAATTATGCATCTGTGTATGTTTCATTCCCAATGCATTTTTACATCATGTTTATAAGGATAGTTTTCCCGGATTAGATAGCTAGCAGTTATGTTCGCTGCGTCATCTTCGTTGGTCGGAGGTTTGGGGACGTGACAAAGGACATCTTTTGTGGGGTCACTGGGAGCATATTTGGTTTAAATCCTCCCAAGTATAGTAGCATCCTTTGTATGTTCCTTGATCTTATCAGGTATATTTGGAAGCATTCATATAGGTTTAGGTTATCCCTCTGTGAAGATGCATTTGAACCTTTTGCAACCCAAAATTGCCATAGGGTTGGACCTGTTGGAAATTGGTGGGTCAGCCCATCATATCTATATTTTTCACCATTCCGATAGAAGAGCCTACCGAACATGGGACACCCTAGTCAGCACCCCATTTCCATTTTGGTGCCCATGTTGAGTTATTCTCATAGGCCTGGGAGCCCAATTAGTCTCATCATGACCTAGAGTTTGAGAACACATACTTCTCTTCCATACAATTCTGACCATTTCCTGATGGGCTCCCTATTTTGTGTTAGCTTACATAAGCATGTGTTAAAATATCTGCATGAACATTTTTGCTTACTGCTTCGGTGCTTATTTATTATCTTGCGTATATGCCTTTGCAGTCACTTTTTGCTCAAAATTCCTATAAACCATTGCTTGTGTTTCAATTGAGCTATACATATGAGAACTATTTGATTCACGTAGTTGATGGACCATGATTCATTGTGATTTATGATTTTGGTGTTTTTCGCAAGAATTAACATGAAGTAAACTACATTGCCCCCTTCCTACTTGTTCATCGTATCAAAATGGATAACCGCGCTTACTTGGTTCTATTTCACCGCCCGTCAACACATAATCCTGCTTCAGATAGCCAACTGATGGAGGGAACATCCGTAAGAGTGTGCACAACTAGCTCAGCCCTTGTTTGCACTATGTATCTTTGCCTAGGCCTGACCCGTGCTCTTGAAAAATAGAGTACGCCCATGCAACACTCGTTCCTTCCCATGTATCATAGCATTCTTTATTCTTTTTTCAAGCTAATAAATGAAAAAAGTACTAAAAATTAAAAAACACAAAAATCCAAAAAAAGGGGAAATTTGAATCGTGACATATTAAATCTCTGAGATAAAGGAGACAGTCAGTAGTCACCCTTAAACATGGCACATAATTTTGTATCCACTGTCAGTACACCATTTACATTTCTCTTAGGAAGTTGTACCAGTAATTTGAACAGATCTCCACCGATAGGTTATCCTTCCTGTCATCTATGGAGCTTTCGTTGATTCATCTGGAGTTGACAAATTTCACAATGGTTGGTTACTCGAGTCTTATGTTTCCAAGTGTCAATTTTGCATCGTGTTATGTGTTCAAGGGAATTCAAACCAATGTTGGCCATTCCTCAAATATTCCTGACCAATCATGTCAACCTTCCTTGGGTCAGTATACAATGTTGGATCTCGCAGCTCTACCAAATTATATCAGCCTATTGATCTCAATTTCGTGTCAGTTGATGTGGGATGCATTAATGCCCTCCTTCTGATGGATCTGTTCCTATCAACGCCAAATCATCATCTGGGAAATGGATCTAGGAACCTTAGTGAGTTCCTTGGATCTTGCAGTCGTTAGTGGTAGGTTTCCTCGTAAACGACAGTGGGTATACACAAATGACCCCTGATTGTTTGATTCTGCAAGTGTTTGACTTCAGAACATCTATTCACACTTGTCAATTTGTACTCAAGTACCTTGGAGTCCATCATCATTATCAGTTTGCGTCCTCGCATCTGTTAACGGTAGACATCAATGACCGATAATCAAATGGTGTTTTATTATGCTCGACATCGACTCATTTATTCGCATGATATAAACTCGTACTATCATTGGTTTGTATTGAATACCTTGGGAAATACAGTTGTATCACTCATCGATGCACTGCCCGAGTTGCGCAAGATTAAAATACCATGTCAAAGTACCATGAAGACCTGGATATGTTGCACTCATCAAATGTGCACTTATATGCTTTTACATAATTTACTTTTGACATGGATCCACTGTGTATTGTTCATGGCCATGCTTGTTTACTGCTGAGCATGGGTATACCTGCCTCAGGAAGATATTGTATATTTGGTAAATTTCCTTGTTTGACTTGCAGGTGTGTCTCCGACTCCTACGTTCATAAACTACCATTTTCCATCATGCCTTGATCATTAAAGAGTATCAGTCCAAAGAGTATCAAAATAAAATAAAATTCAATGTATTTCTGCCCTCAGCATAGCTTCGGACCTCACACATTAGGGGGCATCTGTTAACAATAAAATTAACACCCTCGAAGATGATGGTTTGAAAAGATATCCTCTTTTCACCAGCAACATGAAGACCGAAATTTGGAACAAATTGAGAGCTTTGATCTCTCATCGGACCACTGCTTCCACAAAGGAAGAAGTATGTGAAGACAAAGGTTTCTCTAAATAATTCAATACCAAGACTATTAAGGATCAAAACTTAGTCACCACAACTCCTCGAGTGGAAATAATACATGGCATATGTATTAATTGTCCAAAAAACCTAGAAATTCATGTAAAATGCTTTAAAACTAAGGAAAGTGAGTTTTATTAAGGAAAGAATAAAAAAGATTCAAAAATATTAAACCCACATTCATGGTGAGTGGTTGGAAACACAAATCCCAATTCTATATAAGAAAGGCATATGGGAGGAAAGAAGGAGGACAAATTAGAGAGCAAAGACATGCTGGAGGAATGAGAAGATAAATAGAACCTTTCTTGCACATCATAGTTCATCTGATCATTGGCATTGATGGAGAGGGGTAGTTTAGAGCAAGGGAGAAGGGGATTCACCCATTATTGGGCTCTAATCACCATTCTCTCAATTTAATATGATGCAATTCAAATTTCCTCTAAATATTGTGTTTCAATCCATGTTTGTTTAATGTATTTTTGCAACATTTAGTAGATAGATTTCATGCTTTATTTGAAGTTTGTTAAGAGCTATAGGTAAGGAACTAGTTGATGCTAATGGAGATCTAAAGGCCAAGAAAGTTGGAGCAAAGGATCTTCACCAAACGGCACGCTACAAGAGGTAACCTCTTCCCTTCCCTCTCTTTCTTTCATTTGAAAAAAGTGTAGAAATTTCAAGAAATTGTCCATTATTGCATATATTCTGTCAACAGGATTCACCCTCCTTGTAGCAAATGTTAGATTAGGTTGTAGAATTGTCCTTGCAAAGAAATCTAACTACATGGTCCAACAAAGCTTTTCCAAGCAAAAATATTAATTACCCATATAACCAAGTTGTCTAAAAATACTTGCTGTCCCACGTCCTCAAAATCCCAACATCGAGAATCCAATCCTACATAGTTTGTCACATGTCACCCTCATCCATCAACTCTCGCTCATGCTTGACCCAGTATTAGTCATTTATCAAATTCCTATTGTATGTTGAGGAGAGTATGCCTTCGATAGTACAAGGCCAAGGCTTACGCTTCTTACATTATTCACAGTTGGTGTGGCTAAACCAACGCCCCCAATGACCCTCTCAACCCATAGAACTTCTCACCCTACTAACCATAATTCCCTTGATATTTTCTAATGCCTTGTGTATATGTCTTATTGTCACCCTTGAAGAATTGCGGTTGCAGGGTTATCCACAAGCTATCCATGTTGCACTTTTCCCTAACCCAGAATGTTTGCACTGGATGTAATCAGAGCTTTTCTCACAACACACATCATTTGCAACTTCGGGAGAGAAAGAACAGAGCTCGAAAAAGTTTCCTAAATGTGTTGTCCACAACCTCCTCTGTCGCCATCTCTTTGGCTCTAATTGTGTTTTGAGACCAATAGGCTCTAGCTCTCAACCAAGCCATCATCATTAGAAGCCTCTTTGTTTTCCATGAATTCCCCCTTGACCTTCACCAACATTTGCATCAAAGAATCGATCTTATCACATTGAAGGCTCATGATGTAACCATTCTTCATAAGGATAGGGTCTCGCCCACCTCAAATTTAAATGACCCATCATCTCAATAGATCATTACCTATTGAACATGAGCATGGTGAACTATTATATCCTTGTTTCACTAGATTTGTAAAGTAGAGGGTCTTACCTCATTTCTATGGTGTCGATCATCTATTGATCATTTACAAAATTACCCCCTCTTATAAGCACCCAAATGGAGAAAAATCAAATAAAAGTTCATTTGTCTGGATCATTTATGAACTTACCCCTCTTATAAGCATCCAAACGGAGAAAATTCAAATAAAAATTCATTTATTTTCACAAATACAATTTTAACTAAATAAAGTCAAATTATTTTGTTAAAAATTAACTTCATATAATTAAAAATCATATATATATTATATATAATAAACAATTTCAATTAATTATATAAACAATAAAATAAATTTATTTGTTGAATGAATCTTTGACTAAAAATCTCTTCACATAAAATATTTACACATTATGCTCCATTGTGTTGCCCACCCTACTACGGAATACTTAAGTTTAACTTCTTTTTTCAACCTAAATAGTGTTATTTTTTAATAAATTGATTTAACTTTTAATAACACAACCATTATGTTTTTATGACAGAATATTTACATTAATGTATATATAAATGATACATTATTTTCCAAATTTTCCAATTTAAAAAATAAACTCAATTACAAAATGCAATAATATGTTTATGGATGAAGTAGTATTTTGTTCATGAAATTAAGAAAAGTCTTCGCTAATAACTTCCCAAGGATGCCGGTAAATCCACACCAAAATTCAGATTCCGGCAATTTTCTTCACCTCTCGGAAACCCTGAACATAGCATTTGGAAAGCAGCCCTGCATCTACGTATCAAGCAGAGCAGTCTAGGGTAAAGATAGGAATGGATCAAATTGAAGTTCGCAGTGGTCAAATAGTGATCTCCACAATTTAAATTTAAATAGTTTTAAAAGAGGGTATTTAGTCTATAACTTATAAGGGTTAGACAACTTAAATAGTTTTAAAAAGAGGGTATTAGTCTATAACGTTTAAGGGTTAGAATTGCATAATGGCAAAAATTGCACTTTTCAATAACCAAACCAAATTTGATTAAAAACCTGCAGAAAAACTGGGGGCGTTTCAGTTGTTGTTGTAGGTGAGAGCTATCCATTGACCTGCAGAGCATTTAATGCGGCTGCAGCAATCTTGATGATAGTTGGATCTTGAGCTCTTGGAGATCCAACGGTCATCAAGCCTACTGCACCCGCATTAAATGCTCTACAGCTGCATTAAATGCTCTACAGCTCAATGGATAGCTCTTGCCGTTGTTGTAAGCGCCCTCCAGCTACCCATGTAACTTGTACTCATCACAAAAGCGCATGCCGTGTTCCAAATTGATAAATTTAAGATGCATTGATTCATACTTTTCGGAAAAAAAAGAAAAAAAAAGGCTTAATTGTATTTCCAGCGAGAGATATCCTTTCTGCTGGACCGACCATCATGCCATGTTTGTAAAGTTTGGGCGAACAATATTCATTATGCAGCATAGCAATAAATGCTGTGGCGGCTGCAGTGTGGACCGTTGGATCTCAAACAGATGGAGATCCAACAGCTCACACTGCAGCCGCCAGAGCATTTATTGCTCTGCTGCATGTAAAATATTTTTTGCCGTTTGTAAATGCAAGCGTCTTGTTTGCCAGGGTTTTTGTACGCCTGTTATAATGATGGATGACGTTTATTGCCGTATGAAACAGTACTGTGTACCACTAGGTATATATTTGATGGGACGCATGATGAATTTGTGTACACAATACTATACCGAGGAGGGTAAAAGACAACGTAAAACAGGTTGAGTTTTGATAAAAACAGGTCCAAATTGTTTTTGAAAATTGTTATTTTCTTAATTTTATTATTTTAATAATAATATTTACCCATCCTAAATTGAATATCCAATTTTAAAACTACTCACAGCTTAAAAATTGTAATTTGAATACTTTAAATTACTATTTCAACAAGAATTTCTCACCCAGATTCCTACATGTTGAGAGCCTTTTGGTTAGGGCTTATACTGCTCCATCATCATAATACACAATGCAGTATAGCATCATAATACACTATGCAGTATGCACTTCTGGAAAAAGAGTCAAGGCAGCGGGAGTTGGCAACTTGGCATAAATGGCATTGCAGTTTTTTAACATATTTAAATCAATTTAAATCAGAAAGGATAAAAATAGGCTAAATTCTATACAAATTGTATTTAAAATTTGGCAATGTTTTTTTTGGCAAAAATTTAATTGAAATTGTTGAAATTGTAGTTTTTAGTTGTTGGAATTGCATAATTGAGATGCCCAAAGCATAATGGAAGACTTTGAATCCATTTCTGATATCAAAATTGAGATTTCAGTTGTGGTGTAAGCTAAACTTTAATAACCAGAGTTTAATACTACTGGAATTGCGTAATCAGGTTGCCCTTAGAGTAATAAAAAATTTGAATCCATTTTTACAATCAAAATTGATATTCAAACAACTAAAATCAACTGAAATAGCAATTTTAGCAACCAAAAGCACTTGGAAGATGCAAATAGTCTACAGATTGACTTATTGCTACAAAAATTATCATTCCAATAACTATTGGGTCCCGGAATTTTTTACAGATATATGACGATTTGGGTCCTTGGAAAATATGGAGGTGTAAACATGGCTTATGGATCTCATAGAATGATTACATCTAGTCTTACTCACAAAACATTGAAAAGTTGGTTTCCTATAAATATGGACCTCTTACCATGATTACATTGGACATTGGATCTACTCACAAACTATTGAAAAGTTGGTTTTCTATGGAGCTGAAAACATGTTGTATGGATCATGTATCTCTTGCCATTATTGCTTTAGTTCTACTCACAAAACATTGAAAAGCTCGTCTATTTAGTTATAGAAAGCATAGTTACCCAATTCGAATCGAATTGGGCCATTTAGTACGGAAACTCAGAAATCTAGTTCATGTATCTAATCTTTCCGTCTCATTCAGTTCTTCCTAGTTTGCAGTTGTTTTGACTGTAATAGGAATGGATGCCTCACTTATGGTATAACTTTGTTGTAACTGATATGGAATTGAAACTTACTCAGCCCGCTATTGTGTATTTTCTGTACTCAGAATCGATGCTTCACTCATGGTGTAACTTTGCTGTAAATTGTATAAGACATTTATCACAGCTTATCAATGGTTTGAATATGCAAAACAACTTTATGAGCAAGATCTCAAGGCTAACCCCCCCTCTTGGTCAACACCGCTACTAAGCTTTTCATAGTGCAAGAGGTTGAGGTGGGTATTAAGAAGTTGGGTGCTGGAAAAGCAAAGGATTCAGTTGAACTCCAAGCAGAGTATCTAAAGAGGGGTTTGAAAACTCTTGCGCCTCACATCACGAGAATTTTCAACAACATCATTCAGCAGGGATTCCTTACAGATTGGACAACTAGCCTGGCAATACCTCTTTTCAAGAGTGGCAATGCCAATAATCCCTCCAACTACAGGACCATAATGATAAATCCCCTGTTTGCAAAATTATTCGGAAGTATGCTAGAAAACAGAATTAGCAAGTGGGCGGAAGAAAGAGGTAACCTCTTTTCAAGAGTGGCAATGCCAATAATCCCTCCAAGTACAGGACCATAATGATAAATCCCCTGTTTGCAAAATTATTCGGAAGTATGCTAGAAAACAGAATTAGCAAGTGGGCGGAAGAAAGAGGTAAACGTGCTAAAGGACAAGCAGGTTTCAGACCCAAACACTCCACTGTTGATCACGGTGTAACATTAAGACACATCATTGAGAAAGTGTGGGAGAAAAAGGAGGAAGCCTTTTGTTGCTTTGTTGATTTCAAAAAGGCCTTTGACACAGTCCCTAGGGATAAGCTCTGGCACAGAATGGAAGAACTTGGGGTTCCTATGCATCTTGGGGCAGCTGTCCATAGATTATACGAAGAGGTTAATGTCAAAATCAGAACGTCAGCAGGTGTCTCGAAAAGTTTCAAGAGCGATATTGGGGTCAAGCAAGGGTGCCCATTGTCCCCTACCCTGTTTGGCTTATATATTGACAAACTTGAAGAGTGTTTAAACATGCACGGCGGGGAAGGTGCTCTGCCGGGCAAGTTTGTGATAAGGCTTCTTTTGTATGCAGATGACCTTATTTTGATTGCTAAATCTGCTTTTGGCTTGCAAGAGCACTTACTTTCCCTTGAGCACTTTTGTAGAGCAGTGGGGATGCAGGTTAATACTAGCAAGACAAAAGTAGTTGTCTTCTCTAGCAAGAAAAAACATAACCAACATAAGTTGTACTTTGAAGGCAACACTCTTGAAGAAGTGGCAGATTACAAATATCTTGGGATTGACTTCAACAAAAATTTAAGTTGGGAAGGTTGTAGAAAGAAAAGAACTTTGGGAGGTTGGAAAGCATTATACGCCTTTCAAAATAGATGTAGAGAAGCAGAGCTATGGGATTGGAAGACTAGGCAAACTCTTTTTGGGTTGTTAGTGATCCCGATGGTTTTCTATGGGTGTGAGGTGTGGGCCAGCAGTACATCTGATTTACACTGGCAACAAATTGAGAAGATTAAAAAAAGCTTGATTATCAACAAGTTCAAAATTAAAAGCTCAGTCCCCTATGATATCATGCTCAGTGAAGTGGGGGCATCCCCCATTGAAGCAATTGCTATGGTGCAACTCATAAGATATCTAAAAAAGATTGAGCAAATGGAAGACGTCAGATGGCCTACGATGGTCTTCATTGACATATTATGCAAAAGAAAGAAAACTTGGATGCGGCAAAACAACAAATGGCTTAGTAAAACTGTAAATGGGATATTTACTTGAACACATGTCATACAAATAGTAAAGAGATAAAGGCCTTTGTTATAGACAAGTTCCACAAGCAATTTTGGGACAAAGAGATAGGGAGAAAGAAAAAGTACTATATTGAAGAGTTTAATCCCACATACAACCATCAAAAAGATTATATAGGGGCTAATATATCTTGGAAGGCCAAAATGCTTATTGCTCAAATAAGAACCAATTCCCACCAACTACGTTGTGAAACTTGGGGGCTAGAAAAGACCAAAGGAAGCTTGGGAAGAAAGAGTGTGTACATTTTGCAACTCTGGAAAAGTGGAAACAGAAAAGCATTTCATTTTAGAGTGCGAGGCCTTAAGGATAGTAGGGACAGTTATGTGAATATCTTGGAAACTATCTCTTGGGTTAATTTATTCAATGAAGGGACCGTGGTGAAATTGGAGGAGCTCATCCTCAAGCTGAACAGGAAGAGGGTGGAAATACAAAATCAGCGGGCAAGACAGTCTGTCCCATAGACTATTTTTAGCCTCGTGAACATTAAAATAATTTCTTTCTTTCTTCTTTCTTTACTATTATCAAATAGCAATGCAGAAGTCATAGAGTCGATGCGTTGTGCGTTAAAGCTATGCGATGTTGGCAGGGATGGAATTTGACGGGTAAATGTCTGTCATGGGTCAATTTACCCGTCAAATACAGCTAAGATTTTGCCAAGGCCGTCAAAATCTGGCTTAGAATACAGAAAACGTTTCATATTTTGTTTGTTACCGGCAATTTTGACTAGTGTCCGTCATTTGAAATTCCAACCCTGGATGCTGGTGACGTGAGGGAAGGACATCGAAGTTCCAGATTCTATATTGTAATGTACTCTTCTCTTATCGAATTTCAATCCAGTTGGCCTCACGTGTTTAATCCACGTCACCAATACGTTGACCCGAAGCAATCAAATCCTCTTAAAGATTTCGGAGTAAGCTAGCTATGGAGCAATCCTCCCTCATCGGACGGAGGAGGAGTAAAGTTAACGTTGACTTTGCTCCTCCTCCGTCTGATGGAGGGAGGATTGCTCCATAGCTAGCTCACTCCAAAGATTTCTGGACCAAAGGTAATGGTAGATAGGTAACGGTAGATAGTAGGAAGTTTGTTTTTGGAGTATCAGTATAATCTCAATCTTGTATAATGTTCATATTTTTGAAAATATGATAATAGAGTTTTGTGTTTGGTTTTAAATGTTTATCAACTTCTACAGATTTTGGTGTAATATTATATAGTATACTTGGTTTTAAATATTTATAAAATTCTAATTCTAACTTAATTACTAAATTACTATCCTACAAAATGTTTTTTTTCTATATACATTAGAGATATATACGTTGGTGGGCACCAATCTATAATGTCTCATAACCAAGGTGCATAAGGTCATAGTAATGTTGTAAACATGGGAAAATTACATATTGTTCAAATCATCTCAATAAATCTTAGCATACCTTTTCTTATGGTTTTTATCGTTCATCCAGTGGATTGCTTATCATGTCAAACGATCAGATTGCTTAACATGTCAAATAAACTCACATGTAACATGATCTAAAATCATTCAATTAAAATCTGGTCATTGTCCGCTTTGGCATGATACTCTTCCTCGATTCACAGATAGTTTCCACTAGAGTTCTCACTTGCTCAACGTGGTGGAAACTGACAGATCCAGACAAGCTACACCCATCACATTTCACTGGACAGGCATAGAATATCTAAAACAATGGGAAGTTAAGTACAGAGATTTATGCCTCAAGGAAAGATTCCTTAGTAACCCATGTATTGTAAATGCTTCAGTGTCATTTGATGGAAGTTCTAGCTCATTTAGACTTCCAAATCAATTTCCTACTCCTCATTTCCACCATCCTCTCTTGAGATCTTCCTCATCTAACCTCTCTCCTTCTAGAGCTACTTTTTCTTAACCATGTTGTTTCACAGAGCCTTATTTCTCAGGTGTTCATTAGACTGAACACTGTCAAAAAATACTTCAAAGAATCAATCACAGAAATAAAGCCCCAACAAAATCTCTTTATGTTTTCCTTGCCTCGCGGTCAATCAAACGTTTGCAGTCACAAACCCCCTTTTGAATCTTTTATCCTTGGAAGAAATCTTCCAGATTCTCAATTCAGACAGTACTTTGCAGATGGCGAAACAAAAAGAGAGTACTTGAACCATAGATCATCCAGTGCTTATGAAACTGTTTCATATGATATTTAATTAGCAAATTATGGAAATTTGCAACATCAATTGACAGCAACCAATTTAGATGATATTGCTCTTGATATTCTATAGTTAAAACAAACTGTTAAAAATGAACAAGAGCAAACTGATATGCTCAACGCAAAGTTAGAATTGCTAACCTTGCTAAAACATGTGTTGGAAGATTCTAAGCAAATAAAAAAAATCTGTTTGTGCAGCAACCATTTAGTTACACAAAAGGAACCATTAAGTTACACAAAAGGATGGAAGTCCTTAGCAGAATGCTTGCTCAAAGTTACTCTAAGCATTAAAAAATACACATCCAAACAAAGTGATGTTTCCCACCAGAATGCTCTTAAAGGTCACTCTGAAAAGCAATCTAGACATTACATAAATCACTCTTTTGGAATGATGAGCTTCGAGGAAGATAGTCGGCCTAAATTTGATTTTGGGCAATCAATGATTGCATAATTTAAGATGAAAAAATATATCAGTGATAAAATATTCCATCAACCTGATAAGTAATTGTACTACCTATAAGAAATATCAGGATTCTACTATTACAGCCCAACAGTTAGCAGTGCGGATAGTTGCAGGATTTGCTGGTTTAGCTACTGAATGGTGGCGATGGCTGCCACAAGAGACTAGAAATGAATTGTAAGGAGATAATGATGCAAATGACCAAATTTTGAAAGCCCTTTGCCTAGAATTTTATGGCCCTGAAGATGATGAGGACTATGAACATCTTAGCTCTATCTTTATGTCTCAAAGGCTGTGTAATCTCTTACAGCATGAAGAATATTTATGATATATGCAAACTCTACTAATAACCTCTGGAAATGCTGCCAAGCCTTCCTATCCGAAGTATTACCTTCGCAGCTTTCCTGACCACGTTCTTGATGCAGTAGATAACTAAAGGATAAGAAAATTCTCTCTAAGGTCTATCTTTGGCTCAATTTCATGCCTGTATAGTTACTGTGTGGAAAAATATTGTCTAGAAAAAAGGGTAGCCAAAGATTTCAAGTGTCATGACTCCATGTTCACCTCAGGCTTCAGACTCTGTAAAAATGTAGTTGATTTGTCTTATTAGGTCAGAAGTGGTGCTCGTAACGGAGGCCATCTGAGTAGCAAACCTTGTAGCTTCCAGAAAAAGAAGAAATGTTTTAATCCATTACTTCCAGGTTTGGTTCAAATGAACCTACGAAATATTACAAAGGCAAAAAGAAATTATATGGCACCAAAAAGAGATTTTCACTAGTTGACAAAGAGAAATGCTTCATTTTGTGGTAAGGAATGCCATTGGGCGAACAAATGGCCCTCTAAACACAAAAAAGTCGAGACTAGTAGCTATGTTCTCAAATGAGCTAGATCCTACTCTGTGGGACTTAGCTTACTGAAATTTTGGAGGGTAGGGTGAATGATTGGTTCCTTGCCATCAGATGAAAGAACTTCGAGAAGAAAATAAGAGATTGCTGCAAGAACTAAAAGCTAAAGATAAACAGAAAGCTAGCCCAATAGAGCGGCAAGAAAAATAGAGAAAATCTAGCTTTCTATACTCCCGCGGAGTTGTACATAATTTATCCCCACGGTCATGAAGATCGAAAACAATTCAAAAAGGAAAAAGAAGCTATCCTTATATTGTAGATAAAAGAGAAGCAGTTGAATCTCAGAAAAATTATTAGAGAGATTTATGAATTAAAAAGAGTTCTTGAAATCACAATGAAGAAACCAACCAGTTATAACATTTCTCTTAACAGCCTTCCAGCAAAGAAAAGACCAAGTATTTTCCCAGATGAACCTAAAGAAACTGAGCATGAAGAAGAACCAAATCATGAAAGAATTGATGTTTCCCTTGGACAATTCATAGGTCCAAAGTTGTACATAAAAGTGTGGTTCTGCCCATTTGAGCATAGACCTTACTAGCTTGGCTACATTCTTGATTCAAGTTGTCAGATAAACTTGGAAAAAGGTAATGCCATTCCACTCTTTTATGGGGAACATACATCAGATCATGGAGCAAAATTGATCTCAACTCTGTATTTTTTACCAGATTGGCATTGACAAAAAGAGACAGGTTCAAGACTGCATTAGTGGTTCCATGGTCAGTACCAGTGGAAGTTTCCACTGATGCTTTTTGGCTTCACCAATGCCCTAGCAGAATTCTAGATATTTCTTTTAGAAAGAGGTCTACATCATCTTCACATCATTTTCCTTTGAGAACTTTGTTAGTGGTTTTCTAGGTCATCTTGTTACATACTTGTTTCTTGGACCATTTTCAAACGTTTAAACATTTCAACGATAATTTTTATTGGCGTTGGAAAGTTTTGACCATATTTGACACTCAAAATCTATCCCTAGTTGGGAGATACACTATTGATAAAAATAAAAAAAAATAAACTAACAATATCTATGGATTGATTTTACAAGTTCTTATATGGCAATGCATTTAGTTTCATATGTGCTTTATGTGCAATGCATATAGCTTTATGTGAATGTTTTGGGGTAGTTGGAGAAGGATCTTCTACTCTTTAAGGAGTTATTGTGTAACTTATCGTTCTTTTAGATACAAGATATTGGCTCATAACATCATTATTAATAAAGTTTTATTAGAGAAGAGAATCTAGAAAGTGAGTTTAAAAAATAAAAATAAAAAATTTAACAACTACATGTTAGATAATTTTCCATCAAAGACTACTAATGAAGCTCCTTATGCATTGGTGAATACAAAATCATCAAAAATCAACATTGCAACTCAACTATTTCCTAAAAAAAAATAAAGTAGAGATTTAAGAAGATGGAAACTATAATCTTATCATCTAAGAGGTTTAGAAAGAAGAATCCAACTCAAATGCATTAAACCTTTTTCAATACAACAATATTGTTCAAAGTTTAGAACATCATATTGTTGTGGTCTTCAACCATATCAAATCTAAGGCAAAAGTTACCCTAAAAATGTTCATTTCTAATGAATAATATTTTCCTCACCCATGCTTTGGGACAAAGTACTTTTAAGTAGAAAGGACATGTAATGTATTCAAGTTATATTACCTATAATGAGGTATAATCATTTATATTGTAATTGTCATCTAAAACAATGTTAATTGTCATACAAAATAATTTTTTAAATTGTGATTAAGTAATGTTTTTTACTAAAGAATATGACTTATAACCTTCTACATATAAATATATATATAAATCCATTGTATTCATTTAATCATCTAATCTTTACATGCCAGCTTTTTTTTTTAAATAATAATAATAAATAACTCATTATTTGAAGGTGAGTCAAAGTTAAATACGCTACTTCAAATAACCTATTACCACCTTTTCAATAAAACAAAAGTTCCAAACTTCAACTATCCAATAGTTATCATCGTGCCATTTGACAACCAATACAAAGTCTAATAAAAAGGGAACATCTAAAGTCACCAAGACATGACCAAAATATAAATACCCACAAAAAGATGCCAGCTCACAAAACTGAGAACAAGAACCTGTCCAGATTCATACTACTTAGAAAAAGACAAAGAAAACCTATAGACAGTAGCCTATCACATAGCAGGATGAGTTAGAAAGCATGAACAAAGCTATCCACATAAACTGTGAGACCAGAAATAGGCTTTCCCACAATAGTTTATTTTGACAAGTTTACTTGTGATGACATCCACTAAAGTGGAAAAAGATTTATTGAGTATTTGCACAAGCTTTGGAGTGACTTAAAAAGTGGACAAACTCAACTTAAATTGTAAGTGTACTTTAATTTCACAAAAAATATGCATTGTAATTTTTTAAAAATTAAATATCTAAGATTGTTTACAAATGTCCAAAGTAATTGCGTCAAAAAAACAAAAACACATTTTCAATATAAATAAAAATAAAACTTAAAAATATATACATTAGAAAAATAATTGAATTTCAATATAAATAAAAATAAAATGTAAAAAATATGCATTTAAAAAATAGCTGCAATTAAAATTCTATGCCATTTTTTTCCCTGGAAAAAGAGGCTTAATTTTATTTAAGCCAAGGCTAGCAAAATTACATTTTGTAGATGCAAATGAATTACAAGCAATCAGCTCCAGTGCCTTAGGGCACGGTCACAATTAGCACACCGTCACAAAAGAGACCAAGGTCTGTGAAAAAAGAAAAAGAAAAAAACTATATTACATCATAGGACATAGTAATCAAGGGTTAAAATATGTCTCTATTTCCTTTTTTTTCCCATCTTCTTTGATTTCACTTCAGTCCATCCTTCCTTCGATGAGGCAGCTACAATCAATTGTTTACCTGCCATCTCCCCTAGTTGTTGAACAGTAACTTGTTCCTTATCAGAATCTGAACTTCCTGTTTCATGTGCACGCTTTAGTCCACTTAAAGAAACATCCACAGGATTCACAAAATTTGTTAGTGTTTCCGCATCATAGTTTTTTTTTTCTAATGTTTGTGCATCCACTAATTCAGATTTCATCACATTTTCCTCATTTTTCTGTATATCTAGTTGTTCTTCATCTTCACTCTCCTCGTCTCCATCTAGAGACGGAACATAATCTGTTTGCCAATTTTTACGGTTAGTAGTCTACCCCTTTTTCTTCTTTGACAAACTTTTTAGGAAGAGGGCATGAGTCTTGGAGGTGACTCGTCAAAAGACAGAATCTACACCTAAAAGCAGTATTTTCATAGTCCAAACTCTGAATCCAATTGAAAGATTCATGTTTCCGCTATAATCTATCAAGGAGACCTTTGTTGAGGTCTATCTCCACACATATTCTTGCATAAGTAAATACCCCCTGTTCTTTCCTGTCGCTATCACTTTTGATAAATCTCCCAAGAAGATTGCCAATGTCTTCCAATACTAAATGATGCCAGAATGGTAGAGGTCAATTTGGCAACCTCACCCATACTGGCATCTTGGTTACCACCATGGAGTTTACCTCAAACTCAGGAAACCAAGGGGTTATGAAGAACCCAACTCTCCCCCAAAACCAAGGTCCCTGCACTAACATCTTTTGATAATCTTCCTGGGATTCGAACTAAACTACAAAGAAACCCTTGGAACATAAGAGGATTTCACAATTTGTTGTCCAATTTGTGTAAATCCATTGATGAAGATCAAAAGATCTGGGCCAAAACCCATTAAAACGACAAATGACAGCTACAGATTGTAGCGTACTAAAAAGTTGTTTTACCTGTGGATTCTTGATCTCTAGGGTTGGTGTGGATTCCAACTTTTCCACAAAATACGGATTGTTCTGGGAAGAAAATGAGGCGGTTGTCTGGGGTCCCTTAGGCCAAGCTACTTCCTTATAAGACGAAGGACCAAAGGGTCGTCTTTTTCCTTCTGCTCCCCACGCAGACGATGCATCAAAAAAATAGTTGAGTTCTTGGAAATCTGATAATCTGTCAGCTTAGAATCTTCTTGCAACACTTTACCTTCATGAAGAAAGAAAAAAGAGGTTATAGGAAAACCCTCTCTTCGCCCTAGATCAGCTTTTAGAGTCTCCACTGATTTAGAACCATGAACCCACACCAAAATTGACTTCCCAGAGGACAATTTAATAAAAATTGAAAACTTGTCTATGTCTGCCCTGACTCCAGATTCAGAGGAGATATTGGAAAAAAAACAGGGCACCACCACCCGTATATGGGAAAAGAAAGAGAAAGTACTATATCTGTTGAAATCTGAACCTCGAGGTAGCTATTATGGACCAGCAAAACAGCCTCCATTCCTATTCTCGCCGCATGCTTCAGATCTGCCGGTTGTTGTGTTGTCTGATCTAGGGCAATACAAAGAGACAAAGGGCTCGTTGTGTACTGTAGGGCAAGAGGAACTAGCGACGGCACAGTCTAATGCGTGCAAGTGGCTACCCTCTTGTGTTTTCGAGCTTCCAAAGCCAGCCTGGATAGAAACACCAAATCCCTGGAATGGGTTGTTCTCCCTACCTGCGCCCACGCATCTCCCATGCACCCCTGTTGTAGGATAAAAAATGGGTGAGCCCCGACCATTGCTAGGGTTCAAGTGCTCCACATTCCAGCGATCTTCTGTCGAGTATCAATACAACTTAATCCTCAAAATTCTACACTACGTATAGAAGATAATAAAAAAATTTAAATAAAATTGAACAAATTAAGATAAAAAATATTTAAATAAAATTGACCAAATTGAAATTACATTGTTTGTATAAATAATTATACTTACTATAAACCAATAATATTTATAGAGTGGATATCTAATTAAGATATCTTAAAAGTACTTTCAAATAAATTTATAAAGTAAAATATCTTATAAATATTTTCAAATAAAAACCTTGGAATAGAAAAATATTCAAATAAAAATCTCAAATTATAAGAAAAGATTTATTTTTTGTAAGATAAACTATTGTATTAAACAAAAACATAAATATACAAAAAATTGGTTAACAAGTAGGTCATTTCAGAAAAGAGCCAACAAAAGCTTACTAGTTATGACTATCATATGTTTAATATAAATGTAAATAGAAATTTTAATAGTAACCTCCTTAATCCTAACCTATTGTATTAAACAAAAACATAAATATACAAAAAAATTGGTTAACAAGTAGGTCATTTCAGAAAAGAGCCAACAAAAGCTTACTAGTTATGACTATCATATGTTTAACCTATTGTAAGATAAACTATTGTATTAAACAAAAACATAAATATACAAAAAATTGGTTAACAAGTAGGTCATTTCAGAAAAGAGCCAACAAAAGCTTACTAGTTATGACTATCATATGTTTAATATAAATTTTAATAGTAACCTCCTTAATCCTAACCTAACCTTACCTTACCATTAAGGCAGCGTATATTATAAAGACTTTTAACATATACCCTAAACCTCTAAACATAACAAAACAAACTTGAACAATACTAAAGTTAAGGAGAACGTTCATCATCATTGGAAATTAAGATAAAAGGAACCTATTGCACTAAGATAGAGGGAATGTCCCCAACTTTAGCAACATTTTTGCAAATTCAACTTGAACAATACTAAAGTTAAGAAGAACGTTCATCATCATTGGAACTTAAGATAAAAGGAACCTATTGCACTAAGATAGAGGGAATGTCCCCAACTTTAGCAACATTTTTGCAAATTCAAATTTTGTAATAACATTTGCAATCAGGTTAATATTGGAGCTCGTCTATTATATAGAAAAATATTTTTGTTTCTCCTTGTGGTGTAGCACAGATTTTCCTAGCAAAGATTTGAGTTTCCAATATATCTAAACTATATGAATATATTTTTGGTGTCCTTGAAGTCTAAATATCAAGAATCTAAGCCCATCACATGTCATCCTCATTAGAGGAATTTTGGGGTCTAAAATGGGCCTCCTAAGGAAAATAATAAAATAATAGTTAAAATATTAAAATAATATTAATTAATTTTGGAGGAAGAAAGAAAAAAACTACTTTTGTGTTCGTATTTTCGACATATATCCCTGTGTTTTTACTCAAATTTCGATCGGGAGGGCTCGTTAGATGCGGAATTTGATTCCGCATCCAACGAGTACCCACACTGCATACTTTTGATGGACCCCGCTACCCCAAAAACAAGAAATACCTGAAAAAATGTGATGATAATGTCATCATCACATTTTTTTTTCAATTATTTCTTGTTTTTGGGGTAGCGAAGTCCGTCAAAAGTATGCAGTGTGGGTACTCGTTGGATGTAGAATCAAATTCCGCATCCAACGAGCTCTCTCGATCGAAATTTGAGTAAAAACACAATGAGATATATCGAAAATACGAACAAAAAAAGTAGTTTTTTTTAATGACAAATATGTCAATTCAATCATTATAGTTGACTTATTTTATTGAAATTATATTGGTTCTTGAATTCCAACTCACAAAAACTTATTTTGGCACATTTTCTTATAAGGCCCATTTTAGACCCCAAATTTCCTCTAATGACCCATCAACTCTCAATCATGGTTGACCTAATCTTCAACTATGTTGATTGCTTGTTGTATGCAGAGCAAAGTATGCCTTTAATATTGTGAGGCCAAGGCATGTGCTTCTTGCAATATTCACGTATGGTGGCTAAACCCACACCCACACCCCCATTGGATCCCTTAGCGCATATAACTTCTTATCTTACTAACCAGCCCTCAAGAGTCAACTTTCTAGTGCCTTTAATATTTGGCTTGTTGTCAACCCTGAAGAATTGTAGCTACAAGGTTACCCACGGTTTATCCTTGTTGCACTTGCACTTAACCAAGAATGTTTATACTACAATGTAATCCAAGCTTCTCACAACACATAAATTTCCAAGTCCATGAGGTAAGGATCAAAGCTCTAAAAAATTGCACAAATGCATTGTCCACAACCCCTCCTATATCCCCATGTTTTCAGCTCTAGTTGTGTTTTGAGGTCAACAAGCTTTGGCTCTCAACTAGGCCATCATAATTAGAAACTTTTGTGTCTTCCATGAAACCCCCATTGTACTTCAAAGACTTTTGCAACAAAAAATCCATCTTATCATAGTAAAGGCTCATGATAAGTTGTTCTTCACAAGGACAAGGCCTCACTCGCCACAAAGTTTAAATGACTCATCATCTCAACAAATTACCAAATGTCCAACATGAGTATGGTCTATCTTGTTCTTGTTTAACCATGTATGTGCAAACCAAGAGCTTTACCCCGTCTTCATGCCATTAATCATCCATGAAGTCACTTCCTCTTATAGCACCACCAAATCAAGGAAATTCAAATAAAAATTCAATTCCTTTGACAAGTACTATTTTAACTAAAAACAAGTAAAAATCATATACAAAGTATTTTGTTATTGTAAAACAATAAAATGAATTCATCTTTTTCTCTAAACTATTGGTTTTCATCTTTTTATTTTGTTTTTAAATAAAATAAACACACACATATATTTAGGTTACTTTAAAGACATTAAAAATGAAATAAACAATTAAATTAATTGTAAAACAATAAAATGAATTCATCTTTCTTTCCATATAAATCTTCCTCCCTACTAAAGATTTGAAAATACAACTTTTTACTTATTACAGTATAAATATATTTTGTGAATGGATTGACTTAATTTTCAAAACACACTTTCATAATCAAATTTAAAACTGAATGTTTAATGAAATTGATTAATTTATAGCATAAATAACACTAATTAAATAAGAAAAGTTAATTAAATTATTGATTAATTTTTTAACAGGTACTAGTAACAGAATGTTAAATGCTTAATTGTTTATGGATGAAAAAAATATTTTGTTAATAATATATTATGAAAAAACTTCATTTATGAGTACAATGATAAATAACAAAACAGATGGAGATATAGTTTATTTATGAGTACAACGATAAAATAACAATACAGATGGAGATCCAGAATTTTTAAACGGGTTCTTGGATGAAAAAGTATTTTGTTAATAATACATTTTCTCCACATTAACAAAATAAGAATACTCATAAGAATACTCCTCGTAACCATAAAATTAAGATGAAAAATGAACTTTATTTATTAGTATAATTGTAAGTAACAATAAAAATGAATAAACTTCATTTATTAGTAATTATAAGTAACAATAAAAATGAAGATATAATAAAGATGAAGATATAAAAAAAATTCTTCGAGCCCTTGTTTGAAGATCTTTATAAAAATCATTCTAACAACATATTTTTTAAGGTCACCGCCAGGCGAGACACCAAATTGGTGTATGAGACCCCTTTGTTTGTGGGACAAAGGACCCTGCCCTACACTACCCCTCTAGATTTGAACCCGTGACCTCCTAAGAAGAAACACATGCTCTTAACCATTAGGCCCACTCATTAAACAAAGTACCAATATAGTCAGAAAAAGTAACCTTCCCTTTTTAAGTACAAATTTGAAAAACAAATAACTTGCCCGAGTAGGATCCGTACCAAGTAAGATTTCAAATGAGGTTCTTGCCTTACATTTATATTTCTAATGAAATTAACATTACATGGACCCCGGACTATTGAGAAATGATGACTTTCAATCTCACCTATCTTTCATTGGAAAAATGAAGTCTTAAAATATCAAAATAGCAATAGTAGATAGCAAAGTTAATTTCTCAGATCCCGGCAGCTTCCTTCATCTCTTGGAAACAGTTAACAAAGCACTTGGAGAGCAGGCCTGCATCTACATATCCTTTTGCAGCTATGACCTGCATTCTCAAGCTACCCATGTAGCTAGTACTCGTCACAAGAAGGGCCTGCCGTGTTCCAACTCGAATTGTTAAATGAAATTCACAATTTTATGATGCGATTCACACAAAAAATAAAAGAGAGAAGGTAAAATCGAACCTGAGGTACACCGGATACCGAGAAATATAAAGTTTTAATTGTATTTCCAGCGATAGATATCTTTTCACCCGGGCCTGCCATATTTGTAACTGCAAGCGTCGTGTTTGCCAGGGTTGTGTACATGCATTTAGCAGATGCCTGTTACAAGAATCCATATCACAATTAACCACCGGACCTCAGTTTTCTTCGGTCATCTCTCCTTCCAAAATAATAATAATTGATGTACTCATGTATTACCTGTGGGCCTTTTAATTTTGTCACATAACCCAGGGCTTTACCAATTATGAAGACTGCAAACGACATTTTCTTTCGATCTATATTCCTCTTAACCCTGCGAAGAATGTCTAGAGGATTATCCAACATCTCCAAGGGTATCCCAACATGTAAAAACCCAAAACGGTTTCCCCAAGGTGCTTCGCTGTTGGGTTTAAGCATCTGCTTCATGTCCTGCACATTTCCATGTGTTACCAGCTAAATTCATTTGAACAAGAAAACAACCATACAGCCATTCGAACTGCAACAGGTTTACGAAATCATACCTTGGGGCCAGACCTAGCTCTCGTGTTCATCAAGACTAACGCCGTTAATCTCAAGTTTTCTAATGCCCCAACACTCTTCTCATCTGCATTCAAAATCTTAAACTATGAGCAGAAAGAAAAAAAACTATTATGAGAAAGAAAAAGGATTAATGATTTGGTGGAGGGACGACCAAGAGTGATCCTCAGGTAGCGTTGAAGTCCATAGAATACCACGCCCATTAACACGTCATTCACTGTCTGTAAAACAAAGCAGAGTTCACCAAACCTAAACCTAAATCGATTAAGCAAAAAGTTTCAGAAAGTAACAGTATACTGATAAAGTACATACCCCTCCAACAGAATTTTTGATGTGTTGAATATCTTCCATTTTGAAAGTGGCAGAAGACATGACTTTAGGTATCCACTCCACTCCAGGAGGCCCCCGAATAGGCAACTCGCTATCGTCCATCCATTTCAATCTCAATATACTGCTGATAAAATCGTGCAGTGTGCACCAAATTATAAGCACAACAGTAAACAGCCGCTGGCATACATTATAAACAGTGAACCAATGAATTTGGGATTTCTGAGATTCTGTCAAGAGCTGTGTACATTCAGAAGTAGGGAGGCTCATGGGATTATCAGCCCTAGTAGAGCAGGCCAGCAATAAAGACATGAGGGAAGCTCCATCTCCAAGATTATGATGCAGGTTAATGATAACTGTGGCTGATGCCGTGCTGGTCTTGTAGTTGAGAAAATGAAACTCCCAGAGAGGACGAGAAGGAGGAAGCCGCCTGAGGTGCATATCAGAAATATAGTCGTTGACAAGCTCATTGTACTCTTCAAGTCCGGGAGGAAAGTTGGGAACAAAAACATGATCATTCACATTCACTTCTGTTTTCTTCCACTGGGCCGCTCCCTTGTCATCCTTTGCCTGCAACCACATGAAAATCCTCCTACTTAGGTCATAGTAAAATTTCAACAGCGATAAGTCTGCATTCACAAATCCTCCATTAATATCAAAAAGTTGATTAAATGATATACCATGATGCATGAGAATCGTGGATTTTGAGGCAAGAGTATATCCCGGATGGCTTGCTTGGCGTGTGAGACGTCGATGGGTTGATCGAACTCACAGATGGCATGCACACAGAGTGAAAATTCTGCAGTGTTGAAAATATGGCCAGTGGGACTCACAGGAGGTGTTGAATCGCAATGCACCGCCTCGGATTCACCGTGAGATCCCATGGCTACCGGCTGATATGAATTGGGTTAACGGACAGGTGGGTGGGTCGGAGAAGAAACGGAGGCAACGTGCAGTCTCAACGTCAAGGCTGGGCAGAAATACCTCAATGCACCGCCTCGGATTCACCGTGAGATCCCATGGCTACCGGCTGATATGAATTGGGTTAACGGACAGGTGGGTGGGTCGGAGAAGAAACGGAGGCAACGTGCAGTCTCAACGTCAAGGCTGGGCAGAAATGGGTTGGATGGATGAAATTTATAGGACGCCTGCATGGAAGATATTTCATAATTACGAACCATGAGTGTGATTGGATGAACTTATTTCGTGATAACATGAACGGAGCCGTCTAATTAGGGACGATTTTGATTTTTGGTATCATGTTTTCTTGGAATTCTGTCAATTTAATCCATAAAATTTGTCTTTTTTGGTTGCTTATTGGAGGATTTTAAGCATAGAAATAGAATTAGGTGATACCAAAAACTCTCAACATCCACACTTTTACATTCTATAAGATTTAGTCACCCATTTTGAAAATTCAATAAAAAGTTGGGAAATAGTCCTGTTTAGACAACTCTAACAAGAACCATTAATATTAACTCCGAGGCACGGCCATTACGAGAATTTACTGGGTGGCAATTATGGACACTATCTTGAGAAAGGCTATAAAGACTGCAACAATTAATAACAGGAGATATAAAACGTAACTGGTGCAGATACTGAGCCGGGATGACTTTTTTTGATCTGACACTGACTGGTTGCCATCTTTTGATCTGATACAGAGATTCAGGTAGTAGTTGGAGACTTCAATTCGACCATGCAATGCCTTGTCTTGTTGCGTGTGCTAAGGAAATTATAAGGATGGATGAAGTTTATTATCCTCTGAAAGAGTGAAAGGGTACTGTGTACGGCTCTGCATATATTTAATGGGAATGGGATAAATGGCATTACAGATCTTCAAATCAATTTATTCAACGAGAGAAGACAAATATTACGATCCCAATAATTAATGGTCCGTTGAATTTCTTGACACATATAGGACGATTTGAGTGCTTCGAATAGCACATCAAGCTTACCCACAAACACTGGACACACTTATCCAGGTTTTAAAACCCTGTCATATCAAAATTCAATAGTAAGCCTTTATGGCAAGTATTTTCGTGTACAATTTGTATTTTGAATTCGGAGGCTTTGGTAGATAAACCCAATTTTGGGCTTTGTTAGTATTTGCATGCTAAGTAGATATAACTATGCTTTTTTGAGTTGATATTGACATAATAGAAGTCAAGAAAATGTACAGTTAAGGAAATTTGATGACAATAACATGATACTTTCTTTGACATTTGTCTTTTTTTACACTTCATCAATGAGTTCTTTCCATGCACATTTACATGTACTCATAGTGACATCTCTTTTTTTTTCGGTGGAAAAAATACATTCCTTGGTATTCAATGAATCAAAGGAACTTTTTACATCTTCAAGAAAATCAGACATATATACTGTACAGTACAGCAATAGTGATAACAGTCCTATCATGGACAGTGCAGCAAAAAACAGTCATATCCAGACAAATATACAACATAAAATACAAGTAAATACCCACAGAATATCATACCCAAAGCACTTTGAGTTCACTACAATGAAAACCAGGGATCAAGATTGAAGGGCTGGTCTTAATTTCATATAGAAGGTTATATATTCACGCAGCCCTTCATTGATGAAGGGCTTTCAAAAAGCTCACATTTCAAATGACAGTAATAAATTAATTGCACATTTCATTTACTTGATAACAAAAATTAAAAACAAAAAATTAAATTGCAAAATGGGATTTGTAAAATTGCACAAGTGAATGTATATCCCTGCCTACATTGTGTTCAATCTATTTGATTGGGGAATAAGTCTACAATTTCTCAGACGCTTCAAGGTTTATAATCAAAAAGGAACTCAGACAGATGGTCAAGCCGGATAGTACAATCTATGGCTTTAAATTTGGAAGTATGGATTGAGGATGAAAAAACGTGCTCACTTAAGAGAGCATTCTTGATGGCGTTGAAGGAATTCAAAACAAGAGGCAGCCTATGCTATAACTCTGAAGCTTCAGTCATAAAATAAAATCTATAGGGGAAGCAGAAGCAACCAAAGATGAATGTTTTGAGATTACTGAGAAATTGATAAACTATCAAAAAGATGCAGACCAATAAAATCTATAGGGGAAGCAGAAGCAACCAAAGCTGAATGTTTTGAGATTACTGAGAAATTGATAAACTATCAAAAAGATGCAGACCTGAAGAATAAACAATGGAGGTTTTTGCACAGTCATCATCTGAAAGTTTCACAGGGCCAATTCAGAGAATTATCCTCTGACAAATATAAAACTAAAGTCTTCAAAAAGTAATAGGTTGTCAACTAATTAACTTGTGCTTGAATGCATGCACATCTCCGCCTTACAGTAACAGGAAAGACAAATTTATATAAAATTACCTTGGCTGCCGGAGTTAGCCAATGAATCTAACGAGTTCTTCCTCAGCCGTTCATTGTGTCCCGCCAACCTTCTCCTGCAACTTCTCTTTGCGTCGTCAAATTCTGTAATGCCATGGAATCTAGATAGGCACCACAACATTCAATTATTCATGTGTATTATCAAATTATATACTTAATATGTATAGATCCATGTTGACCTACTTAGAAAAAAACACAGTGAGGTGCAACCGTCTCCTGGTTAGTTACCTGCTACACTGCTGACAGAAGCGTTGCTCGGTACCAAGAACAATGACTTTGGGGGCTTTGGAATGCATTTCACAGACTTTATGTCTCTTGTGATATTCTTTTGCATTTGCCAACACTACGTTGCATCCTTTCACTTGACAATGGGGAGGTTGCGCGGTCGAAGCCAGCAAAGCCCTCGGCTTCTTATAAACGTAATCGCCAGCACTATTACCAGTGACTGGATTAATTACCTTAGCCGGATTCGCAGCATCTCCAAAATGCTGCCGCTTTCTTAGCTTAAGGCACATTAAGGAATCCCCTTGAACATCCTTGATGACATTAATGTTATCTCTCATGGGACCCTCATTAGCACTCTAATAATTGTCATTCCTCCCGAGTCCCACCCAAGCCAACTACCACCATGTTTCTCTGACCAGAATGGCTATACTCGGAACCCCCAAGAAAATTACCACCATTTGCAACCCCTTCTACAAGCCAACCCTTCAATGATCCATTGCCTTCGCTTTTCACAGAACCCTCAGCCAAAGGATTCTGATGAATCTTGACATCCAGAGGAAACTGTGCCTTATGATTGCCTGAAAAACTCCTGTCGTTGATGACTTCAGTAAAATTACCAGCAGCCATGAGAGGCTCAGACAGGGGCGAGGACTCATGAACCATGGTCGTCCCACGGAATAACTCCTTCCCAATATTATAACCCTCTTCTGAACAAACCCATTCAGCCATGGGTAATCTCTCATACCTATCCCCGGCCGTACTGTAAAGCCCTGTGCAACCTTCCCAGTCCCAAGGACTCTTTAAATGCCAATCCTGCATCTTAGAGGGCTAGCAATGATCATGGCTGCTGCTGCTTTGCCATGGAATTTGAGTCAATATACTTAAAAATGACTTCTTCACAAGACCAAAACTAATCCAAGGAAAAATACAGATACACTTTCAGGCTCTTTTCACATGATGAATATTACCAAATCCAGTGATCCCACATTTGCTTCGATTTCCAAATCCGGGATGATTAAAATACTAACCTTGTTTTCTAAACAAAACTTCCATAAGAGCAATACTCCCCAGAGCCTCGTCCAACAGACCCGCATCAGAGAGCCCCTGAATCAAACTGATGTAGATCTGGGGCCATCCCCTTCTCAACCATGAAAATCTACATATCTATGGAAAAATCGAGCTCGCCCATTTTACAGAGCCCGCCCATTTTACAATCCCATCAGTCAAAGAAAAGAAATATCTTTGAGGCTGGTACAGGTCGAAATCACAAAAATTGTTGATGGGCAATTTTTATCTTAGCCCTTCTAATGTAATTTTAATTTAAAATCTCCATTTTTTATTAAAATGACAAAAATTAAAAACCCCATTTTAAATGACGTGCAAATTTTAAATTCCCCTTCACTGACGGCCTAGGAGCACTTTGAAGGGCATTGACGGCTTGAATTTTGATCCCTGATGAGAACCCCCTCATAGGAAGGCTATCAAATACAGTCATCTATGTTCCTAAAGAAAATAACAGGAACTAGCAATCTGATCCAAGGAGGGGGTGAGTCTCTAGTAATCAATAATAGTTGCTCAACAAAACCTGAAAGTATCTCAATGAATCTGGTGAGATCAACTGTAATAGAATGAGCATATTCTAAAAGAGTTGTGATGAGCTTTCCCCAATAATCTCATTTCCAAAATATTCAGTAAGTAAGAGATGTCTCGGTGCCAAGTGCAATCCCTCCTTTGATAAGATGCCTGCCCTCCTGTTATGTTCCCTATAAAAATGACTGAGATCCACCCACATGAAGGAGGACATGAGAATCCTAGTGTTGAGGCACCAGGCCTCAAGATTCACCATATCCAGGGTAGATTCCATTTTAGCCCAATTTATAATCACAGAGGAGTCGCCAAAGATATGTAGGTAAGGTAACCCAATATCCTTTGCGACTCGTAGTGATGCCCAAAGTGCTAAGAGCTCGGCTCTAGTATTGGTACATCTGCCACATCCGAGCTTGAAGGCAAGAAGGTGAATTTCATTCAGCCTGAGACAGAATCCCGCACCCCCCAAATTTTTTGCAGCCGCACCATCAAAAAAGATCATAGGGTACACCGAAGTAGGAGACTTCCCAATGTTCCTAATTCTGTGCTTATGTATCAGAGGAGGCTTAAAGGTCAAAAAATCATCATAAATGAAATATAACAGTCTGTCAAAGTGGGCTCCTGATCATCAAAATATAAACGGTTCCTAGCCTTCCAAATATTCCAAATGATGAAAAAAGGCATATACAGTAAATACCCCTTCCGAACTAGCCAACAGGTTAAATTTTCCTGAAAAGTAGGGGCACTCCAGTCCAAGTGCACATTTAAAATGCAGCTAAGGCCTCCAATTACCTCCTTCAGAAACCGACAACTGACAAAAAGATGTTCAACCGACTCTGCCTCCTCTTTGCAGACACAACATCTATTTGGACCGCACCATCCTTTCTTGCTTAAAGTATCCCAAGTGTTTATTTTTTTATTGCACGAGAGCCACGCAAAACATTTGATCTTAAGGGGGAAGTTAAAGAACCAAATCTTCATCATAATGTCATTTTCCAGCACAGATTTGTGATTTGTGACAATTAAATCATAGGCTTTCCTAGTTGTCACCATACCCCTCTGTTCATCATACATCCATAACAGTCTGTCCTCCGAAGGACCAATCCTAATACCCCTATGTGATAGTCTAGTAATATATGAGGACCACTGTTTAGCCCATACTCCTCCCAATAGCAGATCCGAGGCAGAGTACCATACAGTCCCATCCAAACCACAGCCTTCCAGATTATGTGCATGTGCCAGATGAGTGATACCCAGGTCAGTGAGATAATCCCGAAGCTCCTCGGATAGGATATACTGTGAGTTGAGCCCAGCAATGGGATCAATGCCCACTCTGATTTTTAATCCATTTCCCACCTTCCATCCCAGCTGACAGGTAATCCACTCAATAATTCTGATAAACCCATTCCAAAAATAAGAAGTACCAACAATACTAAAGGACCGGCCACGAATCCAGACATCCAGAGGTCTGTTCTTTAAGTATTTATGGGCAATGATCCTGCTCCAGGTCCCAGTACTAGTAAGAAGATGCCACAAGCTCTTGAGTCTTAGAGAGATACCAAACCATTCCAGGTTCTTAATGTCCCAGCCACCAAATTCAATAGGAAGAGCAAGAGTTTCCCAGTTGACCAGATGGGATAAACTGTGTCCGGCAGAGGATCCCCAAAGAAAGTTATAAATGAGTTTACGCAAAGTATTAAGAATGGATTTGGGACATCGTGCCAATGCAAACTAATAGACAGCCAAACCAGTTAGTACAGCTCTGATAAGGACCACTCTACCGCCAAGAGATAGATACTTGTAAGTCCAATTTTTAATCTTTCTTTCAAATAAATGGATAAGCCAGTTCCAATCATAAGTATGGTATCCCAACGGTTTAAGATTGAAGCCCAAGTACTTAAAACCCACAGTGATAGGATCCATCTTAAAAGGAAAGAGTACAACAAGTTCCTCCCTGAACCCAGAGTCTACATTCTGGTAGAGAAAAGAAGACTTTATAGGGCTAACAGACATCCCAGATACCCCACAAAACAAATCCAGTGCTTCTTTACAGACCCTCCATTCTTCAATAGTGCCAGCCCCAATAAGAATAACATCATCTACAAAAAACAGGTGCGATAAAGACAGGTTGGCCAAATATTGAAACCCCATGATCTTCCCAAGAAGTTGTGCATCCAAGATGATGCGGCTGAGTCCCTCCATAATCAAGATAAATAAGAGAGGGGATAGGGGACAGCCTTGTCGCAGCCCTCTGGATACAGAAAAGAAATCAAAGGAAGTCCCATTTACCAAAACAGCTAGACAGGAGCCCGTAACACATCCCATAATCCAATTTACACCCATAAGAGGAATACCAATCTGTATGAGCAGCAACCTGATGAAAGTCCAGTTTGCTCTATCAAAAGCTTTTACAAGGTCCAATTTTAGTACCAATGAGTTAGAATTTTTTGTCTTGATCAAGTGCAGAAGTTCCTGGGTTATACCCACCGGTTCAGTAATCTGTCTATCCTTGAGAAAACCAAACTGATTAGCAGACAGAGAGAGGTTCAATATAGGCTTAAGTCTGATAGCCACAATCTTTGAAATAATCTTGTAGACCAGATTACATAAGGAGATCGGCCGGAAATCATCAAAAGTTAAAGGCTTTTCACATTTTGGAATCAGTGTAAAAAAGGTAGAGTTCCAAGCACCCATGACTCTACCAAATAGTCTGGCTTGTTCCACAGCTTTAACCAGTTCCTCCCCCACCAGGTCATAAAAGGCTAGAAAAAATTCAACGGGCCATCCATCCGGTCCAGGACTCTTGTCCTTTTTAAACCCCCTGAGCACAGCTTCAACCTCCGGGCCAGAGATGGGCTGGAGGAAACAATTTATATCATCATCCGTAGTCATATGAGGAAAGAGTCTGACCACCTTCAGTTGTTCAGAAATATCTGAGGACATCTCATCACAAAAAAGTTTACTGAAGTGTTCTACACCAAGAGCCTTCAGTTCCAAGTCCTCCGATACAGAAATACCATCCTGGCCATTAAGTGACCAAATGGTATTAGTGTTCCTTCTGGAAGAAGCAAAATGGTGGAAAAACTTCGTATTAGCATCCCCCTCCTTTAACCACAGCGCTCTACTCTTCAACCTCAGAGTCGTGAGCTTGTGGGCCCAGTACTTATTCTTTTTTTCCTGAAGTGCATCCCATTTAAGTTTGTTAGATACCGATAAAATACCTAAACCCTCCAATAATAGGTCAGAGATGCCTTTATTAATATCCAAAATCTGCTGCCTCGACCTTTCAATATTCTTGGATTTTTCCCATTTCTTCACAGAGCTTTTAAGTCTACTTAACTTGTGGGTAAATAAATCCATGTGGCTGCGATCTGTAGAATCTAGTGTATCATTCCAGGAGGACCAGACCAATTGCTTGAAACCCTCCTCCATCAGCCAAGCTCTATTCAATTTGAAAGGCCTGCAAGGTACATGGCTGAACGGGCCCCATTCCAAACATATAGGATAATGATCTGATACATCAGATGGGTAAGCCCAGGATCTGTAAGAGGAGAAGGAAGGAAAGAGAGACTCTGATACCAAAAATCTGTCCAGTCTCTTGCAAATGCCCTCATCCCCAGATCGACCGTTCTTCCATGTGGGGGTACAAGGGTCCATCGAAAGATCCACCAGCATATTACCAGAAATAAGCTGGGAAAAATAAAAAGCCAAAGGATCCAACCTAGCTTTAAGCCCCCATACTTCAAAAGATGATAAAGTGAAATTGAGATCCCTAGCCAGAAGTAAGTTAGGCAATCCCAGCAACCCACCAGACACCAGGTTGTTCCAATAGCTATTACGATGTGCATAGGGGCCGTAACAGTTAATCACGGTAAAGGGCTCAGCCATGCCTTTAAAAGAAGCTTTAAGTACAATACCATCCAGTGATGAAAAAGCTTTGCAGCAAACCAAGTGAGGGTCCCAACCCGCAAGAAGACCTCCAAAGAGACCACAAGCATCAAATGCACAAAATTCCCAACCAGGCTTGAGTTTGGAGAACAAGTAAAGTGCATGTGCATGACTGCACATAGTTTCCTGGAAAAAGATTAGATCAAGTCTAAGATCAGATAATAACAAACCGAGGGATTTTTGTTTGGCCACCCCCCCAAAACCACGAATATTCATAGATAAAATCTTCATGGGGAAGAGGGTTCCACAGGTGTACATGCTCTAAGTACCTGAGGGGGGGCAGGCGAGGAAGAGGAGAGTCGGGCTGCCTGCTTTAAACGAGTCAAGAGAGGAGTGAAGGATTTTGTATCCCCAGTGCCCTCCCGCTGGGCCTTCCAGGATTTTCTGATGGTCACATCCTTAAATCTGATAGAGTCCTGTTATAGCGGATTTCACCACACTAGGTGAATCACACATTGTATGGCCTTCCCTTGTCCCGCTGCAGACTCATTACCCCCTTTGGACCACTTTATATCTTTTGATGTTACCTTGATCATCCCCAAAAAACATTATAATAGTGATATACGCGGCTTTTTCCCCGATAACCGCGTACATACGCGGATATTCCCTCGATAGTCGTGTACATCGGGATGTGTGCATAAATCCAAATCCTTTTGGACTGTTCCTTGACTTGGATCCGACTCATATGACTCCTGGCCTTCCATATGCCTTGAGATCGCACGGATTCGACCCTTCAGTATCCCTTTGAAGAGCTATATAAGGAACCCCTTGGTACATTGAAAGCATAGGAGAAAGTTGAGAGCATTGAAACTATAGTCCATTGTTGCCAGAACTTTATGCTTGAGTCTGCATCCCTTTGTCCCTTGGAGCACTTTTGTGTTCTTCCCAAGTTTGCCCATTGTTAGTAAGCTTGCTATCGAAGTGATGGAGGATTGAGGTGGTGGAGGCCCAAGTGGGGGATTCAGTTTCTCCGNCCAAGGGTAATGTAGAGGGAGATAAAGGAGTATTGTCCATGAAGATAGAAAGAGCAGATAAAAGGGAATGATCCTGAAGAGCAGGTGCTTCAGGAGGAGTGGAAGAAGAGTGTAAAGGAGAAGAATCCGGGAGGGTTGCAGGAGATGGGTGAGAAGGTGGGGAAGTCAGGTCAGATGAAAACTGAGGGAGAGATGGATAGTGTTCCAGGGTAAGGGGAGGGGGTCCATTAACAATAGCGCTAATCAAGTTCACCGCCGAAGTAATATAAGAGTTTTTTGCAACAGCTTCCATGTCTTTGATGTACATCAGTTGACCTTTCGAGAGGTCATCGAAAATGGAGGGAGATGACGAGTGATAGATAAGAGCAGTGGAGTCCTCCAGTACATCAGCACACCGGGTACGAGAATCAAGAACAGGGGGTATCGAAGAAGCCTCCAAGGGAGCAGTAGGCAGGGAACTAGAAACAGGAAAGGTTGAGACCGTAGGTTCAGTAGATCCCTCCAGAGTGGCCGAAGGTAGGAAAGTAGAGTCAGGACAAGGCAAATCAGAGACATGTGCGTGATTAAACCCCTTCTTAAAAGGCTGACCAGAGCGGAAGCTAGGACAAGAATTCCGGAGGTGTCCAGTTTCATGACAGAAAAAGCACCTGAAAGGCATGTTCAAGTAGTCCAATCTCTGAGTAATGATATCCTCCCCACACACAATCTCAATTTTAGGAATAAGTCCCTTGGATATGTCCACCTCAACCAGTATTTTAGCAACTCTTTTATCATAAATAAGGTGGAAATCTTTCTCCAATGCAACAAATCGACCAAGAAGATTTGCCAGGTTAATAAGTACATCCTTATTCCAGAGCGGAAAGGGCAATGCAGGTAGTAAGACCCAGAGATGTCTAACAGCCACCCTCTCAGTCAAAGGATCAAACCCTGAGTGCCACTTTTTCAGAATAACCGAACCCTCATGTATCGGCCAAAGGTTTTCCTGAATGAGTGAAGCATCAGACTCCTTCAAGAAGACAAATACCAACCAGTTGTTTGCCAGTAGGCTGATCGAGGGGACATAGTGTATAATAGGCTTCCAATGAAGGGTTGCCCAGTCAACCCATCCATCTTTTGTCAAAGAGGTATATTCCAATCTACCTATCAACGCCCGCTGACATAGGCTCTCCACCCTATCCATAAATATGTCAAATCCCAGAGCAAATCGGGGCTTATGAGCATATGCCTTGAGGGCCTTTGCCTTACGCTGGGACGCATGGTTAACCCGGCCCATCCCAAGGTAGGTTGATTGGCTTCCCACTGTCGTCCCTCCCATGACCAAGAGCAGGGTAACCAAATACCCGAGGGGCCCCCAAAACCAGACAAGAGAATAAATAACAACCCCAAGTATAAATAGGCCGACAGAGTAGGCCCCAGCTAGATACCCACCCAAGGAGACAGCCAAAAAATATACCCAAACCCCACACTCTTCAGGTAAATAAATACAGTAAAAAATAGATGTTAACCTACACAGCATACATGAGTCTCCCGCCTCAATACCACAGAAAAATATACATAATCACCAATCCCCACCACATGAACTCCAACAGTCAACAGAAGTACAAAAAACAGAGAGTACAGAAGTGTTCCAAAGTAAAAAATATAGTAACAAATAGATGTTAACCTGCACAGCATACTGGATTCTCCCACCTCAATACCATAGAAAAATATACATAATCACCAATCCCCACCACATATACTCCAACAGTCAACAGAAGTACAAAAAATAGAGAAGGCAGAAATATATAAAAGACACAAATTCCCACTTTTTGATGGTTGGCACTAACCCTCATAAGAGGGTGAACTCCATAAATCAAATAAAGAAAATAATGATAAGCAACTCAACCATAGCAGCCACAATAAAAAGTACCCCCCCCCCCGATGACAGAGCAGGATATATAAAACTACTTAATCTGCACAGCATACAAGAGTCTCCCACCTCAATACCACAGAAAAATATACATAAATCACCAATCCCCACCACATGTATTCCAACAGTCAACAGAAGTACAAAAAACATAGAAGGCATAAAAAATATAAAGGACAATAAGCACCTCAACCATAGTAGCCCCAATAAAAAAAGGATAGAGCTACCTGGAGTCAGGTCTTCCTGACCGCAGAGCAGGGAGCCGCCAATGGATAGCACCTACCATCGAAAAGAGCAAGTGTTCCACTCACCAGTCCACATGACGTCGACCATCAGAAATTCTGTCCAATCACACCCTCCACACGCCAGCCAACCTCCACGCAGGCTAGCAGTCCCCCGCACAAGGCCTCATGCTCGACAAACCCCAGAGTGCTTGGTTAACCCAGCCAAGTTAACAGCACATGTAATATACCACCCCCACTAGGGTCTCCAATACATCCCTGCACCAAAGAAACACCGTCCGATCCCAAGATACCAGCCACAGGTCCCCCACAGCAATGGTCCCCTACTGCAATGACCTCCTCCAACTGTATGGCACATCGATGAGTATACCCAGCACGTCGCTCTCAGCTCTTCACAAATTTTCGCATCAATGGTCCCTAATGACGGATTGACAAGATACACCAGTCGAGTTCACCCACAGCCCCAGAAAGGGTTCCAGTGCAGCCAACAGCAACAGCTAACGATAAGGGTTCAGGCGACCAACCCGCGCATGGCGACTACTACCGGTTCCACCACCTTCACATGTATCCCGTAAAACCCCATACAGGAAAAACCCTTTAGCCACAAAAACCGGTACAATCGCATGGGGAATCCACGTCCAAGGAAGCCGCCAACCCGTCCCTCAAATCCCCCCGATGGGTCGCAGTCCCTGCCTAAATCCCAGTGGAGCCCCAACAAAACCCTATAACACCGTAAAGCTTCACAACGAAACGCAGGATCCGGTACCAAAGACCGGCCAAAGACCAGTAAAGCCTGCTACCGACAGCGATCGAGCACGCAAGGGTTATGTGCGACTCCCGACAGTCCAAGCACGAGTGCGAATACAATGATCACGTGATACCTAGAACAGACCCATATATCTGCAGGCCCCAGTGATCACTATTAAGCCACAGGTCTGCCCCCCTTGTGTCACAGGAACCCGCTGTCACCGGTGCAGAAAGTATAAAAATCCTCAACCATTGTGCACCTCAAAACCAGAACCCCCACCCCCTTCAAGGCCTCCAGCACAGTTCAGGTGAGCTCAACGCCCACGAACCCCAGGTGCGTCCTCCAACTGAAACCCTAGTTCCACTTGCCACACCACATAGCTCTCCTATGCTGCCGAAAGTTTTAACAAAAACCCCACTCATAGTGACATCTCATATCAATGTGTATTATTAGCTTACACAAATCTTTTGCTTTGCATCAACAGCCTTCTCACCACTTCATTAAACTATTTTCAACCTCATAAGAGCATTCAAATATGCTCTATCACTTGGACATATCTAGTCATTTTTCCATTAGCTCCTCTAGTAGGGTAGGGTGGGCTCAAGCAACATCACTAAAGCTATAGTTTAGGGCTAGGTGATATTCATAATATTGAAAGCTAAAGCTAATGTAAATCTCTTATATTTTGTTTGGCCTTGTTCTTCAACATGAGGAGCTATGGCATAAGCGCTTCTATCAAGCACTTGTGAATACATAAAACAAAAGCATTGAAAATGTCACCTTGAAAGTAATGAAGGTCAACCTACTTTTGTCACGTCCCCTCCCGCCTCACAGGAGAATGCAACCACTAATCCTGCTCTGATACCATAATGTAGCATCCCCAACGCTCTGATACACCACGATGTCCATGTACCAAGTGCCCATACACCTAACTGAAATGCAGAATAATTTAAAACTTATTATTTATTTCTCTTTAACACAATCGTGGGTCATGTAACCTCCTTTAACATTCATGCTTAAGCATAAACATCATTGAAACAGTCGTTATGCATCTCACAGATCCATTCTGTAAGCATAAAAGTCATTCTACACTAAACCTGACTTTTCCGCCTTCCACATTCTGCCCTTCTGCCTTCCGTTGCGGACTTCGGGAATCGTAAACTCCTCGAAACGACCACCTTGTCTTTTGACTTTCTAACTTCCGCCTTCCATTGTGGACCTCGAAAGTCGGAAACTCCATGAACCAATCATCTTGTCTTTCGACTTCCGCCTTTCCGCCTTCTGCTACGGACCTCGGAAATCAGAAAACCCGCGAAACGATCACTTGTCTTTTGACTTTCCTCCTTCCGACTTTCAGATTTCCGCCTTCCGCTGTGGACCTTGTAAATCAGAAAACCCGTGAAACGATCACTTTGTCTTTCAACTTCCCGCCTTCCGACTTTCAGCTTTCCGCCTTCCACTACGGACCCCGAAAATCGGAAAAACAACTTTTTGCCTTAACTGTTTTCCCATTTTCTGCCTCCCGCCTTCTGCCTTCCGCAGGCAAATTTCGGGGTGCGGAAAACCAACATTCTACCTTGTTCTTTTCTCTATTTTTCCTCCTTCCGACTCCCGACTTCTGCCTCCCGTGGGCGGATTTTGGAGTGCGGAAAAACACATCTTACCTTAATATAGCCTCATTTCTGATCCTGTAACCAGGCTTCTAGCCTCCATTATCATAACCAAATGCAGTGGAAAATACAAGGCATAACAAATGCAAAATGCAGGGACATTTAACAACTAAAAATCCTACTTAAATCTTCAATACGCATTCAACATAATCAACACATTCATAAGCAAATACATTGCAGAAGTAACACAACAGAGAATACTTATCTTAAAGATGAAGTTGTCCCACAACTAGATATGTCGTTGCAACATTCCACCCAACCATAGGCCAGTTCTGTTCATTAATCTCTCAACACAATTGCCACCCCCGAGCTGGGCATGACTTCCACAAGGAACTAGGGACAACAGGCTCACACATAGCCATAACACATCAAACACAGTGAAGCCAACCTACAGTTGGGGTTTATCAAACTGTCCAGCCAATCCAATACACAATGGTTTATCAAGCTGTAGGTAAACAAGCCAATACACTGCTGGGTTTATCAGGCTACACAGCCAGGCCATCTAACAATTGGGTTTATCAGACTGCACACACTCAAGCCAACATTCACATTAAGGACCAGCCAAGCCAACCAACATATAGGTTTATCGGGCCTCTCATCCAAGCCATCCCATTGTTGGGTTTATCAGGATACTCATCCAAGCCAGTTAACAGTTGGGTTTATTAGGTTGTCCAGCCAAGGGTCACACATGGCCAAATGAACAACAAGACACAACCAAGCCAATATCTGATTGGGTTTCACAGGCTGCCCAACCAAGCCAATATACAATTGTTTCACAGGCTATCAACCAATCCAATCTACGTTTGGGTTTCACAGGCTTCTAAGGCAGTGGAAAAGAATAATGGCTAAGATAGTGGCTCATTCAAGAGCTAGGGACACCTCCACAAGATCTATCTGGCATGGCATCCACAATACCTGCACACCCAACACAAGGAAGCATCCCATTCTCTGCTACACAGTCCCTCACGTTATACCTTCCCTTCCAGTGCTCTTCAGGGTGTGCATAGAAGATTCACTAGCCACTCTTATCTTTTTGTGAGGTTCCTCTCTGCACTAGGTTTATCAAGCCCATTCAACGTCTCTTCCACTCCTAAGTCTTGCATGCTATTCAGACCCAAACCAGGGTACACATCACAGCAAACCACAAGGTAACTCAACAACATAGGGCTCCACACTGTAACACCGATGACTAGGTTTGCATACCACTCTATAACACAGAGAAACACTGCAAAATGCGTAGGAATACTCTACTAGCTCACGCTGTGTCTGCGGGATGATGAACTACACTGAACAACCACTTCCCCGACTTAGGATAGTGAACCATGCATAATGGATCAGAAGAATGTTGAATAATGGATCGGAATGACCAAGGCATACTGGGCGACTCCAAATGACAGATTGGGAACGCGTCCTCGTGATTACTTGCTTCAGAAGCAAGAATGTGGCTTCCCCAAACTACAGGCTACAGGCTGCAGGCTTGCTCAAACATGAAATATGATTGCCCAAGGCATTAACTGCCTCAACCGCTCTTCTGGAAGAATTGAATGATTGCATGCAGAGGACACAAAGGTAGCTGAGGGTTTATGGGTTTTCCCATTGACGTCTGGTCTCACCCTATTGGCTTAAGAGTTTGACTAACTCCCCTCCCTATTCCTTGTGAAATCATGCCCCCATCTCTTGTGTTGCAGTGCATAACTAGCCGTGGTATTTTATTAAATTGCATATTTACATGATTACTTCAAAATATAATGTGCCTGACTTAGCACTATAACCATCGGCATCAACCTTGATTGTCGATACACAAAACACCAAATCAATGGCAGGGCCTTGGCCTTGGGCTCCTTGCCATGATTTACATACAATATATACATCATGTACAATTTCAATGCCATGGGGTCAAAACCGGGGTGTTACAACTTCCAGAGAGAAGCATTAAATAAAGTTATGTTAAAATTTGGGTTTTAAGACTCAGTTTCATTTTAGACTAAGAAGAATCCCTACCAACATAGGATCCAATTTTACAAATTTTCCAAGGCAATATCTGCAAAACAAGACACCATGATAGCCTTGGGGGAGTTGTTTGTCCAAGAAATGGTTGTGTTTATGAGTACAATGGTGGGCCATGATTTATAATAAGGTGCTTGCAATGAGGAGTTTTTTATTCAAAGATATAACAACATGAAGATTGTGACCCAGAGACTATAGCTTGCATGCTACAACTTGGAGATGGAAACCTACACATACACATGAAGGATTGGAACCCAAGAATCTAGTTGATTGTGATAGTGTTTTACATATTGATATATTTTTCTTCGTGATTTCATATAGTCCAATTAATATATAGTATTGAGTGACAAGGTCAATATTCTATTGGACTATTTGTTACAACATTAACTCATGTTCATTATAATGCTATTGGATTATAGTTACACCATTGAGGCATGTTTATATCCATTTTTCAAAAAAGCCATGAACTAATTTCTTAAAATAATGAAAAAATCAATATCAATTATCTTTCATTCTTTGTTTGTGTATGATAAGAATTCCTTTCTCATGTTTTTGTGGGTATGAGGAGAATTCAGAGGACTATATGATGTATGATAAAGTTATTAGAGAGAGAGAGAGAGAGAGAGATTTCCATTAGTGAACAATAAAGAAGCTAACTAGTCATATTTTTTCATTTTAGGCGAGCATCATCTTTGATACATGATATGTTAGTGTCCAAAGCATAAAATTTTGTTGATTTATAATAGTAAATGAAATTTCACTCAATATCATCCAACATATTTTATTGTTAAATTGTGATTAATGCCACTTCTTATGTTTCTAATTACCAAATACATACATAAATCTAAACTAATTTTTGTTGATTTATAATAGTAAATGAAATTTCACCCAATATCATCCAACATATTTTATTGTTAAATTGTCATTAATGCCACCTCTTATGTTTCTAATTACCAAATACACACCTAAGGAGCTTAAGACTACAACATAATGAATGTGCAATTTGCAATATTTTGTTCAAGTGTAATGTTTAAGGTTTTAATTTTTTAATTGATAAAAGTGATTTTCTTGTGACAACTATGCTTAAATGATAAAAATGTGCAATTTGCATTCTTCCTGGAGTGTAGTATTTAAAAAAAATTATGAAATCTTTTAATTTGAAACAACACTGGATTTGAACCAATATTCACTCTTAGTGAGTTTTAATGATACTTTTTAAAGGACCATGTTATAATGGAGGTTTTATGTGTAGATCCAACAAAAGTAGTATACCCAATCCCCTGTTTGAAAGGTATACTACTCAAAATCCTATCCAAGGAAGAAATCAAACTGTTTCCCCTATTATGCAATTTGGAACCCTTACACATTAAATCAAAATCAAACATATTACATTTGAACCCTACACTTTGCTAGCTCAAAATCAAACCTTGCTAGAAAAATAAAATTGACACTCATCTAAACAAAATTATCCAAACTCCATATTCATAAATTCAAGGTGGAGACACTTAAAGTATCAATATAGAAGTTGGCATAAAGGTGCTTGTCCATACCACTAGAAAAACATTAAAATATTGGTTTCCAAACCTGTAAGGGTGCCTCATGGTACATGGATAGAAGGTGTTTTATCTCCCATGCTTTAGGGCCAATTAAATGGAAATAAACAAAGTTATGCCAATGACAGTTTTCCACTTTCATTGTGCTTTTGTAAAGATAGGCCGAGTTTGTAAGTTAGGTACTATGATTCCAATAATAGTTGAAATTTCACCAAATTGATGAATAACATGGATCCTACCATGTAGAATAACATTGAGCGTGCATTAAGGGAAGAAAACATTTCAATATTTTACATTTGGGAAGTGCTAAAATGCAATTTATCCAACATTTAAGTTATAAAATCTATTAACAGAATAACATAGATTGGTTGACAACCAAGTTATTGCCTCAACAAAGGACTTCAACTTGTCTAAGAAAGTTAAGGTGCCATCAATATCAAATTATCAAATACTCTTTAACAACAAGTGTGATCTTACTTAACAAACTTATTAATGAATAATTGTTAAATAAAAGTAGTTTGCAGGTCATCACATATGAAAATGATCAACAAGTAGTATTGATAGGTAGTTCATTAAACTTCTATTTACAGTCAAATAATAGTAAAATATGACAACAAATTTCCATTCAACAAAGGAAGTTGAAGCCACAAGCAAACTCTTCTGAGATTCATGCCTACATATAGCACTATAAACTTTATAATAATAGGTCTAGGTTAAAAACCGAAGTGAAACCTTTTACAACACAACTTATACCGCAAATGCCTTGAAAGCTAATATATGAGCATAGAAATTCCTTGGACCCTAAATCACTCTAGCTTCTCAAACATATTGATATATTGTAATTTAGGTATGAGCTATATACATTCATCAATCAGTTGTAAGGTTGTTTCTCAACATCTTCCAAGGGACGGTACAAGATATGTTGCTCAAGAACATATCCACCACTCTTCTCACGAGAAGAGTAATTCTCTCCACCTCTCTAGTTAAGTTCCTCTACAAGACCACACACACCTATTTCAGGATGTGGTAACCAACTCTTCTGAGACTCATGTTGAATTACATGGAACCCTGTTTAGATGAAACCCATGATCTTTGTTCTTCTCATATAAAGATGAATACAGACATTTCCTACAAAATTCCATATGACTAATTAGAAATGTGTTCACTCTTTTGAAAGAATTAGAGAAAAATCCATATCTCGATATATTGCAGACGTCATGAAAATGCATACTTACAATCATTAATATATTTTGAATCCTTGTCAGAAGGGACATCTAATATGGTTCGAAAATAGATCTCCTGTTCCCTTTACCATGTACCTAAAATTTACAATAGGGAATAACCCCTTACTATCCACCTAGAAGTTACACCAAGTATAGGAAGGTAATAATGAGAATAAAGTAGCCTTAAACCTCTAGCAAAAACAATAAAATTTGCTAGAATTTGACAAAAGAAAAAGTCTTACTTCCAAAATGGAATTATTATCTAGATATAATTTCAATAACAATGTTGGAATCACAAATATACATTCACTTTTCACTTTCATGCCTGGTCAAAGAGGTGGAGGTTGACAAGCCATGAAAGTAAATGTGAATGTATATTTCCTCAATTTTTTTTAGGCCTTCATATCCCAGCAAAACAATGATGACAACCTTTCAAGTTACAACAAATGTATGCCAACATATCCATTGATATATTTCCGACAATTCCCAACACATGACTTATGTCCATGTTATAAAAACAACTACAGTTCATGCATTCCTAGCTAGTTACAAGCACTTTTAAAGCATGTGACTCTTGTGAAGAGCATAAAAAATTTCACAATTGCCAATGCATAAATGAAGCCTCCCATTAAGCTCACATCTAAAACGTGTGATACTACAACTTCCAAAGGACCTTGGATTTCTCTCCACTCAGCAAGTCCACCAAACTAAAAAAAAAACAAATACTTGAACATTAAAATAATATGAAAATTATCCTATCCACTGAAAGATTATTACTTTCCATAGACATCCATATCAGTATGTTTAAGCATAGTCATAAAACAAGAAATTTAGTTGAGTTAATTACAGAAACCCATGAAAAAATAATGTTTTCTCAATTGGATTACTTCAATATGAGCTCCAATAGTATTCAACCCAAGAATGTTGATTCAATTAAAAATATATAATATTTCCATAGAATCTTACAAAGCTTCCGCATAAACCAGGATTGCCTGAATGCACATGAACATAGTATAAAAAGTTCATGTGGTACAAAGTAGGGTTTCAAAAATCTAATTATGCTCCAATGGCAGAATTTTAATTTTTCCACCACCTAGAAAAAATATAGTGACAAGGATTGCACATAGACACTCATTTACATGTAAACAAAATTTTAATTTTTACACCACCTAGAAAAAATACAGTGACTAGGATTGCACATAGATACTCATTTACAATTGCTTTACCTCCATCTACATTGCTGAACAATATCTGATGAAAATTACAATCTTAATCGAATGCCTAAAAAATTGGAACACAAGTGAGGAATTTTACTGCCAAGAAGCTACCAGTATCATGGTATTCTTGTAAACAGACAGATGGTAGACACAAAGTAACACAATGTACTTCATATTGTTCTTATGCTCGCATTGAAATACCTTGAGGGTGGTCCTGAACCTTGGCTAATTAATGTTGGATGTGATCCAACAGTTCTTTTATATGGGGGAGGTCCAACACCCTATTTCTCTTCTGACTCGGAAGGATCAATAACATGAACTTCTCCATCTGTCATTCCAAGAGAAAATTAATTCGGTTCAGAAAATGTGATGCAGTGGTTAGAGGATATGCATTGTTGTTGGTCAAATAACTAAATAAAAATATTGCAAATCTAATACTCAAACACTTGATTGCGTAGAAATTGTAGATTGATTGTTCACTTATTTCGCACCATATCCACACAACTTAATTAATCCAATACTTGATTGCATAGTCACCGATTTCCAATTTGAATACAAATAATTTGTATTAAAAAAATTCAAATATTGAGTCTAATGGAAAAAACATATAAAACATCATCATACCCATACCTAAAAACCTTGACCAATTAATCACTAGTACATAGGATTTGCTTGAAATGCAATTTGAAAATATTTGAATATATAGGAATTTACTACACACACAGTTCTTGCTTTTAACAAATGGGTGATGATTATATATTGATTATTACAAAACTAGGATCAACCATCTCAATGGATTATACTCACCTTATAATGATAAGATACATAAATATATTTATAATTGTGTTGCATTGCATGGAATTAAATTAAACTCCCATGCATTCAACAATATTATGATAAATATAAGATACATAAGGGCGTTTAGAATTATGTTTCTAGGATGAGCATGTCAACGATTTTTGCTCAAATCTTTCTAACTTAATTTGGCTGGATTTTGGGTATCGTCTCTCAATTAAGTCACCTTTAAGGGGAATTTAACTCTGGTTTCCTTGTAGAGGCGACCCACACCTTTGTTGAAATAACTCAAATAACTAAGAGGGGGGGTGAATCAGTTATTTCCAAAGCTTAAACCATTTTTAAATATTTAAACCCTTATTACTGATTACAGATTTATAGTTATGATAATGCAGCAAGTGTAACAGAAGAGATGAATATTATCAATCACACACACATGATAGAGACAGACAAATATTCATCTTTATTTGAGCACCTACTTAAAAGAGGCTGCGACCTATGTTTTACAAAATCCTTCTTGTAGAGAGGAACAACCCTCATGTTTTTCTAGCACCCACTAAACTAACATTCTCCAGCTACAACTGAGTGAAAGCACCACCTTCCACTTGTACAGGCTTCGACTTGTACAGAGAAGACAACATATTTTTCCTAGCACCACCCTACCACCCTTGTTTCTCATACTTAAACAATGTTCAGTACAATATGTAGAAAAACAGATATAACAATGCATACCAACTATGTTATGTATTTTCTAATTTCGCACAGAGGCTACCCATGGAGTACCTTTGCTTGAGAGGGAAGTTCATGATCTGCATGTTTACTGAATCTATCCTAGAAGAACAATTTCAGTGAACCTAACATCAAGCAGGTGTATGATCAAATCAAATGAACATGTAAGAATAATATTCACTTTTTTGTGCCCTAGGTTATATACTTTCATAAGCGTATTTTGTTTCAGACCTGATTCTAACATAGGAACTTTTTTTTTCCTGTGTAGATAATAGAGAGTGAATCCTTGTATCAACTAATAGCGCACAAAATTACATCGATCACAACCTACAATTTTGATGTGCAAAGGTGAATTGAAATTCCATGCCTCTTTTTTGTTTGTAAGTAAGATAGATGGTACTTCAAATTTCATATAAAAAAGAGAGTTACATATTCAGGCTTACTACATAAACATGGAGTCAAGCCATGGCTATGGAACCACCTTAGAAAGGTATGCAAAATGGTCCATACCGAGCATCTAAACATAACGACTGTTTCCCAACCATTGAAGGTTGATAGCATGATACACCTTAAGAAGTTAACACAATAGAAAGAGAGGCCTACAGGTAGCATATAGATAGAGAAGAACATAACAGTTAGAACCTCATGGAGGATTCAACCTCATCCTCTAGGACTTTGCTGGTGCTGGCATCATTGTATTCCTTGTTTTCCTCGTTGAAGGGGATCTCAGAAATTTGCATGAGGATTTTCATGTGAGTTATCCCTTTTTCAACATACTCCTTAAAGAGGTTGATTGTGAGGTTCATGCAATCTCCGAAGCTTTCCCTTTAACCCATGGACTTGGCTAGGATAAACTTCAGCCTTCAGTAATTGGACATGGTAATGTCATGCCCCAGTCTCAACCTAAATTCGCCATAGATTTAATCCTCCATGGAAGCAATTGATTTGTGGATGTGAGCTGGAGTCTCTTTTTGGAAAAGGGACTCCCAGTCTACCTCCTGGCCGCCAACTCCTCCCAAACTCATCATCCAATCATGTTGGCACTGAAATCTACGTGCAGGGTCTTCAAAGATGTGTTGCTACTGAGGCATTCTGATGTTGAGGCGCACAGTAGCTGAAGCGTGCTGAGGTGCCCTTACGCTGCACTCCGCACTGAAGATCCTCACCTTCGAGTCGGGAACCCCAAGAACAAATAGCCCAAGTTGAAAACCACAGTAACCGAAAGCAGTGCTTCATTGGTCAGAACCTTCAAGGTGCAACTTATTCTATAGCTTAGCCTTTGTGACAGGTTTAAGCTTCGTCGTGGTCCTTTTATAACATTCACTTGGGAGGCAACGAGGATTTCGATGACTACCATGCTTGGAGTTCAAAGACTGGCATGCTTGGAGTTCGACGACTGCCATGCTTGGATTTCGAGGAGTCTCGTATCCTTGAACAAAGCACCAATTTTGATTCTATCAACAGTTGGGTCTCAGTTTTTGACCTTATCTCCATTCAGAGTTTTTTACTCCTCCAGTGGGTCTCTTTTCCATTTATATTGGGAATCTGTCATTGTCTCTTACATTGCATATTTGTGTCATTGGTCCATTTGTGTCAAAAGCTTCCTAATTCACTTTTGTGTCGTGCTCACTGTTCAAGGATAAACCTTTGTCAGCCATTCTGCAGTTGCCTTAGCCTTTTGTGTCATCCATTCCCTGGTATCAATTCATTACATCATGCCTTCGATGATTCTTGTCGTGAAATTCAGTACCGTTTCCAGATCCAATTAGTCTTTGACTTACCTCGTGTTGGATGATGGAAGATTCCTTAATTCCTTCCTTCCAAGGGATCTCTTCCTATTGACTGCAACACATCTTGCTCTGGGAATGAGATTTAGAGTTTATAACAATACCTTGGGGATTACAGTCATCAGTGGCAATTTCCCTTGCTATTGGGTAGTGGGAATACCTTACTGTCTCCTAATCGATGGATTCTTCAAGTGTTCAACTTCAAGTCCTTGTATTCACACTTGTTAGAATGGACTAGGTACCTTGGGGACCATTTTCATTAATGGTGGTTTTGGTCGCATTTATTAACGGTTCTCATTATTGACCGATAATCAAACGGTTTCCTCCATGTTCGAATGCAGCTCCTTTATTTGCATGGTTAGTATTTGTACGTTTCTGGGCGGTTTGGGTTGAATACCTTGGGCCCACAGTAGCATCGTTATATTTTTCTATTTCCTGAGTTGCACAAGTCCTTGGCACACTTAATATGACATTTGTTGAGACATAGATCCACCTTGTATTCTTGTGGCTATGATCGATTGTTGAGCATGGATCCACCTTGTTCATTTGTGGCCATGACTCCTTTAGATTTGANGTGTGACCATGATAGTTTCATCAATTATACATATGTTGGATCCGCATGTATCCTTATGGCGATCATTTGTATGTGGACCTGTATGTCCCAGAGATTAGTTTTGTCTGACATTTATCTCTCATTCAGGTCAGAGCCTTTCGATCTTGGATTTAGGCTATCATCTTCCCCTCTAACCTCATACATTAGGGGGCATCTGTTATAGCCCAAAATGACACATCTCTTCTTATGACCACTTTCACATGATTCCGTCGCATGTCGACACTTCATGAAAGTCATTGAAAAAACACCTATATTGGAGGACACATATCTATAGTTCAGTAACTCCATTTTATTAGAATTCGAATGCCATATGATCTTCAAGCATAGAGTTTTGATTATGTTGCAGCAATTGAATGGAGGATGAACATACAAACTAAGCAAAACAAACCACACAGGAAACAGACAAGTATTGCTCATGAATTTACAGTATATCCATCATAATAATATCTGGTGTACAATAGATTACAAATAGGTAGAATTCAAATGCATGAGGAATGAATTCGAATTCTCCAAGTGGATAAGACTGTATCTAACTAAATCTCTCACTCGGGATCTCCCAATAAATATCGGAGTCCAACAAATCAACTCTCTGATGACCAATAACTCCAACAGACAGTAACAACTAGTTAACTCAGTGCAACTAAGTGTGGTAGGTGAACAAAAGCACTCCTCCACATGCATGCATGCATTGTCCATGCAAAGCATGCGCTAGCTAACTGATACTGAGTCATATGAAGGTAACTGAAGGCTAATTGTGGCTAACTAGTGCTAACTCCAACTAACTGAAGTAGGTTGGTGCCGGGACTCCCAGTAGCTCCTAAAATGTAGGGATTGGTCTAGGAGGCGCCCTCATTGATGCATGCACATGTAGTAAGTGGCAATTAAACTCTAGAATTGTCCCCCACACTTCAATGACTAGTACATGTGGCCCCATTGGGCCATGTGGACACAATTTCACTAGTGGAATCATTTAATTAATTGAGGCTCCTAAGTTAGACTAATTAATCTAATATAAAGTATGAAAAAGGGAGGATTAATAATCCTAACACCCCCCCTGAATCCTAACTTGGACAACTTGTGGGCCTTGGTAACGAGACCATAGGTCACCCAATATACAATCTAAGAGACATAATACAAATGAGGTAGGAAAACCTCTTGGGAAAAACCCCCTCAAGATAGGAACTAAGAATCAAGCCTTAATGCCCAAAAGAGACCTGAGAAAGGAAAATATCTTTTCAGTAAAAGACTTGGTAAAAATATCTGCAATCTGATCCTTTGTCAGACAGTAGTGCAGTGTGATGGTTCTGTCATGCACTAGTTTCTGAATGTAGTGCATGTGAACTTCTATGTGCTTTGTCCTTTGCTTCTGAATAGGATCACTAGAGATCTTGATTGTACTCTGGTTGTCACAATAAAGATCTTCTGTAGGTGAAGTCTGAATCCCAAACTTTGTTAATATGCCATGCAGTGAAACTACCTGAATAGCTGCATTCACAGCTCCCTGATACTCTGCTTCTACTGAAGAAAGTACAAGGGCTTCTTGCTTCTTGCTGGACCAATAAATTTCTCAAGATCCAATCATGAATACAAAACATGAGGTGGATTTCCTATCATTTCCATCTCCTACCCAATCTAAGTCTATAAAGCCTGTGAGATCTAGCTGTGCTCCAACACCATAGTGGATCCCATAATCAATAGTACCCTGCACATAGTGCAAGGTCATCTTTGTTGCCTTCCAGTGCAACTCATGTGGCTCCTGCATATATCTGGCAGCAACACTCACAGCATAGGATATGTCTGGTCTCAAATGAGTGAGATACAGAAGGATTCCAATGAGATGTTTGTAGAGAGTGCTATCCACCAAAGGTGTGGAACCACCTTATTCAAGCCTGATGCCTGATAACAAAGGGCAGGGGGTTGCCTTGCAATCCTCCATGTGGAACCTCTTAAGCATATATGATGAATACCTGGACTGCGAGATCATGATTCCCAAAGTTTTCTGACTTACGTCGAAACCAATGAAATGTCTTAACAGTCCCAAGTCAAACATGGAAAATGCTTTATTAAGAGCAGACTTGATGCTACTCAATCAAGCAACAGAGCTACTAGTAATGAGCAAGTCATCCACATACAATACAACTAGAAGCAAGAACCCCTCCTTCTTCTTCATGTAGACATTGCAATCAGATTTTCACCTTTCAAACTTCTGAGAGATGAGGAAAGTATCCATCTTGGAGTACCATGCCCTTGGGGCTTGTTTGAGTCCATACAGTGATTTCCTCAGTCTGTAGACTAAGGAAGGATCATCAAGAAATCCCTCAGGTTGTTTCATATAGATCTTCTCCTCCAAATCTCCATGGAGGAAGGCACTCTTCACATCCATGTGGCGTACTTCCCATTTCTTGGAAGCAACAATGGCCAATACCATCCTAATGGAGTCCATTCTAGCTACTGGAGTGAATGTCTCATTGTAGTCCAAGCCTTGGACCTGAGAATACCCTTTTGCCACCAACTGAGCCTTGTACTTGGTTGTGGTCCCATCAGCATCTATTTTGGTTTTGTAGATCCATTTGCACTGTACCAGCTTCCTTCTTGGAGGCAAGGGGACAAGTTCCCAGGTCTGGTTGTCATGTAGTGAATGAAACTCCTCATGCATGGCTGCCTGCCATCTAGGATCGTGGAAAGCCTCCCTGAAGGATTGAGGATTTGACCTAAGCATCATGAAACACCTCTCAGCAAGAAGAGGATATGTGTGAGACAGTGTTGCACTCTCCTTCTGATACTGGGACCTCATTCTTCTTTTGTCATCTAGATCCCCAACACCATCTCCAGCTACTTCTATGAGCTGCTTGGCCCATTTAGGCTGCTGGAATGAGGTAGATGTTGGAGCTGGATCTAGATCCCTTTGAGTTGTAAGATCAATGTCTGGATCAAAATGGGATGACTCCTCTTTTGAATCTGAATCAGAAATGTCAGAGTTTAAAACTGAAACTGCAATAGGAAATGAAGGAATGTTTATACCTTCATCAGCTTCGAATGGAAGCTGTGATGATGTTGGAACTGCGAAAGGCATGAAGTGAGAGAAATAGTATGCCTTGGAGGCATGATCAGCAATCCCTTTCGCTACAATCTCCCTAGTTGAGATATTGGTGATCTCTACTGAGTCAAGTCCAAACAATACTTGCTTTGGAAATCTAGTATGGGTCATCTGATAAACAAATAACATATTAGCTGCAACTGAGGGCACATATAAGACATCTCTGAACACACCATGCTTCGCTCTGATGGTGCCCTTCCCTACTGCTGGGATTTGGGAATCATCTCTCATGTGAATAGTGGGCCCTTCTTTGACACTAAGAGAGGAGAAGAGATCCTTGGAGGCAACCATGTGGTTGGAGGCTCCATAATCAATCAAATAGGCTGTAAACCGAGGTAGTCTTGCTTTCAAAGCATGACATCTTTCATGTCCATTATCAGATTGTTTTTCTCTTTGAATGTTATGTTGCTTGAGAAGAGCAAACATTCATCAAGTTCCTTCCTCATACAATGATATTCAAGGTGATACCCTTTTTCACAGTAGGGACACAATGTTTTCCCAAATCTCTTCTTCTTAGAGCCGGAGGCCCTTTCAGAAGCTTGCTGATTTTGCTTAGGCTTCGAATCAGCTGCCTTTGGCTCCTTATTCTTTGATTTCCCCTTTGCTTGCGCTTTGGAAGAGTCAGTAACGAAGAGATCTTGATCTTTGGAGGTCTGGATGACTCTCATTCGAATCAATTTGTCTTGTTATTTGATTAAGGACTCAGAGAATGAATCTATAGAAGATAGTTTCCAATCAAGAAAGATTTCCCACTTGGAATGAAACATAGAGACATAAGCAGAGTACTCGGGACCTAGTTTGCAGAGTATTGAAAGGACATTCTACTCATCCTTCCTCTCTATCCCACACTGTCTGCATTGTAGCACTAGAGACTTGAATTTGGAGAAGAATTGCTCAATGGTCTCAAAACTACTGGGATGTAAAGATACTAACTCATTCTCCAGAATGTGTCCCCGAAGCTCATGTTGTTTGTTAAACAAGCTATCAATATTCTCCCAGGCTTCTCCAGGAGTCCTCAATCCTTCCAGATGGAAGAGGAGATCTCTGGAAATATAAGTACATAAGTACCAAAATGCTTCATCTGAACGGTTTAGGAACTTGTTCCGCTCTACCGGCTGATGAGGTTCAGCCTCCCATCCATGTATAATCCTGTGGTAGCCATGCTTGCGCAAGGCCAGCTGCATATCAATCCTCCAATCAAGGTTATTGGAAGTTGTGAGGATCCGTGGCTCAGGAGTTTGAGAACTCATAATTGCTCCGACAAGGAGACAACAAATACGTCTTTCAAGCTATGTAGTACCTGTCAATTTCACTGCAAATAACAATAAAACATATGAACTTTTAGAATCATGCTTTTCCTCCAAACATGAACATGTTTTCAGGGTCCATCATGCCCTCTCCACTGCTCTGAATGAATCCAGAGCTAGCAAATTTTCATAGGGGACTTCTATGGAAACCCAGTTGCTTCTGATGTTTGATGAGGAGAAACAAGCATGAAACCTGCCTGAGAAGGCTCTGATACCATATCAGAATTTGAATTCCATTTGATATTCAAGCAGAGAGTTCTGATTATGTTGCAACAATTGAATGGAGGATGAACATACAAACTAATCAAAACAAACCACACAGAAAATAGACGAGTATTGCTCAGGAATTTACAGTATATTCATATCATAACAATATTCGGTGTACAATAGATTACAAATAGGTAGAATTCGAATGCATGAGGAATGAATTCAAATTCTCCAAGTGGATAAGACTGTATCTAACTGAATCTCTAACTCAAGATCTCTCAATCAATATAGGAGTCCAACAAATCAACTCTTCAATGACCAATAACTCCAACAGATAGTAACAACTAGTTAACTCAGTGCAACTGAGTGTGGTAGGTGAACAAAAATGCTCCTCCACATGCATGCATACATTGTTCATGCAAAGAATGCACTAGCTAACTGATAGTGAGTCATATGAAGGTAATTGAAGGCTAACTATGGCTAACTAGTGCTAACTCCAACTAACTGAAGTAGGTTGGTGCTGGGACTCCCGGTAGCTCCTAAAATGTAGGGATTTGTCTAGGAGGCACCCTCACTTATGCATGCATGTGTAGCAAGTGGCAGTTAACCTCTAGCATTTCCCCCCACACTTCAATGACCGGTACATGTGGCCCCATTGGGCCATGTGGACCCAATTTCACTAGTGGACTCATTTAATTAATTGAGGCTCCTAAGTTAGGCTAATTAATCTAATAGAAAGTATGAACAAGGGATGATTAATAATCCTAACACATTTTACATCTTATATGCACCATTGGAAAGGTATTTGAGCATCTAAAACTTTCCAGAAGACACCAGAGTATGAGAATTCCTAGAAGTACGCTTAAAATGAGCATCTTTGACCTATACATGACTTGTCCTACATGGTACCCACGTATTCCACTTTGTATACGTGACTTGTTGTACATGGTACCCGCGTATCCCTTTGTGTACGCGACTATTGACATTGCAACTCACGTATCGCTTTGTATACATGACTGTTGTCACTGCAACCTGCGTATATACACGACTGTTCTCATTGCAGCTCACGGATTTTTCCTGTACACGTCAAAAATGGATGTTTCTTGAATTTTGGGTAGTTTGGGTAGTTATGCAACTGATTGCTTCAGTTGTAACTACTTTGTCTTCGACCCTATCTCTTCAGAAACATATAAATATAGGTAGAGAGGTCCATGAGAGGGGACTTGAATCATTGTATTGTTATGCTGGAGGAATTGAGACTCTCTTTCCCCCCAGCAGCAGAACCAGATAAAGGTTTCATGAGGTGCCCAACTTGAAGAGAAGGTATAATTGTACTTCATTTCATGATTAATAAAGATATGATCTCCTTCTTCTTCCCAAATCATTGTTCATGTGTAATGAATTTATGTATAAGATCAGATGTTTATGTTAATCAGAATAGTTTCTCATATTGTTTTGATTATCATTACTTTATATGTGTTCATATTGGTTTGAGGAAGGTATAATTTTTTTTGCATGTCTCTTGGAGCAAGAGGGGCAAGAAGAGGATTGAAGGGATGTTTGGATCAACCTTCATTTGTTAAGGTATCAACCATTCCAATAGTTGACCTTGTTTATATTTACTTGTATAACTATATGCATCCACCTTGCAACCCCAGTTACTTGATGTCTTCTTAAACCCTAGTCATAGCAAAACTTTCCTCTACAACAATTGCAACCTCACAAGTAGGATTTGAAGGGTGAATATTTGGGATCTCCATAAAGCAGTTGGACCAACCAACTCGCCTCAGTCAAGCACATGTACTAGTAAGGTTAGCTTTTCATTTTGAATATTTCCATTTTTTAGTGACCTACTGGATAGGATGGCCCCAAGCACTAAGCTTGTGGACAAATTGGAAGGCCTAGAAAACTTTCTAGCATGGAAGTACAGGATTGGTCTCATTCTCAGACATAATGGCCTTGAAAAGTACATCAAGGATGAAATTGCAGAACCAACAGAGGTTGAAGCTAAGGAGAAGCATGAACAAAACCTAGTTAAGGCAATGAGGATCATTGCTGACTCTATTAAGGATCAATTGGTCCCTAAAGTGTCATCTAAGAAGACACCAAAGCAGATTTATGATGCTCTCTCCATAATGTATGAAGGAAGGAACATCAACATAAAGATGAATCTGAGAGCTCAACCGAAGGGCACCAAGATGAGCAAAGGAGAAACAGTTCAAGAATACTTCACAATGGTCTCCCAGTTCAGAGAACAACTAAGTGTTATTGGAGACACCCTTGATGAGGATGAACTAGTTATGACTGCTCTCAATGGTCTCACTAGACCTTGGGACTCATTCATACAAACTATGTGTGCCAGAAAAGAAAGCATGAACTTTGACATAGTATGGGAAAACTAGATTCAAGAAAAAGCTAGAGTAGCCAACTGAGAAGCTCTACTCAGAGAAGATGGACAGGCTCTTGAAACCCATACTAAAGAAAGGAAACCATCAAACATCAAGAAGAGTAATCAGAAACATTCCACGAAGATGTTTCAAAATAATAAGAAGGATTACTCAAAGTATCAATGCTACAACTATCATAAGATAGGACACCTAGCTAGAGAGTTTCCAACACCAAAGAAGAACAACGACAACAACAAGAGGCATCATGCTCATCAGGATGAACATGAGGATGAAGAAGAAATACCTCGAAAGAGATTAACAAAAGAATAAGATGTATATGAATATGTATTATTCTCTGCACTCTCTGGTTTTGTAACACCTAGAGAATACACATGGCTTATTGATAGTGGTTCCTTGAAGCACATGACAGGGAAGAAGCAAACTCTGTCAATACTTGAAGAAGAAATCTCCCCAAAAAGTATCATTGGGAGATGACTATCAATATACCATCAAAGTTATTGGTGAATCAATCTACAAGCTTAACTTAGGGACTTCCATGAAGATGAAAGAAGTATTGTATGTATCAGGTTTGAAGAAGAACTTACTTTCCATCTCAATTGTAGATATGAAATAATATAGAGTTACTTTTATAGATGGATAAGTACTGATGTGGTCCAAAGGAAAGACACTTGAAGCTGTTGTGGTCATTGGAGAAGAAGAAGGAGGACTGTATAAACTCAAAGGACATCCAGAGACATCCCTTTTCCATGAACCTACCAGCTTAAGTGAACTGTGGCATAGAAGGCTTGCTAACATCAACTACAAAGCATTGCCCTATGTGAGCAAGGTGGTAAAAGGGTTATCAGATCTGAAGATTGATCATGAGGGTACTTGCAAAGGATGTGCAATTGGAAAAAACATCAAGAATCCATTTCCGAAAAGTGAAACAAAGACTAAAGGTGCATTAGAACTAATTATTTCTGATGTATCAGGTCCTATGCCCTCCATATCCTTAAATGGATATGAGTATTATGTCTTATTTATTGATGATTATTCAAGAAAGACTTGGATATACTTCTTGAAGAACAAGAGTGACATGTTTGGGAAATTCAAGGAATTCAAAGCCTTGATAGAGAACCTTTCGGAAAAGAGTATCAAGGCATTGAGAATAGATAATGGTGGATAATACACTTCAAAGGAATTTGAAGCATTCTGTAAGGAGGTAGGAATCAAGAGGGAACTAACATGTCCCTATAATCCCCAACATAATGGTGTTGTGGAAACAAAGAATAGAACTATTATGGAAGCAGTAAAGACCATGATTCATGACCAAGACTGTTGATGTATTTGTAACTTCAGAATATATTCTGATGTATATTATCATTGTATGTTGTTGTACCCCCATTGGGGATGTGTGTTACCCCTTTACAGGATGTCTAAATTGTGTCTAGATCTTGAGGTACAACCTCCGTTGTAAGTCGAGGCAATAGTCTCTCTAGGAGAAGTGGGCCCCATGTGAGATGACATGTAAGCTCGAGTCTTATATTTGGTCAATGAATTGAAAGGGTATAAATAGGGAGGCGCTCTCCCTCTTTATATGTTGAAATATTGTAACTTCGAAGAATATTCTATATGTATCTTTTTGTGGTCCCCGATGGTCCTACCGGGAGAACCACTTGTATTACATTGTATCCCGATGCTCCTAATCGGAAGAACTAATAAGAGTCATGAGGTAGTCCCCTCTAATGTAAAGGTGGGTCATCAGCACCCCAGTGTGGTTACTTAAGCCTACATGTGTAACTCGAGCCTACATGTCAAATGAGTTAACTTAAGTGAACGGATGAATATAAATAGAGGTGTAATGCTCCTCATTTGAGACACACACACTCTCACTTGTGTAGCACATTAGTGGAGAAGAGAAGTAGCTGGAGAAGGAGGAGGATCAGGATTTGATTTTCCTTGTTGGTTTTATCTTTTATCTTTTTGGGGCATCTATATTGAGGAAGATTTTGCTGGGTTTTTCCCTTTAGGGTTTTCCTAGGATAAATCTTTGTGTTCCTTTTTTATGGTTGTGCTTGTCTATCTTTCAGTGATCCTGTTTATATGCTTTTGTCATGAAAATGGTATGAAATACTGATTACTTAGCTAAGAATATGAAAATTTAACATTATACACACCTCACATACTCTCTAAGGCGCATGAGAGAGATATATAGTCAAAGGAGGAGAGAAGGATAGCTGCTGAACATTTCTTATTACTGCTTTTGATCATCTTACTATTCTGAAGAAGTTTGCGGGGTTTTCTCCTTTATGGTTTCCTCGGTGAAAAATATTTGTGTCTTGTATATATTTTACATTTTATGCATTTTTTTGTACTTGTTATTCTTTCAGATAAAGATCCTAGATAATCTAATTAGATCTTAAGAAAATTTAACATGGTATCAAAGCCTTTTTGAAAGAAGACACTATGCAACTTCGGGAACTAGGGCTTCCTAGTTGAAGGTGTTCTCTCCATAGATCATGAAGCAAGGAAGGCTAGGCTAAATTGCCTCACTAGGGTGCATCTATTGGTGGTATCAGTTTCTTACTCATAGAATTTTCATTGTACAGTCGAAATACAGTTGCAATGGTAGCTAATGGAAATTAAGGTTTCATGCCTAAAAACCCTACAAGACTGAATTTAGTAATCCTAGAACTTCCACCATAACACGATATTGGAGAAGGCTCAGAAGAAAAAATGTTTATAGGCCGAATGGATATTTTTACTGTACACTGTGTAAAAATTTTAGCCTCATATTCGATATACTTCGGGAGATATGGTTCCTCCAAATTAGGGTTCCAACCTCCTCCAGAATACAGTAATAAATAGGTGACCTAAGGAGATTTGCTATATCTCGGGATAGGAACGTCCAAACGAAATTTTGCAAAATTTTCTAGGTAGGGAACAGACTGTAGTTTTTGTGGTGCTTTTTTCAGACCCAGACTGTGAAACAGTGACACGAGTTAGTCTGTACAATTTTGCTATGATGAAAAGTCCCCAAAAAAGTCACCTTGGGAAACTAAGCATAAGTCCCACTAGGAGAATCCATTTCTGCTCTAACCTCTGGGGTTGGAAATAAGTCTTATCATGATATAATAGTGAGAAATTTCAGACCTTAAGGATCTGAACCTTCGAAGATACAACATAAGAATATCAGTCATTTCTGTGGAAGAAATTGGAAAATTAGGGCTTCCTGCTCTGGGAGTTTCCCTCGACTTTTTTTAGAAAAGGAGTACATTGGATAGATCAACTTGAAGAGGCCCATATTTCTATCTAATCAAAATTTTGAAATTCCAAGTTTTGAAAGTTAGGGTTTCTCTAACAAACCTTAGATCAGCCAGCTCCATAACCAGGACGAACACCTCAAATAGGTAAGATCTAATTTTTTTTTGCTATTTACATTTGAGATTATCATTTCAAAATGACTAATCACACCAACTTTATGAAAATATTTGTGAAGATGAAAACTTCTGAGTATGGAAGTATAGGACCTTCATGATCCTTGAAGAAATTGACTTGGATCAGTATTTCAGTAAGAAAGTTCTAGGAGCCAGAGGGAGATGAGGCTATGGCTAGAGCCAAGAGAATCATTGCAGATTCTATTAAAGATCATCTCATCCCTCATGTGTCATCCTTAAAGACACAAAAAGGAAGTGTTCGATGCTATGGCAAAGCAATATAATAAGAGTAAGATATTGTTATAACCACCTTGAATGGCCTCCCAAGATCATGGGATTCATTCATTCGAGGAATGTATCCTAGAAGAAAGTGATTACCTTCAATAGAATCTGGGAAGAGTGAACATGAAGAATATCAACTCATAGGAACAGAAGATAAGCAACTGAATATCAAGCTCTCATGATTCAAAGAAGATCCCTCAAGTGATGAGGAATATGAAGGACTCAATTCTTGAAGAACCTCTTATCCATCTTAGCATTTGGATAAGAAATGATGCTGTTATGAATGAAGAAGATGATGAAGCTGAAGGCTCAAGAAGGAGTCTACCCATGAAACAAATAAAGATGAGTATTCAATTCTCATTGCATGATATTGTTTGGTTATGAGTTTGTTTATATTCAGTTGATGTGTTATGCATGTTTGAGTATTTTCATTTATACTAATGAATTGCACATGATGGGTAAGAAGTCAATGTTGTTGTGCTACATTCCATTACTACTTGTCTATATTGAAACCTCTTTGCTAGAATATTAGGAGTAGTACACACTCTTAATAACATTAGAGTTGAATGCATCTAGAAGTTATTGTATGTATACATGATATGGATGAATGTTGTAGCATTGGCTAAAACAATCGCATGGCTATGTGACATATATTTGTCACTACTAATATGTTTTGGAAATTATGATATGTTTCTAATCATGAAAATGAACTTGACTTGTAGATCATGCCAAAGAACAAGTAATGACAGTTCAGAAGAGGAACTTGAAGCTTCCCGAGTCAAAGACACCATGGAGAAAGAAATATCTTCAGAAGAATATAAAGAGAACGGTAAATCCAACTCGAGAGATGAATACCACCTTGGGCATGAGAAATAATCCAAGATGAATAATAGTATGACAATACTTTCAAAGAAAGAAAGAGGCCTCAGACACACTCTAGTTATGTGACACTATTGAGCGACATCATTGATGTAGAGCCTTCTAGCTATGAAGAAGTATCTAAGAAGAAAGGGAAGGAGAGCACTAGTTCAAGAAGAATGATGTCTAGGATGCGGTATCAAGACCTGAAGGGAAGTCCATAGTGTCTTCCAAATGTATCTACAAGACCCAACATGTAGTAGATGGAAACATCGTGGGATACAAGGAAATATTCATAGTACGAGGCTTCTCACAGAAAGAAGGCATAAACTACGAAGAGACATTTGCAGGCACTAGGAGTTGAGACACATGACAGGAAGACTCATGTGTGCAAATTAAAGAAGGCCTTGTACGAGCTCAGAAGGCACCCATGGGATAAACATACATGAGGAGCTTGAAGATCACCTAGAGTGATGAAGATCTTAACCTTTGCTACAAGGTTGAATATGAAAGCCTATAGAGGATGACAATCTCACAGATGGATGCAAGAAGAACTTTTCAAAAGGTTCAAGATAGAGGATCTTGGTATCTAGTGATGCTAGATGGATACATAAAATATTAGTGGTAGAGGAAGCTACTTGTCACTCCAGTACAGAATGTTTCAATAAATACAGTATGAAAGGCAAAGGGAGAATGATGCTCTGCTTCAGAGGGAGTGACTGCAGAAGATCCTGAGGTTCGACATGGTATGACATGATGGAAAGATTACTAGTGGCTCTAGGATTTACTGAGAGTAGAGTAGATTCCAACCTTTGCTTCAAGGTTGAAGGTGGAATACCAGTGATGCTCTTGTTATATGTTGATGACCTATTCCTGACAGGAAAAGAGGAACTAATTAAAGATGCAAGAAGGAGACATGCTGCCGAGTTCGAGATGAAGGACTTGGGTATGATGCACTACTTTCTAGGCATGGAGGCATGGCAGAGTGCAGATGGAATCTCCCTTGGACAAAGGAAGTATGCAGTGGAGATCCTGAAGAGGTTTGGGATGATGGACTGCAAGTCCATAACCACACCTATGGCATCAAACCTGAAGCTATTGAGTGATGCTTCATCAGATACGGTTGATGTCATGATGTATCATCAGATGATTTGTTCATTGATGTGCCTGACGAATACAAGACCAGACACATGCTTTGATGTGAACGACATGAGCCAGTTCCTGACAGATCTGATACATGCTTACTTGGTTGCAAAGCATGTTGTGAGGTACCTAAATGGTACAATTGAGTATGGGCTCAAGTATGATACGAATCAGAATACTAACCTGCATGGTTATGTTGATTCAGATTGGTAGCGCCACTAAGAAGAAGAACACCTTGGGTTTCTTCTTCAGTCTGAGATCCAGTATGGGCTACTGGTTTGGAGGGATGCAGTCCTACGTGGCACCGAGTATAGCCGAGAGAGGAGCAATGAAGCTCCAATATGTGATCCAGATTGATATCTCTTGAAAGAGGGAGTGATGAGTTCTATCATAGCCAATGAGACAGGTTGTCTAAGAATAAAATCCTGGTGAAGGTCGTAGGTTGCTCAGACGTAATTAGTCATGTAGGTTGTCATCGGATGTAATCAGTCATGGTGAAGCTCACAGGTTATCCTTGGATGTAATAAGTCCTTATGTGATTCTATGCTAGAAATGGCCAGAGTGAAGTTTAAAAACTTCATAGAGAAGCTTGGTGTAATTCAGATCAAGGTTCCTTCCAAGGGGAAGTGACGAGTTCGGAAGACGCAAATACATATATGCCTTTTCGACATGGTGGCGGGTTGGGCCTCCCATGGTCATTGATGTAAGTGTTGTGCTATGTGTATCTGGGTTGTGCTCCATGTGAAGATGAGGTGATCTGAAGATGATGAGATAATAGTAGGTTACACAGGTGTTGTAAGGCATGTAATCAGTCCTGGGATGCTCCTTCAGGTTTTGCAGTGGCATATAATCATTCCTGGGAGATCTTGCAAGTTTTGCAAGAGGCATATAATAAGTCCTGAAATGTACCTACTTGAGGGCTTGCTCGCAGAGATGATAAAGACCTAGAAAAGGGCTAGGCCTACATCCAGCATGAAAAAGGGTTGGATATGTAGAGAAAGACCTTGCAAAGGGCAAGGCCTACATCCAACATGAAAAAGGGATGGCTCTGTAGAGAAAGACCTTGTATAGGGAAAGCCCTACATCCATCATGAAAAAGGGTTGGCTCTGTAGAGAAATACCTTGCAGAGGGAAATGCCTACATACTGCATGAAAAGGGGCTAGATCTGTAGACAAATACCTTGCAGAGGGCAAGGCCTAAATCCAACCTCTCTTTAGATGAAGACCTACATCCAACATGAAAAAGGGTTGGCACTGTAGACCTACATCCAGCATGAAAAAGGGTTGGCACTGTAGACCTACATCCAACATGAAAAGGGTTGGCTCTGTAGATGGAGATCTACATCCAGCATGAAAAAGGGTTGGTACTGTAGACCTACATCTAGCATGAAAAAGAGTTGGCTCTGTAGATAGAGACCTACATCTAGCATGAAAAAGGGCTGGCACTGTAGACTTACATCCAACATGAAAAAGGGTTGGCTCTGTCGATAAAGACCTACATGGAGGCTAGGCCGACATCCAATATGAAAAAGGGTTGGCACTGTAGAAACTTTTGATGACAGATAGTATGGGATGATGATCAAATTATAAGAAGATGATGGCAGCAGCTATGATGAAGACTCTATTACTCTGTGATGATGATGATGCGATGAATACCTGACCAAATGTGTTGATGACTATGCATAGAAATAATACCTTCCTAGTTAAGAGGGAATGTTGATGTATTTGTAACTTTGGAATATATTCTGATGTATATTATCATTGTATGTTGTTGTACCCCCATTGGTGATGTGTGTTACCCCTTTACGGGATGTCTAAATCGTGTCTAGATCTTGAGGTAAAACCTCTATTGTAAGTCGAGGCAATAGTCCCCAGTGTAACATCATGTAATATGTAATTGCGGTCTCTCTAGGAGAAGTGGGCCCCATGTGATATGACATGTAGGCTCGAGCCTTATATTTGGTCAGTGACTTGAAAGGGTATAAATAGGGAGGCACTCTCCCTCTTTATACACACATCACATACTCTCTAAGGAGCATGAGAGAGAGATACAGTCAAAGGAGGAGAGAAATATAACTGCTGAACATTTCTTATTACTACTTTTGATCATCTTACTATTATGAAGAAGTTTGTAGGGTTTTCTCCTTTATGGTTTCCCCGATGAAAAATCTTTGTGTCTTGTGTATCTTTTACATTTTATGCATTTTGTTGTACTTGTTATTCTTCCTGATAAAGATCCAAGATAATCTAATCAGATCTTAAGAAAATATAACAAGGACCTCCCCATGCACCTATGGGATGAAGCAAGAAGAACAGTCGTATATGTGCAGAATAGATTATCTCACAGTGCTCTTAGATTCAATACTCCTGAAGAGATGTATACAGGAAAAAAGGGACAACTTCTCTAGAGATTGGGATGAGCTTAGAAGAAGGAGGTTATGTTTCACATGTCAGGAACCATGGGTTCTAAGCCATAAGTGTGCTAAGGGAAAGGCACATTATATTTAATTTTTTTCATATAGTGAAGATGAAGAAGAATAGGAAGAGCCACCAATAGATACAGAGTAAAAATATGAAACAGTAGATGAAGAGCCTCCTCTTGAGGTGAGAAAATTTGCAGTATTGTTAGAGGTGCCTTACTTCCACATTCTCTGATTCAAAGGAGTGGTGCAAGGGAAAGCAGTCAATGTTTTGGTATATGGAGGGGATACACATAACTTCATAGATGCATCAATGGTGGAAAGAAGGAATCTTCCCTATTAAAAATTTGGAGGATTCACAGTTATCATACCAGATAATCATTCTATGAAATGCTCCAGATGGATTCCTAAGTTCCAAGTAACTCTAGAAGATTACACTATGACCGATAGCTTTTATGTGGTGAATGTGGTTGATACTAATATGGTTTTTGGAGTATAATGGTTGTAATCTATTGGGAAGCACAAAATATACCATCAAGTTCCCATGCTGAAATTCCAAGATGCGAGTGGGAAAGAGGTAGTGTTGAGGGGAGTCATTACCTACCCAAAGCAAGTAGTGACTACACACAGTATGAGGTATATTATCATGAGACATCAGGGCATTGAATGAGAAGCACGGTGTTTGATCACTACTCAAGACATCACTTTGGAGATAGAACAATACCAGAAAGATATTCAAAAGTTGCTTCAAAATCATAAGAAGGTGTTTGGGGACCTTCCTTATGGTAGGCCACTAGACCGAGGGGTTGAGCATATGATTGAAGTGGAAATAGGACTTCCCCTATTAAATTTTGTCCTTACATGCGCCCAAAAATATTTAAGGATGAGATAGATAGAAATAAAAAGGAATTGATTGATTTGAGTTTCATTAAACCAAGTTCCATCCCTTTTGCCTCCTCCGTCCTTCTTTTTAAGAAGAAGGATAATACTATTCGCATGTGGATATGATATAGATCTCTAAAAAAATACCCATTAAAAATAGATATCATTCCATGGATTGATGAACTAATGTATGAGCTACATGGGTCTATATTATTTTCAAAGATTGATCTCCGCTCTGGTTACCACCAAATTAGAATGAATGAGGAGGATATTCATAAGACATATTTATGTTGTGTCTATGAGCATTTTGAGTTCTTAGCCATGTCTTTTGGCTTGACTAATGCACCAACAACTTTCGATCATGCGTGAACCGAATGTTTAACTAACAACTCCATAAGTTTGTACTTGTTTTCTTTGTTGATATTCTAATCTATAGTATAAAATGGGAGGATCATATCCATCATTTGGACATTGTACTAACTTTGTTGGCATATCAGTCTTTCTATGATAAGTTATGAAAATGTGAATTTGGAATGGATGAAATTTTATACCTTGGTTATGTGATTGGTCAAGAGGGATTCATGGTCCATATGGAAAATATCCAAGATATTTTGGATTGGCCAAGCCCCAAACACCTCACTAAACTAAGAGGATGCATTGAATCGTGTGCTTCCTACTGGAATTTTGTCAAATATTTCTCCAAATTATCATCCCCGTTGATATACCTTACAAAAAAATGAGTTTTCAGTTGGTAAAAAGAAGCAGAGAGAGTATTCAACAAAATGAAGGAGGTAATAAGTAGTTGTCTTGTTCTTGGACTTCCATAATTTTCTCTACCTTTTGTGTTGGAATGTGATGCCTCAAGAAATGGGACTGGAGAGTTGTTAAGGTAGAATAAACATCCCATAGATTTTGAAAGTAGGAATTTTCATCCACATGAGAGGCTCTACTCAGTATATGTGTTACACCGAAATCTTGTCATCATGAGCCATGTGTCAACCTTATGCCTAATCCCTAAAGTTCTATCTACTAAACTGGGTTTATTTGAGGTTGTTCTTACCCTTTTTTACCCTCTCTAGATAGGTTGGCACTCTTACTCCTAAGGAAAGGTGCGTCAGTGCTCTTTCCCTTCATACTAGGTGCCCTGGTGGCACTCTTTCCCCTTATGCAAGGTGCGTCGATGCTCTTTCTCCTAAGGAAAGGTGCACTAGCGCTCTTTCCCTTCATGCAAAGTGCGTCGATGGTGTTTTGAGGGAAAAAATTGAATCTTCAAGGCCCATCTCGAAGGTGGATGAGGTGGAGGATCATCCCTATCATCTAGGTGAGGTGGAATTTGGTTCCCTAACCTATGGGGAAGATCCCTTAGACCCATCCTCCTAATCCTCAACCTACTCTATCCCTTTAACCTTATAAATTGAACCCTCTCTCCATGGTGAAAGGAGGAAGGACTATGGTACTCTTATGCTGATGGAATTTCTAGTTGATCCCTATCATCCTTTGGGAGACAAGATCTCATCCTTTGGGAGGCTACCATCATCGTTTGGAGGCTTGGATTGGATTGTTGGATGGAAGGTTGCAACATTAAGGCTAGGTTGTGACCCTCCTTTTTTATGTAATTCTATGTATCTCCTTGATTACATTAATACAAATCTCTTTCCATAAACATTGTTGTGTTGATGATGTTTAGAGATTCATTCCTTAAATGTTAGCTTAGATCAATTCATGTTTGGATACACATGTACTGTTTGCATGTTTCCACTTGCTCTATAGGGTTTTGCATCTCAAGATCTGAAGGCTCTGAAGCTTGGATCAACAAAGAGAGAAGAGGATTTCAGACCTCAGGTAGGTGATCTATTTGTTGGCTTGCATTTATATTTGATCTAGGAAACTAGGATGTATTGTGTATTTTATTTGTTATAGATCCACTTGGACTAGGAATATCTGGCTTCAGTTCGCTTGAGTAGATTTATCCGATAACAAATTTGGTGACTCCGCAAGGGAAGACATAGATCTGATTTCTTTTGTTTTCTATTTAATATCTCTTTAGCAATCCTTTTTCTAGCCTCTAGAGACCCTCCCTCCTTTATATTGTGTCTTTGAATAGTTTATGGGACCTCCTTGACTCTCTTTGGATCACTGTCAAACCTTTTTCCCTTCTCCTATAGGAAATCTATCTTTTACCGTGCTTGTTTCTCCACCGGCACACCTAGGCTATGTAGACAGAGCGCTGACGCTCTTTTCCTTAAGAGACAATGTGTCGTTGGTACTCTTTCCTAGTGTGGTAAGTGCACATGCCATTGGAACTCTTGTGCATTGTAGTAGGTGCATCAACGCTCTCCTCCTAGGCGCTCTGGTGCAGTGTAGGAAGTTGCGCCTACCCTTTGAAACTTAGAGATCAACTCATATTTCCTTCTTTTTTGGGTTTTGGTTTGATGGATTGTGGTGTTTAGGCTGCATATGATAGCCATACCACCCCTAGATCCAACATTACCTCTATTTGTAGTTGATTTTGATGAGTTTGGGATGTTTTACTAGTCAAGTGAGTGACTTGGTTATGGTAGGAAACTTCAATCCTCCATATGTTGGTTCTTCCTTTCCATCCCTAATTACATTACTAGATATATTCAGATCCTTAGATATGATCTCCAAACCCTTCCTCCACCCTCAATCATTGAGTTTTGGTTCCAATTTGGTTGTTTTGCGACAATTCTTGATTGTTTGTAGTTGTTTGGGTGCTTGTCATATTCCTTTTGATTTCTGAATGAATGGAGTGTTGTAGATGTTCTCTCATTTTCTATTTGTAGATATGAAAAGAGTTTAATTATCAAGTTTCATTTTGATACATGCATTTGGAAAATAAAATTTCTTCCCTACTTTGATTTATACATTGTTAAGATTTGTTGCATCTTCGATTTCCTTTGCACTTTTTGGACTATTATTGCAGAAAGTTAGAATTATTGCACTCTAGGAAGGAATTTTTTTTCTTTTCCTTATTGTTCATATTAATGTTTGTTTGAAGAGAAAACTCAATCAAATGAGAAGAAAAAAAAACAAGCCAAAATCCCCCAAGACCCCCCTATGCTCGCATGAGAATTCATAGGTCTTTTCAAGAATTGTGATTGATGTTAGTCTTTGAAGCTTCATAGTTGGATTTGACTAGAACTTGGTTTTCTTAGATCTCTGATTTTTGTCTTCTTTAACATAAAACTCTTTCCCTACCTTAGGTAGTTTTCATCGAAAGAGAAATGTGCATTCTATTGTATCTAGGATTTGCATTCTTTTTACATTTCCTGTCTACACCTCATGCAACCACTTAACCACATAAGATAAAATTAACACTATCTTAGGTTTAAAATCATTTAGTAACAGTGTGTAAGTTAGTGACGTGTTCTGGCGTCGTTAAGTGTGGCAAATGTCATTTTATTCCTCCACTTCAATCCGAGGACTTTGTGGTTCTTCCACGTAGCGTCGGTATATTGAACGACCTTTCACGTACCCTTGAGGTATGTAGAAAGGTACTTCACGTAATCGATTGTATATCGAAGGGCCCCTTTCGTATGGTTGTGCATTAGACAACACTACTACGGAGTTGAGATCCCCCATACCTAGTGTATATTAGGAGACCCTCTTAGGATTATTGTGACCAACTAAGTTAACCTTTTGGTCGTCTTGGCATGGCAATAAACCAAGAAAAACAATCAGGGAGATTACTACGCACTTACCTTTGTCCCTGCATGGATGAAGCTTCAAGGTTGTTGGAATATATTACTGTTCCTCAGTAACGACTTCTAACTAGTTATCATAAGTTGTCCCTTGAAATACCATTGGCTGATAAAGTGGTTGATCTAGTTTTAACCTCGGTCGATCCCACTCTTCTCTTGAAGAGTGAAGTTGAAGCCGATCCAGTTTCAACCTCGATCGATCCTCCCCTCCCCTTGGAGAGTGAAGTTCAAGTCATCGAGTCAATGCCATCTCCACCCGATCCCACTCCTGCTTTAGAGAGCGTTAAGATTGAAGGAGTCTCTTCGACATAGTCTTCATCTTGTCCCTCTCTTCTAGTTGAGAGTGAACTGAAACCTCATAAAGTTTTCATAGTTAGTTCCGATTGTTCTACGCAAGAGGAAATTTTGTCTCTTTCAACAGAAACCTCTCCAAGTAGTGAGGTTATTTCCTTTGACTAGAGTAACCTAATAGAATCTCGTCTTCATTCTAGTGTTCCTTTCCAGATATCTGTGAGAGTTACTTATAAGAGTATACTCCACACTATTGTTGACGAAGAAGTTTCTGTTAGTATTCTATCCTCTACTGCTTGGAAATCCATAGGTTCTAGTCCTCCACTTGTGCCAACTACTAATCAGATATTGGCATTTAATTGAAGAACTACTGCGCCTTTAGGTATCCTTCCTCATTTTCCTATTACTTTGGAAGAAAAAATTGTCTGTATTGATGTCATGGTAGTCCAAGGTCCCTTAGATTTTAATCTTCTCCTTAGGCGCGATTATGTTTATTCCATGAAAGTTGTAGTGTCCAAACTCTTTCGAGTGATGTATTTTCTCCATGATGGGAAGATTGTGACCATTGATCAGCTTTCCTTTGTTAAACCTGATCATCGTATGACTCCTAGTCATCAGACTTCCCTGAATGTTCCACATGTTCTTATGGCTCCTTCCCATTCTAGTTAGCTTCTTCCCATCATAGGTAAAATGGGTGGCATGGATCTAGCCTCTAGACATCATACTGGATTTAAGTCGGTTGCTTTTTATGTAAGGGGGAAACCCACCAACCTCTGGACGTCATGTTGGCTTAGAACTGCTTGTGAGCATAGTTCCTATTCTATGTCAAGCTCATTAAAAAATGAAATGAAGATGGTGAGCATAGTTCATTTTCTGTGTCAAGCTCGTTAAAAAATGAAACAGACACCAGCAAGCATAGTTCCCTTCTTGTGTCAAGCTCGTTAAAAAATAAAACAGATTCCAGTGAGCATAGTTCCCTTTCTGTGTCAAGCTCATTAAAAAATAAAATAGACGTTGCAAGCATAGTTCCTTTTCTGTGTCAAGCACGTTAAAAAAATGAAACAGATGCTTATGAGCACAGTTCCCATTCTGTGTCAAGATCATTAAAAAATGAAACAGATGCCCATGAGCATATTTCATTTTCTTTGTGTCAAGCTCGTTAAAAAATGAAACAGATGGTCGTGAGCATAGGTCCTTTCTATGTCAAGCTCGTTAAAAAATGAAGTAGATGTCTGTCAGCATAGTTCTCATTCTGCGCCAAGCTCGTTAAAAAATTAAACAGATGTCCTCAAGCATGGTTATTCTCTGTTTCAAGCTTGCGTAAAAATGAAACAAGTCCCCACAAGCATAGTTATTTTTTGTTTCAATCTTGTGTAAAAATGAAACATGACACCTTGAGTAGAGTTCCTTTTTCGTGTCAAGCTCGTTAAAAAATGAAACAGATTCTTCCATTGTGTCAAGACTCAATATTTGAACCTTCATTTCATCTACTTGTAAAGCAGATGAAACGAATCTTGGGGGGCATGTACCCTACCTCTCTATATTGGGATTTAGTTACTTGATAGTTATACCGGGGGAAAGTACCAACCACTGGACATCATCTTGGGAGATCACCCATCAATGGAAGTCACCTTGAAGGGATTTAGTTACTTGAACATTATACTGGGGGAAAGTACCAACCACTGGAAATCACGTTGGGAAATCACCCCTCAATGGAAGTCACCTTGAGCATATTTTTTTTTAGTTTTAGGCTCATTAAACCATAAAATGACCTTTTGATCTTAGTTCTTATTCTGTGTCAATCTCGTTAAAAAATGAAGCATATACCCTGAGCATTCTTTCAATCGATCTTTGAACTCGTTAAAAACAATAAGATGGTGTTGATCTTACTTTTTCGTGCTCTAGTTTAAACTATGAAAAGTGGTTTGATCTTACTTTTTGCTTTTTCGTGCTCTGGATTCAAACATGAAAAAGGTTCTGAGCGCCTTTTATACCTTTGTCGTGCTTGTTAAAAAATTAGTGAAGAGATATCGAGTATACTTTGACTATTTTTCAGACTCGTTAAAATTGGATTATGAAAAAAGAACCCTAACAGAGTCCTCTTTAAGCTCTTTTCGGACTCTTAAAATGTGAAAAGATCACTGAGTGAGCTTGTCTTCTTCACGCTCGTAAAAGGACCCGAAGAGTCATCTTCTTGGTGATAGGTTACCCCTTTTTTGGACTAGGGGGCACTACTTACGAAAAATGTATACTCCAGCCATTCATGACTAGAAGAGTTCTCCTGAGCATTAGTTTATACTTTGTCGGGCCTCGGGGACTAAATTTACGAAGAAGTCCATTTTTGGAGTCTCCTTATGTTTTCGTTCAAACTCTCCAAACATGAACAATACTAAGTTTTCTTTCATCGGACTCATGAAATCAAACGATGAGGGACCCTTTTTTGGGAATGAACCCCTCCTTTCTCAGTTTCATAAAACATATGAGAATTGACTCATGACTTGATGAGCTATAACGAGTGTTTGTTACCCTCTTTGAACTCGTAAAAATGAAAAGAGGCACTCATCCTTCATGATGGGGAAATTGAGGGAAGAGTTTGTATTTCAATTGTATTTATGACAGTACATAGTTACTCTTGAACATGGCACTCATTTGCATATGCATTTCAGTACTTGGGTAATCCATTTGTCTTCAAGCCCTGCCTATTCCATGTGTCTTCTTACCTCCTTTGAGTTGTCCAAGAATACTCCCACCATTAGTTGCATTGGGGGATTGGTATTATTCTCATGTCAATACAGCCAAGTCATGCCATGCCCATGTTCAAGAGAGATTTTTCATTTGCTCAATATCTGTAGTCAGCTTACCTTTTATCATGTTGGTCATCTCTGAGTCAGTCTCGTATATACTCTGTTGTCTGGTTTTCTCTAAACATCTATGCTCTTGTTTCGTGTCGATGATGTGGGATTCATAATGGCCCTCCTTTGAGGAGTCTATTCTGTCGAATTCAACTCATCATCCAGGAATTATACATAGAAACCAAGAAAAGTACCTTGGACCTGCATGCCTCAATGGCATGTTACCTCGCTTTCAACATGAGTTTACATCGTTGGCTCTTGATTGAAAGATCTCATCGAGTGTTCGACTCCAAGTCCTTTATTCACATTCGATGGTATTGTTAGTTTTCATCAAATAAGCTAGCATTATGATCTTAGGATCTTTTCACTGAGAGAATAACAAGCACAACAATAAAACATAAGCACATCACAAGAGACAAAAGACACAAAGAGTTTTCCTCGGGGAAACCATAAAGGATAAAACCTCGCAACTTCATTAGAGATAGAATCAGCACCAAAACAGTAAGAGATCTCCCAAAAACAGTAGTAGTCTTCTTCTTCTGTCTAGTCCCAGTATTTCCTTCTTCACTAGTGCACCACACTTGAGTGAGTGAGTGATGTGTAGTACAAGTGATAAATAGAGAGACTCTCACTCTCTATTTATATTCTTCCGTTCACTTGAAGTGCACTAAATCATGTCGGCCCAACTAACAATTACTTACTAGAGCCTACACCTTAATTAGTGTATAATAACCCTAGTGCCCCGAAACTGTGGGGACTTACACAATGACTTGACAAGACTTGTTTACATTATTAATCCTCCCGATCGGAACATCGGGGCATGACAACATGACTCAAATACATAATAGAAACATCCCAGAATAAGCATCGGGTTACAATAAATAAGATACATAGAAGAATACATTCCGAAGTTACATATACATCAACACTCCCTCTTAACTAGGAAGGTATTCTTTTGACACAATTTTCAGCACTGGTCTTCTTCTCTGTATCAGCTAGATCATCCCGTCTTCAAGTCATCTTCATCTTCAAGTCATCTTCATCGGATCTAGATCATCTCTCGATCTGGATCATCATAGAACACCATCACTGGATCTGGATCATCTCTCGATTTGGATAATCATCACTAGACTAGATCTGGATCATCTCTCGATCTGGATCATCTCTCGATCTGGATCATCACTGCTGGATCATCATTATTGGATCTCGATCATCACTCGATCTAGATCATCCCTGGTGCTATCTCATGATTCTTCTCATCACAGGAAGTTCTACAGAGCCAGTCCTTTTTCATACTGGATGTATCATCTCAGAGCTGGTCCTTTTTCATACCAGATGAGGCAGCTACTCAGAGCTAGTCCTTTTTCAAACTAGATGAGCCTTCCCAGAGCTGGTCCTTTTTCAAACTAGATGAGGCATCTACACAGATCTAGTCCTTTTTCAAACTAGATGAGTCTTCCCAGAGCTAGTCCTTTTTCAAACTAGATGAGGCAT